>CALNVZ010003435.1:20221829-20273073 GCA_940671915.1 Paracentrotus lividus | reverse complement strand
ATTCTCATTGGGACAAATCATACAGGGTGGTAATGTCCCTAGAATATCGCTTTTGCAGATATTGTTAAACGATTGTGATTAATTTGTAGATTTTGAACTTGGCTGGGGCGATAGATTTTGAAGGAGTTGGCAATCATGATAAAAGCACAATTGCTTGCTCATCTCTCACCCGAGAGGGCCGCGGAAACGGCGCGGCCCGTTGTGTTGTGTGAATCGTTTAAATTTGCCGCATTGACATTGAGTATAGTGCTTAAAATTCCACGTAAATTTATATGCCGACTTATTCTTAAGAAGACTTATTCTGTGTTGAATCTATATTGATTTAATATTCTGAATCAGTAAAGATTTTTCGTTGCAGTGGTATGAATTTTGTTGCAATTAAAAGCAGTTTTGACTCTCCAGTTGTCTACTTTAAGCAAAAAGGCGGATCCCGCGATTTCGCTCTTTTAGATGTAGGCATATTGAAAAAAAAAGAAAAAAAAAAGTTTTCATGCAAGAAATAACTTTAGCTTGCCAGGGCTATAGTTGGAAGTAATGGCAATTGCTTTTATTACAATGCCATCAGATACTGGAATTCTCTCCCTAATCATATTAAAGCAATAGAAAACTTCGCACATTTCAAAAGATTGCTAACTATTAAGGAGTTTCTTTCAATTAAGATTAAAACAATTGAAGCAAGCGACGTAGTAATGAATAATTGTGATGTGTCTTAAAATCATATTTTCTCAATTATGAGTCTACCATGAATTTGTTTGTGTTTATGTTTTGAACTAGTTTTTATGTGTTAACTGTTAAAGTTTGCTGAATACGTTTCATGTATACACTTTTGAATTTCGTACTTGTGTTAACTTTATTCTGTTGGAACCCCATTGTAAATAAGTTCTAGGGCTTTCAATGGTCATCCCGTCAAGCTTACGTGAGTGTTGTTATACTTGACAAATAAAAAATGCAACCTTCTTCCATCGATATGTCACAATTAAAGTCAGCTTCTTGAGGTGAATATAAGTATTTTAATTTAAAATTCTAAACACATATTACATATATATATATACTTTTTGCTGGATAATCACGACCGATGTTTTTGGTGCCCAGCCCCCTTAGTAACGGTATCTACATTGGCGGCGATCCGGGCGGGGGCGGGGGTGTCCCCCCCCTCGATTTTTTCTGGGTGGGGGATCATCCCCCCCCCTCGATTTTTAAAGCTTAACATATTTTCATGTATAGTGATTAGCTTGTGAAGCTAATAAAGAGGTAAAATATATGTCAAATACAATGCTATAAAATGCTATTATAAGGCAAAATTCTCGGCTCGCGCTTCGCGCTCGCAAACATTTCATTAATTTCTGCATAATGTGCGAAGTATGCAAATTTTTAGTGTATTATTTTTCACTTTCGGGTGTTTCCGTCCCCCCCCCCCAGTCGTGACATGAAATCGCCGCGCTTGGGTATATACAAATAATTTGGGGGCACTGTCTTGCTCTCGCCTTTTTATGCAACTTTTGACAATGATTTCTTAAGACAAGGTATAAGCAAAAAGTGTAAACTGTTTTGGGGAAAAGATTTACAGCTTAATGATTTTGATCTCCATCTCATTAGGACCCTTTTTTTCTTTTGTCTTCCACATTGTTGAAAAATTACCGGGTCTGTATTCATGATCTGCTCTTAGGAATGAACAAAAATCAAGCTTCCCTTTTCAGAGGATAATGCACAAATTATTTTTTTTAAATACCATGAAAATGAATAAAACATAATAATATAACTAATGGCCAGGAGTTTAATGTCTAGTATTAAGGGTGTATTTCATCATCCAGTCATCCATTCATTTATGTCATTATCATCTGATCATCCGTTGCTGAACAGTCTTTGAAGTAGACTCTGCCCGGGGGAGGGGAGGGGGGGGGGGGGGGGGGGGGGGGTCACTCACCCCATGATACGCAAGCGTATCCCCAAAAAGCGTCGAAAAGGGTCTGTTTTCAGCTTTTCGGCGGCGTCGACGCTTTCCTTAAAATAGGGGTGTTTTTTAATTTCAGTCGCCATTTTCATAAAAATAGGGGTAGGCCTACAGGAATTGCCGTTTTGAGGGTATGTTTTTCCCAGTCAGACGTCGAAAAGGGGTGCAAATTTTACAACATGCAATGAGACGTTTAGGGTCCATTTTCAAGAGGCGGGGACATGCATGGGTAGCACTTTTTTCTTTGGGTGACCCCCCCCCCCCCGGGAAGAACACAGACGGAATTATATATGGACAATAATAATTGTTCACTTTTGCTTACCATACACGAGTATTACGCATTCGCCCTCATCGCTCCATAAGATCCAGTTGGGTAAACATTCATTGTTTATAAACAAAAGTAGGATCTTGATACGTGGAACGTTAAAACTTTATCCCTGTTTATATATTTACTAACTATAATTTGCGTATTTTCCGTGGAAATTTGGCAACTATTTGAGAAAAATACTGATCAGGTAGCGGAGGTGAAGGTTTGCGGTATTAGTTAAATTGTAAATGTAAGTAAAAGTGCATGTTCAACCTCAGCTTAGTTCTGTTTCTCATGTTCTGAAATTGAAATGTTGTTTTGATTTGAACTGGAGGAGTGTGGAGTGCAGCTGGTGCTCAGCGGGGCGCGGTGCCCCGCCATGCCCACCGTTGGCCGAGAAGATTCGGTGAGGCGAGGTGTGGCGAGGTCCGAGTATGCGATCCACTCACCGACATTTATGACAGAGAATGTTTGATTTTTAATGGTTTATGGCATTATCTTGGTCTGGGAATCCATTTTATTTAGCCACAGCCAAATCAGCTGGCTCTTGTCATTAATTGTTTGAATGTTTCCTCTTCAGAAGTTCAGAATGTCTTCTTCTCCTTCTTTTTCCTTCTACTAACTTCTAGTCTACCTTCTTCCATTCCACTTACACTTACGCATGGTCAATTCATAATTGACCTTCTTCCTTCTTCTTCGAGTTTTAATTAACTGCCTCCTTCAATTCTGAAGATTCTTGCAGTATTCCGGGGAGTGGCTAGGTGCAAAACACCTAGGCCTACTGGTTCAACTTGTTTTAATATAAAAGAAGACTGTTCATAATATTAATATGTGTTATACCCAGTTATTGTATGTCTGGATAGGTTGTGTGTCCGTAAAAACGATTTTGACCAACCATTTGAAAAGGTTTACAAGCAATCCTTTTGTTGTATTTTGGAACAAAATGTTAGAAAATATTCTACAGATGAAATATTGATGAAGATAAGCATTATTCAACATATATTTTTGGCTTAATCCTGAGACAAACAAGCAGGCTTCATATTTGTTAAGTGTCCGGACAACCAAACCCCCATCCTACTACTTTTAGTAGTAGTAACACATAATATAGTATATAATTAACTTACAAGATCCAGTAACGCTGTTACTAGTGCTGAGTTGAAGACAATGAAAATAAAAATGTCTATTAAACGAACGAAGTTCAGAAACTTTTACACATGGTGACAACATTTTGAATTTGATGCTTGTAAATTTCATTTGGTCTAATTAGATCTTTTCTCAGTATTTTTTTGTTAGTTTTTGCACAATTTAAATTTGTTTTATACATGTATGTGTGGTTTTGATACAGATATGGGTACTATTTGGAGCTAGTCGTATCAGATATTCATATTCATTGAGATAGAATTCCGTAATTTGGCTATCATAAAAATCAGTAATGGTTGACTTTAACCTATCAGAAAATTTTACATGGAATGACCCCTTCTCGTTTTGAAGTCGTATTTATTAATTTTATAGCCTTTCAATAGGTTGCAGACATATATTTGCACATATATATGGATGACTAATATACAGTTGAGGTCTGAAGTTTACATACATCTAGGGAATTTAAATGAAAATTGTTTACCTGCCAGACATTTTAAAATTTACTGTATTTTCAAAAATATTAATACTTCCTTGACATACTTGGTATCAAATAAAAGAGCTTATAAAATCAAACTCTTTCACATGAATGGGATGCCGATGGGACTAAAGTGGAATTTTGTTGGTAAAAAAAGTAATATTTTTTGCCAGCTTTATACTATTGTTAGTCATATTTTCAAATATTGTTTCATAATAAGATATTAATGTCAAATCTATGATTGATATTACATGTGTATTATGATATGTCACCACCGAACAAGAAAAAGTGTAATCTGAAATGTTTTCATGGAGAAATAACGAACACAAACATGAAATGTTTTATTGAAGATTTTTTAAGAATTTGTCTAAAATTTGAAGATTTTGAGAAGAAAATGACACCTAAATATTCTTCAGCTTCTGATGACATGCCAGTGTGATGAAAGAGCATGACATACCCATTTGTGTGATACCAAATTTGTCATTATAACAAAGATATTTTTAAAGACACAGTCAAATTTATGATGTCTAGCAAGTGTAACATTTCCATTGAATTTCCTACATTAGGTGTACGTAAATTTCTGGCCTCAACTGTACCTATTCAGGTTCATCTGTAATTTTGTATCTGTGCTACAAATGGCTGTCAGTTACCCTTGCAATTGTGCAGGGAACTGCTGTACAGCAGAGGCCTGTTTCTCGAAACTGTCATAAGTCTAAGTTCTTGGACAACCCATAGGGACATGTGTTGTAGAATTAATTCACGTTTCAATGGGATGTCCACAAATTTAGACTTATGACGGTTTTGAGAAACAGGCCCCAGGATAACATTTATCTTTATCAGTATCACTTTAATTCATTTGATATTCACAGTGTTGGTCATGGTCATGGATTCAATCATCTATACACCAAACTGATTTTCAAGAAACCAAGAATTGAGCAAAAACCAAGACAAGAATTGGAATCATGGAAGGAGATTTATTCAAAGGGTTTGCTGACCTAGCTGAGAAAAAGATCCACCAAGTGCCTGATATCACGCTTCTCAACCTGGTGTCCTGGGGAGCGTCGGCAGCCATGATCTTTGGTGGAATCGTTCCTTTCATTCCACAGTACATGGATATCAGCCGGTCAGAGAACACAGAGGGATTCTCAACGCATGTCTGCCTTGTGCTGCTTATTGCCAACACACTAAGAATATTGTTCTGGTAAGCAGTTATTTTTAGTATTTATAAATTTTCATATATAGATAAAGCTCAATCCAATGCAACAGAGAAATTGTGTTACAGAAGATAATTTGATTACAGCAGCTCCAGTTTGAATTTAAAAGACGTTTGCCTAATATAATGAAAAGTTATATTAATGAAAGTGAGAGTGCATGCTACTTGTCTCTACTTGTCTCTGCATGCTTGTAATCCTCTATCTAAATACCTGTGCCATATAAGTATGAAACATTACATGTACTTTCAAATCAAAGAAGGAGATGTGCACATAATATTTTATTTCGAACCAATTAGGGTTCATCAAATCCAAAACCCTTGCTAACATAATAACCTTGGTGTGGCACCTCAGAGCTGCATGCTCGACTGCTACATGAATGTAATCAGTCACTTCAAGTGTTTTTCAAGTGTTTTTTGCTGACCCTGGTTTATTATGACTTAAAAGTCATAATAAACCATGGTCAGCAAAAAGGAATAAATACTGTAAATACACAGCATACATATGGACAAGTAGATTTTAAAAATAAATTACAATTACAATCAATTTTTTGTTCTGTTTCTAGGTTTGGTCATCCATTTGAGCTTCCTCTACTAGCCCAGAGTGTTATCATGATTGTCACTATGATGGTTATACTACAGCTGTGTACACGAGTAAAGGCTCTCCATGAACTCTCATCCGCTAAGAGATATGTTACAGGTGTGTATCATCAAACCCCAATGACAGGAAAAAATGTCTGTCGCACATGTTATATGTACATTTACATAGGACAGCAACTTTTTATGTGATGTCCTAGTCATAGAAGCAGTTGCATGTAAAAAAAAAAAAAAAAAAGAACTTGATGAAATGAAAAAAAAAAAAATGCATTACAAGTGTTGAAAGTCATATTGCTTCAGCAAATTAATTACTTTAGTATGATTCTTCATCTGGTATGTACCCATTCACACATACGAGGGAAAACTACATTTATCATATAGCTACATGTGCAGTTCTAGATATCTTGGTATCAATATTGTGACACAACATTTACTCTGATGATGCCTGCTGTGGGCTTATTCCCTGTAAGTGGGGGGGGGGGGGTTTAGGGTTGCGATAGGGTTTTGAGTTAGTTATAGGTTAAGGTGAAGTGTCAAGGGTTGAAGTTATCCATTTAATTATTCATTTGAGTATTCTGGATTGACAACGAAGTGATTGTTGCCCGAATAACATGTGCTTGTAGATGGTCACTTACTGTAACACACACATTTTGTACACCTAGTATCTATTGACCCTGATATCTCCCTACAAAAATCAGAGTTTCAATAGATGTAGATGGAAACATCTCTTCAAATATACATTTACAGAGGTTTGCAATAAATATACTTGCACATAATATCAAAATAGTTTTACTATACCATGGGATGTGATTTTCCAGTAGGCATATACATGTTTGTTTGCAAAAAAAATTGTGTTAACTATAAATGACTTAAAGAGAAACAGCAAATGCTATTAGGGAAATTAGGGAATGGTTGACAATTCGCCTGGAAACCAATATCTAGTACGATATGAGTGGCCAATTTTTTTTAATGGGAAAAAGCATATGAAGGGTGGTGGTAAATATGTTACTATGATTCTAGGAGGCTCTCTCTTATAAGATATACTTCACAAACAATGTTGCCACTTAAAAGACTGCAGTAAGAGTTTGAGTGCATTTTCTAGGTGTCATGGGTTTATTTTTCTGACTGGTCAGCAGACATTGATCACTCTACAATATCACTTACCCTTCACTTATTTTTTATCTTTCTTTATTTTCTCTTCCCTATCTCTCTTTCACCAAACCATGTATGCTTATTGCTTCATTCCATAACAATCTCCCCTTTGTTCCATTCATGTCATTTGATTCATCACTAAATACTCAATTGAATGCTGCCCTCTATGTACATGTAACTTAATCTTTTTTTGAATGATTAATTTGTGTTTCTTTTTTTTTTTTTACAAGTTCCAATTCTCATATTTCAACAATTCATCACCTAAACCATTTTGTTTAATTCCTTTCCTATCTTCTCAATAACATCTACATAACCTCTCTGGATTCTGTAATTTCTCTTCAATCTACCCTCAACATACTTTCTGAATGTCTGTTCACATATAACCAACCCCATGCCATGTATTTCAATCCCATCGCTCTAAAAATATATATATTGGCTGAATGTATTGTAAACACACATTAGCTGTAGATCCTAAGCCCTGCTCAGAACCCCACCCTATAATCCATGGGGAAGGGCGGGTTCGTCATGCCAGCGTGGGATCACACCCACCCAGCAGGGAAAGAGAGCTGGTTCAACAGTTTGAAAGGAGAACCATATTCGGTATGCAGTAGTATTAATAATAGTATTCTAATTATGCGCTCATATATGTGAAATTCCTTTGTGTGCATGCCATGGGTGCCTAGTGGTACATGTGCATCAGTGGGCATGACATACAATAAGTCATGTACATAATGGCACAGACAATAAATGCACATAATTAGCTAAAAGTGTTTTATTGTACATGTACTAGTACATAACAGATTTGTCTAATACATGCAGCCCATTTCCTGTTTCACTATGAATACTTATGTCAACATTTATTAAGAAGTATTTTTTATTGAGAATTATATTTTATCATTTTGAAATTCAATGGCGACTCAAGCTAATTACCGTACTGGGCTTCAGCTGCCTGGCCCTGATCTTGAAGCATACTAAGAGCTGGGACCATCGATTGTAATCTCTTTATATCAGACCTCATTAATAACAAGTTTCCACTGCACATGTATATATTTCATTATTCCTTGATGATGTTATGACCTTTTCTTCCTTTAGATCTTGACTGGCGTTATTTCTGGAAATGGACCAGGTTCCTAGACTATATCCTCTTCATGGTGATGTTCTCAATAGCAGGTGGAGCCCTGACGTACATCCTCAGTTCATTCAGTATGTACGTAGAGACCTTAGGTTTCATGGCGGTATTCACTGAAGCCATGTTGGGATCACCGCAGTTCTATCACAATTTCAGGAACAAGTCTACACAGGGAATGAGGTAGGTCCAGCTTTTGTGGACATTATTTTTGTTGTATGACATTTTCTCAGTTAACGATTGCTCCTTGGTCCATCCCTAAAACTCAACAAATAAATTACTTTACTCAACGCTGCTTTACCCCTAGACTTTAAAGACACTTCACTTTAATGAGATTTTAGTAATCACAAGGTATTCAGAATGAACTTTATACCAAGATTTTTTTTTATTTAATGGGGTGATTCTCTCGGTCCCATTTAGTTACAAAAAGATAATTGACTTGGTCCCAAGCCTATTGTTAAAGCAGGAGTGGACTGTACAATTATATTTGAAAATGGTCCTAATTAAATGATGGGCTTTTTCAAGGTAGTCCTGTGTCCTTTAACCCTGAAGATTATTACAGGCGTTCATTTGTGAATTTTTAAGAGTTTGATATATATCAAATAAAAATGATCTCCATCACTCATTTTATAGGAAACATTCTGTAACACATCAGTGCAGGTATAAATTGTCCACACAAACTTTGAAACGGTATAAACACCCTCAGTTATGATCGCGGCTGGCCATGGGCCAATCAAACCTTTCCAAAGCTAACTTGTGCTGATGATTACTACTAATGCCCTCACTGATGTGCATTATTTGTATACTAAAACACCTTGATGCTAATTCTACACCTTTCTTGTTCCTATCTTCTCTGCTCAGCGTTAAGATGGTCATGTTCTGGTTGTCCGGTGACCTCTTCAAGACCGGATATTTCTTTGTGAACGACGCTCCCGTCCAGTTCTGGATATGTGGTATACTCCAGGTCTCCATTGATATAGCTATCCTAACCCAGGTAGTATACTATGGTTCAAGACCCCCGATCAAGCTAGCTAAGGTAGCCGCACCAGCGGATCATATATCATGATCAAGCCAAAGACTTATGATATCTATTCATCATTACTCCATTATTTGCAAGGGTTATTGTAATGAAGTTTTAGTTGAAGATGTAAGCTGCAATAGCAGACCATATATTATGTGATGGACAAATAGACTTATCAAAATGAAGTATTAAAGGTTTCTTTAAGTTCAGTTGAGTGAGAAATCTATCTTCCAGTTGATTGTGGTCTGTGAGGTAAATTGACATGTGGTCTAACTCCCCTTTGACTAATGCCTGGTTGGTCTCTATCTGCATGGTCTAATTCTATTTCATCTAATTATCTTGTGGTCTAATTGCCACTTCGCCTATCTACAATTTTTTCTTATTCTATTTTTGCTATTGTCCATTGTTTGTAATGTCCACTTGGTCTAACACCACCGAGTCAATTTCTGTAACAAACTGGTAATGAGACCAAATATTCATTTAGGCCTTGACGAAAATGCAATTAGACAATTTGGTTATTATTATTACTATTTAAAAGATTTGGCAATTAGACCGAGTAAGAAATAGTCCAAATTGTTTGTAGACCAAATGGATTCACCCGATGTGGTATTAGACAATCAGAGAATGGGACTAGCTACTAGCTAGCTATCCAAGTGGATATACACACTGTCTGTGATGTCCATCTTATTGGTCAGGTACGTGGTAGCTGTCCTGACATGTGCGCGACCTTGGTTCCCGACTAGACTGTACAGTCTTGTCAATGCTTAAACTGAGTGCAAGTGTAGAGCAGTACGAGTGCAAGTGTAGGGCAGTAGGCCTACATGACTGTCCAATTAGAATGTTTGAACATGTTAAAAAACCTTCATGCACTGCCTCCCACTGGTCGCGCTTGGTCACGACACAGTCTAGTCGGGAACAGAGTCATATGTGTCGGCTTAGAAGGAATGCTGTCTGATTTGTATTATCTACAATTATAGAAGTGGATTGCAATCAAGCTTAACCTGTTGGAGACGAGCTGATTTGGCTATAACACACATTTCCCATAGACTTCAGCCCGAATATATTCGGGCTCAGTCCCCAACGGGTTAATACTTCATTTTACTTAAACAATTGTTTATGAATGGACAATACATGGAGGTATGATGTTGGTTTCATTCATCTTGTGATATTTGGTTCCGTTCACATTCGACCTTCCTTTTCCACATGGTGGATTTCCCCCTCAACAAATTGCCCTCACTGTTGAAAAGTTTGCATATAGTGAAATCTATTATTATACATTTATTGTTGTTATTATATCTCATTGCTTTGTTAGGCAGGCATGTTACAGAAGAAAAGGTGTCCTGTTTATACATGTACCTACTGAAACAGAGTAGGCAAGACTCTCTCTATACTTTGACTCTGTGCCAATTCACTTCCTTTGTATTGGTGTGCAACTCAGTGAGCATCTGCATTTAAATTGTGTTAACAGTGCCATACACATGTATGCTTAGCATGTATGTGGTCAATATGCAAACTTTTAACCAAAGAGGCAATTTGTGGGGACGTAAACATCCCCTTTATTGCTTTGAAATTAATTGAACCTTAATAAGGAAAAGCTCTTTTATAATGATTTTGCAGGGTCTACCTCCTATTATTTTATTTTTGTTACTGCTTCTTATCTTTTAACTATTGTCTATTATGTAAAAGGAGTCTTTTAGAACAAAGCTGCACAAATTTTACTTTTACTATTTGTATCTCCACAATGAATGCTGCTTTTGTATCAATATTTATTTTAATCTTTTATATTGAAAGTATGTATTTTTGTTGAAACCAAACCACGCTGACTGATATAATAATAATGTTTGAATGCATCATTTCATCCATGAAAACTGAATAAATGAATACATGTACAAACTGTGTATAATGTATGCATAAATGACAAGTTAGTTAAGCCCGAAAGATATTAATTATATCTTCAATTAAATGTAATATTTGAAATTTATGGTGATTGTGGCGATAAAATTTAAGTACTAAATGCTTCTTTTTTATTTTTGTTTTAGGCATTACTATTAATCTTACTAACATAATGCTGCAATAATTTATTGACCTTCCCACCTTGTAGTATAAGTAAATTAATTGTTTATCATCTCAATGAAGTATTTAACTTTCACTATACATTATCTCGTGAGAAATTTCATGTTACCCTGTGGTGTGGTACACTTATCCATCAAATAAAACTATGTTGCATTCACCATGGCAATCTTTGTCTGTGGTTCAGGTTTTATGGAACATTTAGGGGAGACTAGGGTAATCATGGCCCCCCCCCCTTTTCACATTTTCTATTACTACCATTAAATAAAAAGTCCAATAATATTCTAGTTATGTAAAAATACAGTCAGCCTATATACCTATAATATACAAAGGAAAGTATAAATATTTGACTTCTCATTTGCATATTAATTACCATTATGTTAACAACTTTGTGGGGCCATAATTACCCCACGGGTTGGGGTATTAATGGTGTCTATTGTCATGACTGAATGAATTCAAGTATATTATGCTAATTAATTATGGTAATGTATTATAAGTGTTGTTATCAACCACCAACAGTGATTTAATCAATAATTGGTTCAGGTGAAATGTTGAAATATTGCAGTCATAGCAATACATATATTTATGTACATAATCATACAAGTTAATGTCCCCATCTGCGCTTATACACTGTTTATGCATTGGGGGACATAATTACCCCAAGTGACTTTTTCAATTTGATCCCTCTTTACAGCTCTAATATTTATGATATTCAGGTGGAAGTTTTCTGATGTGTTTGTTAGTTCCTATTGTTTCTGTTTCAATCAAAATTTCATCTTAAATCATTTTAATTAATGATATCACACCCCAAATAAAAAAGCGGACTTGCCACTTTCCAATGAACAGAATTGTGATTGCCGTACATTTTAGGCTCCCCTAAGCACAAAATTTGAATTAAATGGCTTATTTTTCTCATAAGATAGTAGGAAGAGTTTAGCTAGGCATGTGTAAAAATTTAGTTATTATTGTGTAATGCAGCAAAGAATTATAAGCTCTCAAAGACAATGGGGCCATAATTACCCCGGGCCATAATTACCCCAGTCTCCCCTAAAGCTAATCTGAAAGACAGACTGCCCAAAACACCCATCTGTATTATGTAGTGTAGGGCAAATATTAATGAAATTTTATACAGTCCCTTGGCAGGAATACATTAAAAGCTCGCTAATGTGAGACAGCGTTTATTGATCATCTGAACCTGCAGACAAACATGGTGCTCAGTTTTGGGAAAAAACAATAAAAAAATAGAAGAATAAAAGTGCAATGTGTGCTGAAATATGTATTTCCTAATATCACCAATCTCATTTCATTGAAATGCATGATAACAGTAAATGATTATGAGTATTTTAAAGTTCCCTTATCCAGAGTGAAATTTTCAAAGTAGTACTTACAAATTACATGATGTAATTATTATACTCTTTATATAATTACAGAAACTGTATAGCAAAAGGTACATTACTTACATTAAGTACATAATTTTAAAAATCTCTTTTAGTGGCCTATTTGATATTGGTCTCTTTTGAAACACACCAACTTTAACAAAAGCAGAGTGACTACTACACCATTTCTTACCATTGAATCTTTGTGAACAATTTGACAGAGAAGATCTGACTCCCTCTATTGACTGTTAAATTATTTCCCAAGAATAGGCCTTCCGAATTGTATTTCATACATGTAGCTAATGTTTCTCAGAAAACTACATACTAAAATATTATCCTGAAATCTCTTCTCCATCCTTCCATGTAAAACTATCATGTATTAAAAAGAAAAAATGTAGCCAATTTCCGGGCTCCTGACTTTTGATATTTTTTTTGTTGATAGTAATACTATGCAAATCTATTTAATATTTTTTAGAACTCATTTTCAAGTGATACCTGTTTTATCGAAATGATCTTTGCTTCTATCTCAAAGTTAATTAAAAAATTTGGCTCGGTGAATAGAGCGTCCGCCTCATAATCGGGAGGTCATGGGTTCGAGCCATGTCATACCAAAAGACGTTAAAAAATGGTAGTTGCTGCTTCCCTGTTTGGCGTTCAACAAGAGGGGGATAGAGCAACGTCCTTCTGGCGCTGCTCAGAGGCTGCCGGGCCCACGAGAAAAGGGGCAAAATAAATATCCTTTCCAGACAATAAAATTTAGAGCATTTTGTATAACACTATACTTTTGGAATATACATTTTCCATCTGTGAATAATTTATCATTTTGTGTTTGGGCACCATATTTATCACCAAAAAAAGAGATGAAATAATGATAATAAATAATTGCATGAAATGATGAGAGATTCACGCATGATGAGAGCATTTATATTCCATGAATATAGATGTGCTGTTAAGCCAAAGTTAGTTTCAAATCTGAATTAGATAACCAATTGTTTACGAGTAAACTCAAGTTTAACAGATTAAAGTGATGAGGAGGATCATCTAATATTCCATCCCTAGAGATTTAGGCTCTGTGATATAAAAATAGCAAATTGATAGTAATCAAATTTACCATGCATTGAGGATTTCCAGTGAAAATATTATGGATTCCAAGTGGCAGGAATGGCACTATTTTTTGAGTGGCGCAGCCCCGAAAAAAATAGTGCCATTTCTGTCACCGAGGAATCCATAATTTTAGCTGGAAATTCGAAAATGAGTGGCCAATGAGTGGCCTATAGCACCATCACAGAAACATATCGCTATGTACATTGCTGGTTAGGTAGTTTAGGCAGACCTAAATATTGGGCCTCTTGTCAGAGCGTTGAACTCTGTGAAGTGTACGAAATATGTGACGGAGAATTTAAAATTTAGTTTTTACATTTAATCAGTTTTGAAATAGTAATCGATTCGCATGTGACTCGTGTAAACCTTGGTATTGTTTTTAAGCGGACCTATATCTTGAATCGAAAGTCTTTATGATTGTGTTGGTAAATGTATTTCCGTAAGCCAACTTCGTTACAATGCATCTCTTGTAATTCTAATGCTCCAACATTCGTTGTGTATCTATGGTAGACATTACTCAAAATCTGAAATAATGAAAAATTAGTATACGTGATTATACTTATGATATTCTCATGTGATTTTACTATGAAGATGCTGTCAATTTGACATCCTGTAATACATATTACAGTGGAAACTCGTTATATCAGGGTTAAAAAAAAAAAAAAAAAAAAAAAAAAAAAATACAAAGAGCTGGGACCTGCAAAATGTCAGGAACCTCGTTATATCCGATCTCGTTTTAACGATCGAGTGTCCACTGTAAATTGAAATGCCTAGAGAATGATTGGACAGAGCAGATTATTCCACGATGTTTTAATCTTCTTCTCGATGATAAGCCTTGGGATCAACTAAAGATTGAGGAGATATTGGGAGAGCCGAGATGTGGCGTTTATGTGTGGTTTCTCAAAATGATTTTTGATGTGCACATGGACTTTACAGTGATATCTCTTAAAATGATAAATTAGAAAGATAATAAAGAAAATATAAGAAGCTATACTTTAATTGTCTCGCATGAAATGTATTTTAGTACATGTATTACATTTAGTAGGATATGTGGTAGAGGACCCTGAAGAAAGTGAAGTGCAGCATATGGAACTATTGATGGTGAGTCACAGAAATAAGTGACATGAATATGTGCCCAACCCATCAATATGTCTTGTACCCGCGGCCCAATGAATAAGCTTGATAAAAGAGCAAGAGAATGAAAGCAAGGATAGAGGAAAGGTAAGGGAGTCGGATAATAGAAGAAGAAAAAAAAAACCTGATGGGGACAAGAATTTGTGGATATGATGAGAGAGATATGCTATGCCTATGGAGTTGGAGGTTATGAACTTTGTCGAAAAACCTAATGTCATGTTTATCCTGAAATTTCACACAAAATATAATGCAACTTTGCCGACAGTATTTTGCTGTAAAAATACATTTTCACAGTGTAATGATGTCGGATGTAAGTACCCCCTCAGAGGGGCAGAATTAGGTCATAATGTGCTTCTGTCGGGTTAAAAGTTAAACGAATTTAAACTACGTCTCCCCACTCCGAAACCAAAAAGAAACCAATATTTTCCTCCTCTATTTATTTTTTCGTTCTCAAGAACCTAAACTGGGAGCTGCAGCACGTGTAAAAAAATCATTATAAATTGCCTTCGGAAAAGCTAGTTTTTGAAGTAAACTTTTACAAATAAATCAATTTTCCAATTTTCCCTGTTCTTTACCACCTTTTTTTTAAGGGGGTGTTATTTTCTCATGGGTGCTATCTTATAGAGTTATGGAGTTACTAAAATTATATGGGATAGTCCAAACAATATCAATGGAAATGGATGCGATCTATCCTTTTGGAAATAATTTTTTCATTTGTGGACTAACATTAAGGTTAGGATTAGATAATTTTGAGCACCCTTCCCATGTCTTTACGAAGCTAATGAGATTTTTTTTTCTTGTGTTATACAGTTACTGGGTAATTATTAGAATACCTGGTACTCTTTGGAATTTCTACGTTGAATAAACTATCAAAAAGAAAATAACTTAAAGAAAGAAAGAAAGGCAAAAAAAAAAAAAAAAAAGGAACAAACCCCAACAATCGACCAGACGGATACAAAATAAAGCAAATTATATTTCATTGTAATCATTTATTTACTTTTTCGTTGCACAAAATAGAAGAAATAATAATACTAATGACATAAAATAATGTTTCTTTAGGAAAAAAAAAATCTTGAAAAAGAGTGTTTCGATATAATAATCAATATCAATATAGGATTTGAATAGCAAATAAACATTTTTTCTTTTTCTTCTTCAGTTCCGAGTCGATCAATCCAAATTTTGACGATTTAAAATTTCATTGACGTCAAATAATTTAAGCTAAACACGTTTGCTGTACAGCAATTCTATCTATAAAAACAAAGTTATAAGCATTAACGTTATCCAATATCTCGACATACACTTATATCAATAAATACTATGTTTACTTTTCAACACATTGTATTTCAACCATTGTAATTAATTTGTTATTTGAAATATCTTTTATCACTTTTCTGCGTAAAACTTAATGGTCAAGCTACTTTCCTTGTCGGTTCATAGTACCTGAGCTTTACTAATGTCTGACCAAGTCGGTCAAATTCTTCAAGAACATTGAGGTAATATAGTTTCATATGAGAGTTGATATCGTACGTGTAATGGCTATTGAATGTTTGTGTGCCTTCTGCATCATTGATACGAGACCTAGTTTTGACTTACTATTTCGAGAAATACGATTTATATTATTGATACCAGGAATTAGTTATTTTTCATATAATGATGTGCTTTTTAGGACGCGGCTTTGACAAATTTGATGTAATAGAAGGCGAAAGCAGCCACGGCTACTCCTGCCGCTCCGCCTCCAGCGGCTCCTCCAATCACAGCCATGGAAACCCCACTATCTGGAGGCGTCGATCCTAAAGATATGATATAGGATGAAAATTATCAATATTGTTATAATTGATTGCAATTGGATTAAAACAAAGAAGAGTTATCCTTGTTTTGAAATGAATGGATGAAGTCCCTTTATAATAAATATTATTCAAATATGAAATACTATTGGCCTGAAATGAAAAATCATTATCATTATTTCGTTACAAATGTAAAAGGTCATGTCAAATTTAGCATCTGTTATTTCAAAACCAAAATTATTTATTGTATCATTGTATTTATTGTATCACGGGCCGTAAATCTACGTAATATCCTCTTAAATTCTATTTACTCATGAATACATAAATATTGTTTAGGAAGTTTCATTTGAATGATTTCGTTATGACATGTTTGTAAGAAAATAGGCACAAGTCTGTTTTTGAAAATATGTGAAGTTTATCTACGAATAAATGGCATCGTAGCATACAATGTCATAAAAAGATGTGACATTCTTCAAAGTAAATACAGGAGCAACAATATTATTGTTCAGGAGACTCTAGTTACTAACCTTCACAAACCACTCCAACGTCGCCTGATTCACATGTCATGTCTGCCGAAACTTTCAACTCGCATTCGCTCAGGGTTTCGTTTTCGGCTCCTGTGCAGGTTACCCCATAAAGAATGAAAGGAGCCTCCAAGTCAAATGGCGCTGAAAACTCTCCCGCTTTGGCCATTCGTGATGCGCCCCACTATACACAGATCATAGAGAAAACATATAGACATAATTGAAATGTATTTTTATTTAGGGTCCAGGGTGGTGTTTCACCCCCCTCCCCCAAGCTGTTCGTAAGTTAGAACAACTTTATGAACGACTGGTGATTAGTTCTAGTTTTGAATGATTAAGCATCTGATAAGTACACCAACAAGGAACACGTTCCAGTCATTCTTAGCTTTTAATACGAACGGCTTGGTGAAACACCACCAAAAATAGCTAGGTGCAAGAGGAATCCTCAGTAGTTAAGGTTACCAATATGATGTCTATAGATCGAAAGGTTGGGTAAAGTACATTTCGTCTTGGACATTGACAAAAATGAAGAATAAAGAAAATTCCACGACCCCCTGATATTCCTTGATTGAATCAGTAAGGTGGTAGGCTATAAGAGTTTAAAAAGTTTTAGACGATATGCCTCCTAGACCACCAACGAATAGCATGAATTAATAGATCCCGCTGTCAGTTGTTTTGGAATAGAAAACTAATCCAATATTGACATCAATTCGATGTACCTTTATTTCAAAAAAAAATTTCAATTCAAACTTTAATATATAGAATAAGAGATAACATCACCTTGTATCCAGCGTGATAGCAAATGGTCTTGGCTTCATTGTCGCTCCAGTCTGCGTCGCAAACTCGTCCCCACCCATTGCCAAAACTCACTTCTACTCGACCCTGTCCTTTCCCCATTCCGACAATGCGCACTGTGGAATGAACGGAAATGATGAAAATAATTAATTTATTGTACATGCACATATAAAATGAGGTTTAGTTATTCTATTTATATAACATTTATATATGACATCTCTAAGATGAGAAAGAAGATTAAAGAGATGTTGATGAGAATGTATGGGTTCTATTACTATTAGTTCGGTAACTGTTAACGGCACATCATTTGAAGGAATGATCGTAGCATTATTACATTATTTATGTTCTCAGTGAGTCTCAATTTTAATTTAAAATAAGGGAATACTAGTAAAGAAATTTGTCATATTTATGCTGATTACTTAGTGAATTTCTGCAATGACAAACAAACCGCATGTTATCTAATTTCCCCAGTAACCCAACTTTTCTCTAACTCTCAAAGACAGCATAAAAAAAACAAACACGTGCGTTTGGGGCGATATGAGAAAAATCCAAACCAACACTAAATGAAATCTAAACCTTTCAATTTGGAAAGTTCACAGAAGTGAATTTCTCGTTATAACCAAACAAACGAAAGAACTTTTTTTTTCTGGTTGTTGCGCGTCTAACCTTTTGTATGTTTTGCTTCAACCTCCATGGTATCGTCATCACTTGTAGCGCACACCACACCAGCGTCTTCAACGTGGTAACATGCGTGAGTCCAGCCATCTCGAAGGAAGCAATCAATCAGTTTATCTTCTGTACCGGTACACGTCACGAAAGATGTGTGGATAGGTGCCCATGTAAAGCCGAAATCTTCCTATATTCGACACAACGACAAATCATCCTCACAAATAGAAATTGTTGATAGATAGAGAGATTCTGTGCCGACTTTGACAACACCAAAAGGACAATTTTCATTTCATTCTACTCGTCATAATTAAAAAAATTCCGAGCCGAATTTATTCAGTTTGAGATGGTATGAACGCTAATCTCGAGATTATTGGTATAAATTGTTCTTTCACAATCTTATTACCTGCCTAAGTTTAAAAAATGGTCAGTGATAAATTGTCCAATCGGATGTTGCCCAACTTCATGCCGGCATTTTTGCTTTTCAACAGTTCTTGTCTCTGGGTTCACATAAGCTGAGATTGTCTGTAAGTGTATTTCTGGATGTAGATTTTAACGCTCGATTAACATGTCAATTAAATTTACTATTTACTCAGGGGAAGTGGTGGAGTTCATAATCTTACCCCTTTAAATCCGGAGGCTTTGACTGCTCCTCTGTAACCGGCCTGACGACAGGCAACATTGGCGTCTTGCCAGTCCCATCCATCGTCGCATATAGTACCCCAAGCATCGTTGTGCCAGATCTCTACTCGACCTTCATGTGGCCCGCTACCATCCATAAGACGAATGTCACCCTCGGAATTGGCTGATGATTTCAATAATTATCAAACAAGAACAGGAATACAATGATGAGCAAATCACTGAATTAATTCATCATCGACGAAAGATACCTTTTGTTTGTTGCTTTTCAATATTTTGTATTGTGTCATATTATTAAGCAAAATTAACAATCAAGATTTACAGTCGTAGACCTTTCTTGGGTCAAAAATTTGGAAACATTGCATTTATTTACACAATGATCTTGAACAAAATAAATAATAATACAAACCATGTCTCCTTCTCATCGACACAGAGGACGTTAATTTTTCAAAACCTTTATAGATTTGAATCGGAAATCATTTATCTTTCTGATAGGAAATCTACTCAAATGCCAGAAACCGTATTCACTTGAACCTTGACAAAACCCCCAATTCGCTACTTTTGCCTCTAGTATCGATGTATCGTTGGGTGAGAAGGATATATATGTCTATATATTTAAAGAAATAAAAAAAAAACAGAATAAAACTTAAATTTTTTTTTTTTTTTTTAAAACTTTTATCAAATCAAACCTACGTTTGCAGACCACACCAACATCCCAGTTATGAGTGTAAGGACATGCATGTTGAAACGGTTCCACTGGCATGCTACACTCGGTGATATGGTTCTCTGTACCCTCACAGCCCACAGCATCTAGGATGATGGGTCCCGTACTGAATCCAAAGTGACCCTGCATCGGGAAAATGTCAAACTACAACTTGAGCACTTAAAATTTATGAAATATTTCAGAGCACTTGGTCGACGAAAAACTTCTGTAACTGTCCGCAAGCTCTTTTTAAAATACCAGTTAATGTGACTCGGATAACGATCCTTCCTGTATCCATAAATTAATCATCAAGTCAGAAGCGCATAAAGAAAACAAAAAAAGTAACAATGAATGAATGAATAAATAAATAAAAAAGGTCGAAGTTGGATTCCTTACAACAACAACAGCACTGCAAACACAACCCAATTTTTATTTCCTATGGTCACCATCAAAATCTCAAGTATTACCAAGTCTAAATAAAGTCCCCTTTTTATTTTGCTTTTGTTTGGTTGTTGTTGTTTCATAGCAGCAGGCCTTCTTTAAGAGAACATAATGCATCTGAATACATATCTGATATAGAGGTCAATGCAAAGCTTAGGAACAGCACTGTCAATTAAAGCTCATATCAGGGAGTTTCAGATGAATTGAGAGGTTGCCGAAAACAAATCGAACATGTTGAAGGAGCATTTAAGAATGTTTGTAGTCTGAAAACTTCAGAAAGTAAAAGTCTCATAACGTATATTGCGTAGGGGAGTTAGTTGCAAACTTGAAAGATAGAGGTTGACTTACATCTGTCTTGATTGATTGGACTCCTCTTGAATATCCCATCTGCCGACAAGCAACGTTTCCATCAGGGGTGCCAAAGTCGGTGTGGCACACACTGCCCCATGAACCGTCCCAGAACGTCTCCAGTGTACCCTCGTTAGGGACACCACCCAAGATCATTCTAAGCGATCCCTGTGGAGGATCTACAAGTGTGGATGCAAATATGATATTGAACCAATTGGAAGTATTGTATAGTATCATGATTATGTAAGGCTTGCCATATAGTCCGGGCTAGAGAGCAGAGGACCATGTTTTTTTATATATACAATGTTTTTTGATGGATCTTTGTCAATTCGAGGGTGCTGAATCCAAATCCGATGGGTGCCAGACGCGAAACCTTGAGCATTTTCCGGAAATCGCGAAAATTCAAAATGGCCGCCAAAATGGCCGCCAAGACATGAAAAAAAGTTATTTATTGGGTATTTGTGAATTTTTTTGGTGTTTTTTGGTCAATTTTAGGTCGCTGATTACGATTCCGATATCTGCTGGAAGCGTAACATTCAGCATTTTATGCAAATCGCGAAAAAAATTCAAAATGGCCGCCAAAATGGCCGCCAGTCATTAATACAATTCAATTAATCAGTCAATTAATACTTCTGAATTTATATGGTGGTTTCTTGTTTATTTTAGGGCGTTCATATACAATCGAATGAGCGTCAGATGCTAACCCTGCAGACAAAAACACAATTCCCACAGTGTGAACACACTGTGAACACACTGTGGTAAATTATGATCACATTGTCCCGTACTTTTTCCAGTACCGAAACCGTAAAAATGGCCAAATGTACACATTCATTTATTGTACATGACTCAGACACTGGGTTCACACCGTCGAATGTGTGGATTTGGCCAATTTTCACAGTGTTTCCAGTGTGGAAATACTGTGGTTTATTCCTTTTTTGTTTTTCTTTATAGAACCCTAGTGTATCATAGGGCGCACGCAAAGTAGTTTAAATTCAAAATGGCCGCCAGATTGGCCATTTAGAAACATATCTATTCGATAGGTATATTTCTGACTTTACTATATGAATAATTCTTGTATTGACGTATGCATCATTTTACAGGTTACTCATAAAAGTCTGATGCCTTACTTATCAAAGTTAGTCATAGAAAACTCTGTGAACATCCGATAATAAGAGGTGCAACTCGGAATGAAATGAATTTGGATGATCTTCTGTGTAAATCTTTAACATCGATTAAAGCCCTTTTACTCACGTCTTCCATATCAAAAGTGCTTAACAAAGTAAAATGTCACTAGTCTTCACAACTGCTAATGTCACTTTCACTATCGCTCTCATCTGTCTTCTTGAGTGGATTTTGGCAGCGGACATCACCCTTACAGTGGCAGAATTCCGAGCATGCTAGCGAAGACTTAGTGCAACTGCATTGAGCTGTCCTGCAGTCTCCTTTACACCCACACTTGATGATGTTAAGGACTTCTTGTGGCGCAACTGGCTGATCATTTTCGAGATACACGGGTCGAATCGTCGAACACTTCTTCCTCCATCCATTCTTTAATGGATCTAGTTCTGGGGGTGTTTGCTTGTCAGCAGCCATCCACAACGCTACTTGATAATGAGCACGCTGACAATGTGGACGAAAAGCGGCCATAGTTGGCGGAAGACTCATCAATTTGGGAGGAACTAGCCGTTTTCCACCAGCCTTCCTAGTGAAAATATTCCTTCGCATCTTGTCGAGTGATTCATTCGGCTCTTCTCCGTAAAGGGAAGCAACATACGCCAAACAGGATCGTATCACGTCATCAAGTGGTGTCTCAGTATTCCCTAGAAGAAGAGTATCCGGATATGATTCCAAGTTCTTCAGTGCAGATGCCTTTCCTACACCATAGAAACATGACACGGTATCACATCCAGTCAGTGCATGGGCCCCAAGTAGATTAGGCATGATTTTCTTGTGTTTCTTGACGACCTCATTGACATCTATGACTGTTCTTGAACGTGAAGTCGACTCCATCAACACTTTTGTAGTGTGTGGCATACCATTTGTCTGGCAATGCAGATGATGCGCAAGTATGACAAGGACATCCGTGTCATCACAGACAACCTTGATTGGCGAGTGACCCCTGTTAGCTTCATTGATCATGTGATGGACCATAACAACATCTGCTTCCTCATGTCTTATTTCCTCTTCTTCGAGAGCACCAAAACCCACAAGTATTGGGTGAGGATCGGGTCCGGTTACGACTAATCGCTTGCTCTCTGGTACTGGCATGGTAGACAACTTATCTACGACCATCTGGATGAGTTGCTGCTTGTTGGCAGTTACATTTAATATCACATTCTGTTTTGGCAGAGGTGAATCACTACTCAACTTGTAAACACGGCTACAGCCATGTGCACGCGTTGTTCTGCAATATGCCTTGATACTGGTCTCGAAGTATCTATCAAAGACCACGTGAACCACCAAACAGTTGTCTAAATATTTCATAAATGTTGCTACTGCACCATCTACGAATGTAGACACCTTGGCAGGGGATGCAGGCCAGGGAACCGTCCACAGAAGAGCACATCTGTCAAGAATGATCACAGCTGGCACATTTGTGTTTCGATGACTTATCTCTACTTTAATTCTTGCTTTCAAGACAGACTTGTTCGTAGAACGAGGGTCACCATTCTTGTCAAACAGTGCAGGTGGATAAGGGGCCAATTCATAGCAGAACAAGGTTCTGGTTGATATAGCTTCCTTTGATGAAGCCATGATCCCGATAACCCGGGCGTAGATCACGTCTGTGTTGGTTACTACAGAAACTTCGGCTTTTGATGGCCTATCTGACGCTTTGGCCATTCCTTTGACTTTCTTCTTAATTGTCTCGTGGAAGCCCTTTGGCAACTTTCTCTCATACTCGTACATTTGCTCAGTTCCAATCTTAATCGCTTCATCGGCATTCACTGTTGGATCGTCTACAATCTGCCCGGTGTAGATGTTTACAAGACTCGATGAGGGATGCCTCTCACTGTCAAACAGATCTATACAAGTTGACAATGCCTCGCGTATTCCCTTCCTGTCTTTTACATCTGACTTGATTCGCTTGGGACTCTCTTCCTTGTGCTGTGTGACCACTTTCTGGTCTTCGCCTTCTTGCATGGCTTCCAGGTCATTCTTCAGCTGCCCACAGAGGCTGAGAGACAAAAGCCCAGATAGCAAGGGTAGATTCATTCAAAGTGGATCCGATGATGCCAGATGGTCCCTTTCCATAGCGCATGTTACGTTGTCTCAATAT
This sequence comes from Paracentrotus lividus, assembly GCA_940671915.1. Taxonomy (NCBI): domain Eukaryota; kingdom Metazoa; phylum Echinodermata; class Echinoidea; order Camarodonta; family Echinidae; genus Paracentrotus; species Paracentrotus lividus. The sequence continues at coordinate 20,249,236 of CALNVZ010003435.1, read as the reverse complement.
ACATGTCTGACCAAATACCATTCCAAATGCCAGCCTGATGATGCATCACATGTTCTCCATCTAAGAACTTCTTGAGTAATTCTGCTGGTAGACGTTGCATGGAGCGCAGATAATACAGCCCATAGCGTGCATAGTTGGTATGTCCTGACGCAAAGAAATACGGGATCATTTCCTCAACAGCTTGTAGGTGAAGAGACCAGTCACCCTCTCTTTCAGCTCTAACAAAGGCCATGCAAATGATTATGGGCTTCACAAGACAGTTCATCCACAACTTAGTAGTTCGACTGCCTTGCCTGCTGGCTACTTCAAACAACTCGTCAAAGTCAGCGATATGGTTGTCTTCCAGTACTGGTCTCAGCATCTCCTCAACGACAAGTCGAAGCGCCCTGAAGTTTTGTGGGAATTTCTTTCCAGACAGTAGTTTTGGAACACCAGTAAATCTTGACTTAAGTATCTCTTCCAGTCCACTGCCTGACATCAAATACCCTATGCTTCCTAGAAAACTCATTATCATGTGCATGCCACCCAATCTTGGTACAAACTTCGCAAATCTGTCTTGGTTAGCCCACACAATGTTCACCATAACTTGATAGAGTTGCTGATCGCACGTAAGAATAGTCCATTCTTGACCTGTAAGTGAAGTCAGGTATTGTGCCTGTACCATTGCAGTCATCATTGTATCAGGTTCTGCTGGTGTCATATCCAAAAACGGGGTGTACACAACTTTAGTCTTGGGTTTTAGTTGTTTTCCACTGTCCCGTGCATTCCTTGTGTTGAACCCACTAAACTCTGGGCAATCCTCGTCTTTTGTCACTGTTTGTAAAAAACTAAGATCTGCTGCTGCTGCTCTGTTCTTGGAGACTTGCATACTTGCCAGCATAGAGAGCTTTGGAACAACTCGTTGAGCGAACTCTTCCGGCATCTCAGCTTTCTTGTTCCCCTTACTGCGCTCAACTTGTACTTCTCCTAGGGACAACTTAGTTGATTTTGTCTCCTCCCATTTCAGTCGCTTTATTGTTGGTACTTCTCTGACGTCCTGAGATACGGCAGGGTCTATTTCTCCTGCTTGGGTGATGACCATGGCTAAGCCATGGGTAGCCTTTTGTCCATTAGGGGAAGATATCTCGGCATCGAAATTGTCAGCGATAGCTTGAACGAGGCCATCTTTACAGTCGAACTCTGCCATGCCTCTATCCTTTGCCATTTCTGTTGCAGCAGATATTTTGAAACGGCGCAGTTCATTGTATGAAGATGTTACGCCATAGTTATGAAACTGTTCAATGACACTTCTCTGCTTGTTAAGAAGAACACTGAGTCCAAGTTGAAGAGATGTTGCATGTCCACTCACAACACCAAGTACGATGTGACTGATCATCACAGCCTGCAGGGTGGAATCCAGCTTCGGGTCTATTCCAGCAAGCAGAGCAAGTAAAGTTGTACTGCATGCATCTGAAGAGAAAAGTTTTGGGAAAAGTTGGGGAAATTCTGTTGGACACAAATGTATGAAATTAGCAAAATAAATACACAATGCTCAATTTGCTATCATTAACAGTACATTTATTTATCAATGAGAATTTATATTGGCAATAAACAAACAGTGTGGATATTGCAATATTTACCGGATACCAAGTCTGTGGTTAATCTTGCTGGATATGTAGAAGGATCAGGTTTCTGGTGAAGACACTCTGCTTTAATCTTCTTAGAAATGCTTGCAATAGCTCTTCCTAGACATTCATTATCGTTATCATCATCTTCAATACGAAGTCGGGATGATGCGTTGTTCTTGAATACAATGATTGAGGAGACACCAGGAGACGTGAGTACCAGAACGTCCGGAAGAGCATCCTCTAGGTAGCCAATAAGTGAGCGGCGGGAAAGTTTCTCTCCACCAAGCTGCTGATATAGATTAAACAGTTCTTTACTGTTCCAGATGCGCGATCGATCCGATGTCATTGCGGTGATTAGTTCATCCAGAGCTGTTTCCATCAAGTCGTCTGTGTATTTTGAGGGTTTGTTGCTGAAAAACTTCCCCATACAGTCTTTATGGTATCGTGCATCTGCTGCATGGAGATCACTCAATGCGCTATTGGTTCTAAATGCAACATCATTACCCCAGGTGTCACCACGTTTGATAGCGTGTTCAAGGATATTTTCTTTCCATGAGCTATTGTCATCTCTATATGCAGTTCTACACAAGTATGCTTTCCTCCATCGACTGGGATTCTTTCTAGACCGCTCCAATTCACATTCTTCTCCACAGAAAAGACAATTTTCTAGAAAATTGAATTTGCTTGCTGCTCCTCTCAATCGCTTTGGAGCATTTGACTGATCTGATACTCTTTCATCACTGTTCTTCCTCTTTATGAATATCTGGATATGATCTTTAGAGCAGTAGGTGCTAATGCAGTCTCTGTGGCATCTGAAGGATTCGGCATCTCTGTCCAGAAGATCACTCCTTCCATCATCTCTTTGACGACTTGCAGTGCGGAAACTTTCTACTCGTGATGAATGGATCAATGATTTGGATCCAATTGTTTGGCAGATAATGCAAATTTCCTCCATTTTGTAGATCACTGCCTAATGATAATGATGATAATAATAATGATAATTAAAAAAAAATAATAATGATACCAATATTAATTAACAAAATATATAAATGTAACTAATGATAATTAGGGCCTAATCAATGCGAAATTAATTTTTTTTAAATGTAAAAGCCCAAATACATAGAACACCATTCTTCTAGTTTCACATGATCTAGATTATAATAACGACAAGTTCATCATCACTAGTTTTACATTTACCTTATTATATTTACATAAAGAGCTAAAATCTTCAATTCATAATTATACTGGATTTATCCTTCCTTGATTTCAATTACATTGAGTCATAAAGAAAACCATGCATACATTTGATACACCATTGGTTTATCAATCTTTAATTACAGATTATAACTATGTGGGACTGAAGAATGTAAACCAAACTAAAACACAAAGACAACATTCAACATTTTCATATCTTCTGTAGATAGTACTATCAAATTTTTGTTAAATTTTATCGCAGCATTCAAATATAAATTTTAGCTTACCTCTTGTAGGCCTCAGTTACTTCTGATAGCAAGATGACCACAGATCTAGCTTTCATTTCCATGGTGACAATAGAGCACATGGCACTAATACAGCTGACTCAAACTAGTATAAGAACTTGTATTTTGTGCTTCATTTGTAGAATACACTTTTGATTTTTTAATTCGGTGTTTTGGGGTATGTGTTTGCAATGAGTGGGTGGATTGGGGTGTTTGTGTGTCCGAGTGGGTGTGTGAGCTAGTGTTAGTGTGGTAGTGTGTGTGTGTGTGGTGTGTGTGTATGTGTGTTTGTAGACGTGAGCGCGTTTGTGGTTGGTTTGAAGTGTTTATAAACACCGCATACATATAATTGTATTTGTTTGTGTGAGGGGTGGGTGTATGTGTGTCCGAGTGGTGTGTGTGTGGGTGTGTGTGTGTGTGTGTGTGTGGGCGTGAGTGTGTGGGTGTGTAACTGTGTGTTGTGTGTGTGTGTGTATGTCTGTGTGCTTGTAGGTGTGACCGCGTTTGTGGTTGTTATTGTTTGCAGTGTTTGTATGATAATTCAAAATTTTCAAAACCCACGGTGCTTATGTCGTTCTTTAGGCTTTATGGTTTTAAGGTGTAAATTTATCGTCTGGCGGCCATATTGGAATTAAATTTAAGAAAAAAATTGTTAAAGTTTTTAAGCTTCACGTTGACCTATTAAATTAATTAAACACATTCAAATTGACTGACACAATCAAACAACTACAGAAATTAACAACAACTCATTGAATATTAAATGAATGGCGGCCATTTTGGCGGCCATTTTTGAATTTTTCCACGATTTTCGTAAAATGCTCAAGGTTTCGCGTCCAGCACTTATCGGATTCAGAATAAGCACCCTGAATTTGATAAGAAACCATCAAAAAAGCTCACAAATAGTCAATAAATGGGATTTTTCATTACTTGGCGGCCATTTTGGCGGCCATTTTGAATTTTTGCGATTTGCGGAAAATGCTCAAGGTTTCGCGTCTGGCACCCATCGGATTTGGAATCAGCACCCTCGAATTATCAAAGATCCATCAAAAAACATTGTATATATAAAAAAACAAGGTTCCGGCAACTTCCTATGGGGCCTAGCCCGGACTAATAAACGTGTGTCCTGAGAACACTGAGGACTCAAATTTTTGAAGGGCAAATTGTGATTGAAAATGATGCTGCCTGCGTTGCATAAAAACCTATAATTATTGAGAACTGCCAATAATGGTACTAACTACCATAATAACGTTGTACAAAAACATGACAAAAGCCAATGAAATCAAAAGTTTTAATGTAAGTTACCACTGATGGCAAATTTTCATTCAGTGGTCTTATGGATTATCCGGATTGCCTTTAAAAGGTTTGTATCACGGGTTTAGTTACACCACCAGACTTTTACTGGCTACATTCTACTTTATGCCATTATTTTGATACCTCACAGCTTTTCTTTACCGATTGCGGCCCTCTTAGATTTTCTTTTTGATTTTTAATTTTTTTTTTCTTCTATAATCTCCGTCTTTATTATCACTATCATCTCTGGATACACAAATACCATGAATACATAACTAAGACGGTTTCGTGGCATTGTGTCGGATACATATGAATTAACTGCCAAAAACAGCGTAGTTTCAAGTTATAGGATATATTTTTTTGACAATTACCTTTTGGTATACATTCCACCCCAGCAGCCCATTGTGAGCTGCAGAGCCATGGGCGTCCATAAGGTCGATGATAGCAGTTCTCAAGTCTGGTTTCATTTCCTAAGCAGTTCATTTTATACACCCAAAAAGTTGTTACATGTGCACCAAAGTATGCCTGTGTTGAAGACAAACATTTCATTTCATAAATCATCCAGAATCTTGAATATTGAGTAAACTTAATAAGACTCAGTAGGCCCTACCTATAAACTTTCAACATCTAACTAGAATATTAGCTTTGCACTCTTTTCAATTCATGACGGTTCCTGCCCTTAAAATGAGGCTATATCGACCGTAACTCTTTTGGGATAGAGCATGGGTTATTACAAACTTGTTTATCAAACACATTTATATTTTTATGGCAAACTGAAACAAAGCAAAAAAATTATTGGTGGAATAACAAAATGAATCAACTCATACACACCCTCCGGTAGAAATTCCTAGCACCTGGGAATCCAAGTTGTTTGCAGGTGACGTTGGCGTTTGCCATGTGCCACCACCAGTCGCATACGCCACCCCATCGTGTTGCATGATATATCTCTACTGAACCTTCGTTCTCTGTTCGGCCATGAATTAGTCGGAGACTTCCCTCAACAGCTGCAAAAGAAAAAAGCCCATGTTAATAGCTCAATTTTAATACAATTGATCCTACATTTTAATCTATAAAGTGTTCCTCAAAAAAAAAAATGCCCAAACATGAATTCCTAATCAACCGTTTGCATAGTTTTAGTTTTAACAATCAAGCCAAAGGTTTTCAATAAATAATATAGTAATACTAAGACAACAATCCTGCCACTGTGCCAGTGCCAGGGTGGTTGATGATCTTAAGAATCCTGAGGCAGCAGTCTTGAACAGAAGAAAAACAGAAAAAAAAAGAAAAAAAAATGAAGACGAAGGAGAACAAAGAGAATAAGAACAAATTTATTCCGACTATTTATTTAGATAATCTTAGATATAGATATAGATGACAATGGCAAGTTGACAACCACTGCCACATGGTCATGACATGGACATATCACTGATATTAGTCATGATGGCGCTGACAGTTCACTGGACTGAATAGATCTAGAATCTAGACTTGTCTAGATCTAGCACAGGGGGGAAAAGTCAGGTGGATAAATAAGATGACGATTGAATAAATGAAAAACAAGGTCCAGGCAAACTATGCTGGAGTCTAGACTCTATATTGTTATTTATACCCAGTTATTGGGTGTCCGGACGGGTTGGGTGTCGGGACTCATTTTTTTACCAGCCATTTAAAAGGGTTTACAAGTAAAGTCTTTGTAGTTTTTTTAGCACAAAATGTTAGAAAATATTGTGGAGAACAAATATTGATGATGATAAGAACTATTCAGCATAGATCTATGTCTATGTCTATGACGATACTCAGCAGGATCCATAAGTAAGGATATAACGCTGAGGAATCAACTTAGGTGCATATAATAGAATTAGCACTGTGTTTTTGTTACATTTTAGTTGCTTTTTTTTTTTTTTTTTTATTTGCTTTCATGTTCTATATTTTGGATGAAGCGCCCCCTTGAAAGCCTCCAAGGAAGTGGCATCAAGGGTGATTTCGGGAGCGCATTCCAAGCAGTCACTGTCCGGGGAAATAAGAGTTCTGGTAGAGTTGTGTACGGCAAGGGATAGCCAACAGCTTCTTGGGGTGGTACTGTCTTGTGTTGCTGGCAATCATGGGTGTTGTGTAGTGGTTGCATTGATCGCTACCATATCATGCTGGATCTTATACATTAGGTATAGGCTTGCAGCTTTCTCCTCTTCTCCAGGCTCTCCCATTTTAGATGTTCTATCATGGCAAGACGCTGTCCATACGATAGTATCTCTGGAGGGTGAATCTTGCTGCTCGTCTTTGTACTGCTTCAATTTGCAAGATATCCTTTGTTCGTGTGTAGGGTTCCAGATCGAGCTGCAAGTACTCCAGATGAGGTCTAACAAGAGCGAAGTAAGCTTGCTGGCGAATCTTTGTGATGTTTTACGAAGGTTCCTTCTGACAAGTCCAAGCATCTGATTTAGCCCGAGATGTTATGTTATTTATGTGTCCATGCCAAGAGAAATTGGAATGAGAACGTTCAGACCAAGATATCTGAGATCGGTTACTTTTGCTAGGTGAGTGTCCCCCAGCGTATTATAATGTGTGAATGACTTCCGACGGGGAGAGAAAAGTAATGTGATAACATTTGTCCGGTGTTGAATTTCATCTGCCATTGTGCTGCCCATGTATTACAGTTGCAGAGCAATTCGCTGCGTGACATCAGAGATCTGACGGTACAGAAGACAATCATCGGCAAAGAGTCGGATATTGGAAGAGATACCATCTACTATGTCATTGATTGAATGATATGAACAGAAGTGGCCCGAGAACCGTACCCTGTGGCACTCCAGAGGTGACTGGTACCCATTCAGATGACTCCGCCATCGACAACAAACACACTGTAATCTTCAGTAAGAAAGACCCTAACCATCTAAGTAGGTTTCCACGGATCCCAAGTGATGATAGTTATAAGGAGGCGTTTCGTGGTACACGGTCAAAGGCTTTAGGAAGTCTAATGCAATTGCATCAACTTGTCTTCTGATCAAGTGAGTGTGCAATAATCTTCCGATGTAATAATCAGCTGGGTTCTCACAAGAGCGACCAGGACGGAGCCATGCTGAGCATCAATTGAGAATACGTTCTCGTCGTAGTGATCCATGAATATCTAAAGAGCACATGTTCAAGCAATTTACTGCAGATGGATGTGAGGATACTGGCGGTAGTTAGAAGCCTTGCTCTTATCCCCTTTCTTGAAAATTGGTGAGATATTCGCAGTCGCCAGTCAGAGGGAATCATTCCTGTTCTATGGATTGTTGGAAATTGAAGTCAGGATGGGAGCTATTTCATCGGCGTAGAACTTCAGGATCCTCCCAGGGATATACCATCCGGACCAGTTGCCTTGGTAACATTTATCCCTTTTAACTGCTTTATTTCTCTTCTTCCAGTAGTGTGCATAAAACCGCCATGAGTATCATCGCACAATAGTTGGTTGTGCTGTCACCTGATTAAACGCGTTGCTCGTCGCAAAGCTTCATACGAAAATTACAAAAAATGTCCAAAAAGGGACGTAGGCCGATATACACTATATACAATCATGTTCTCATATCATGAGTTATATGGAAGTTGACAGTCTCCAACTCGTGTCTGAAGATGTCAATTGATGATAGACGGAACCACATTCTCAGGTAGATGGTCACAAACGGAGGTGTTTGGGAAGAACGTATCTTTCATGAGTGATTGATCGTCGTGATCGAGGGAAGGAATCTCTTGCTGTTTCCTCTAGTTGGAGTGTTCAGCGGTACCAGTTGGTCGCCAGGGATGTCGATCAGATGATTGCTGATTCGATACATCATTGCAAGCTTTGATGCGGCTCGACGATGTTGCAGGGTCTCCACTTAAGCTCAATCAAATCATAGTTGTGACGCTACTTCGTCTGAAATTGTTCATTACGTAACGAGCTGCACTCCGTTGAACAGATTCTGTCTAGAAATGGCTTTGCAAGTTTGGGATCCCACACACAACTTCATACTCCATGATAGGCCGGACAGTGAGTTGTAACAGGCGCTTTTCGTTTCTCTAGAGCATGACCTGCCAGGCAAAGTTTCTCCTTAAGAAGCCAAGTGTCTTCATTCCCTTCTTAGTGATGCTGTCAATAGTTTGTCAAAGGAGAGGTCACTCGAAATCTCAACACCCAGGTACTTTGCAGAATCAACCGGCTTCAATTCAGTTCCATGAACTGTGTAGTTATGCTGGATCTTTTTCTTCTTTTTGGAGACATGAAGGACCTGACATTTTCCGGGATGAAAAGTCATCAGCCATTTCCTCTCCCATTCCTGCCATGCCATCGACGGAGATTTTAATGTTATCCATTCTAGGAAACGTAGGTTGACCAAGATCTGGAATGTTTGATTTATCTTCCACTGTGAAAACTGATTGGAACTGATCATTCAGCACTGTAGCTTTCCCTTTGCTAGATCTATATCCAGACTCTAACGTTAGATTTCTATTTTTGGCTTAATCCTGAGAACAAAAACCAGGCTTAATTTTTGTTAAGTGTCCGGACACCCAACCCCCAGCCTACTAATTTAGATCTAACGTTAGCTCTAATTGTTAACTTAAGTCTTAATGAAATGTTATTCTGCTCCTTGAAAAAATAAACTGGTTTCAAACTCTCATTTCAACAAATCATGTTGTTAGCCTATCAAACAAATTAAAGGGTCTGTCCAATGTCAGGGACTCTTATTCGTCGCACTAAAGGACTAGCCTAGTGGTAGGATGGGGGGTTGGGTGTCCGGACACTTTTATGTCTTTGGACTAGATTCTACCCAACAAATATTTTTTAAATCATGCTTATGATGATCGATATTTGTTCTTCACAATATTTTCTACCCTTTGTGCTAAAAAAATACAAAAATATTGCTTGCAAAACCTTTTCAAATTGCTGATAAAAATTGACTGTCCGGACACCCAACCTGTCCCCACACCCAATAACTGGGTAAGCCTAACAAGTTACATCATCAAAGTTAGGGTCTAACAATTCACATTCAATTAATAACACCGACACGCACCTGTCTTCCAACTTCCAGTCCCAGTCTAGCTAGTCACACCCACTATCTCACTCATTCGACTCACTCTCACTCTCACTGTCTCAGTCATGCTCCTCAAGTTTCTTTTCACATTTCCCCGGTCATGCATGACAATTGTTATGTTAGAAAGTTTTGAAAATAAATTTGCTTGAACTTTTGCCTGGAATCTCAAATCTGCATCTTTGCACTTTGGTCAAACTCTCTAAATTCTAGACCTATTTGGCAACATCATCCATGTCATGACTCGGTCATTCATTCATTCATTCATTCATTCAGAAAATGTTCGTGTTACTCACGTTCTTGACCATAGTTTTGCTCCGCTCCAACAGTGTTAAAAGTACCAAATCCAATGCAAATGACCATGAAAAATAACCAATAATGTCGCTGAAACATTGTTGGGAGACCCATCTTAATTATTTTCTTGTTGTTTCTTTCTTCAGATCCGACACTTTCTCCTCGTTCCGCCGGGTCTAGCTGACATGCATGTTAGGTCAGCTTCAGCGACATTTTTATCTTGACAGGTTTGTTTTGCACATAAACGTTGCCAAGAAACCACCGGCACCGCGGCGGCACTTCAATGAAATTACCCAATGCGTATCCTTTGTTGTCTAAGCGCGTCTTTAGCTTGCGCATCGCAAGCGCGTAACAATTGAATTAACTATGACGTCATTAAGGACAAAGCGTTAAGTATTGTGACGTAAAAAACAATATGGAACGTAAATAAAAACAAACAAACAAAAGCAAAAAAAATAAAAAAAATAACAAATAAAAAATCTAAGCTATATTAAGTCAAAGGACCATGTACACTGTAAAAAAATATATGTATTTTTACAGCAAATCTGCTGTCAGCAGAGTCGCCATAAAAAAAATGTAATTCAAAAAACAGTTTTGTTGTAAGTTTCTCCTGCAAATAATTACGTGAGAAATACAAATCAGGAGTAACACATTTGTTCCGTTTTAACCAAATACGTATGCTATAAAACTCTAATGATATTTTTCCTTCTCTTTCATCAATTCGTAAGGGAGAAATTTACAACAAAACTGTATTTTAAATTACATTTTTGTATAGCTACTCTGCTGACATCACTTTGCTGTATTTTTTCTGTACTTTTTATTTATTTATTTTTTTTTTTTTTTTACAGTGTAGGCCTAATGCTTTTAGTTTGGTATCGTTTTCTTTGGATTAAAAAAAAAAAAAAAAATTGATTTTCAATACAATACACGAATCAGAACAGTCATTAAAACAAAAAGAAGTGTGCGCCCACAAACCCGAACAAACACAAATTTAACAAAATAAATAAATAAAAGAGCCAGGACAAAAACAGAAATGAAAGTATCGATAAAAGCATTACACTGTAAAAAAAAAATAATGATAATAAAAAAAAAAATTAAAAAATACAGAAAAATACAGAAAAGTGATGTCAGCAGAGTCGCCATACCAAAGTGTAATTTAAAATAACAGTTTTGTTGTAAATTTCTCCTCTAACAATTAAAGAAAGAAAAGAACAAAAATCATTAGAGTTCTATAGCTTACATATTTGGTTAAAACGGAACAAATGTGTTACTTCTGATGTATATTTTGTATTTCTCACGTAATTATTTGCAGGAGAAATTTACAACAAAATTGTTTTTAAAATTACATTTTTAAATTTTTTTTATGGCGACTCTGCTGACAGCAGATTTGCTGTAAAAATACAAATATCTTTACATTAATCGGAACATAGTATTGCCGTGAAATATGGTGCGAGTTGGTAGCAATAAAAAATATATACATATAAAAAAAAATAGCCTAAAGAATGAAAAGAAATGGAAAAAAAACAAACAAAAACAACATTGAGACAAAATTTAATATTGCACAAATGTTCTCCGTTTAGTAAACTAAATGGGCATGTAATCTTTTGGGGGTAAATGCCATATTCAATTAGCCTTCGAAGCTCACGGGGTTCTGTTCGGCTCTCCGATGAAACAATTTGCACATACGGCACATTGTCATGGGAAATTGTCTAAATTTAATAATCTCTCTGTAGGAATTCCCCAGCAGGGTAGTTCCCTAGGCCCATTACTTTTTCTTATTTTTATTAATGATTTAAGTGAATGTTTAATATCATGTTCATGCAATATTTATGCAGATGATGTTGTTGTTTATATTTCGGATAAAAGTAAAGAAGTTATTACGTCGAAACTACAGGCTGTACTTGAAAATATTAGTAAATGGTACAAAAGAAATAAATTGAAAGTCAATATTGATAAAACGTATAGTATGTTAAAGTCCCAGACCGGACGGAGAAATGAAAACCAAAATTACATATAAAACGAAAGCTAATATTTCTTCATAATACAACAATTCCCAATTTAAGCATTTTTATCTTCCATCTAGAAAGTATTTCATTAAAAAGGTGATCGAACCTCAACCAGGCCATCCCTCCCATAGTACTCGAAAAAGTATTTACCCCTATTATAGTAGCGCGGCTGATGACGTCAAAGAAGTTTAAGGGAATGCTACTGCCAGGCTAGTCTAGTTCTGGACTCTTTAGAAGTTTGTGTTCATAATCCGCTAGATGGCGCGTTTCCCCACTCAGGCCACTCTCCCCCACACAATCATTTACCCCACTCATTCACCTATCACCAATGAGTGGGGTAAATGATTGTGTGGGGGAGAGTGGCCTGAGTGGGGAAACGCGCCATCTAGCGGATTATAAACACAAACTTCTAAAGAGTCCAGAACTAGACTACTGCCAGGCATGATTGGGTTTCGCCTTTAGAAAACACGTTTGTATTGCAATGTCAGAACAATAGACCCCATGTGTGCTAGAATTCTATTGTTCTGACATAGCAATACAAACGTGTTTTCTAAAGGCGAAACCCAATCATGCCTGGCAGTAGCATTCCCTTAAACTTCTTTGACGTCATCAACCGCGCCATTAAAATAGGGGTAACTTTTCGAGTATTTGGGAGGGATGGCCTGGTTGAGGTTCGATCATCTTTTTATGAATACTGTTATGAAATTTTAATTTATTTTGGGGGTATTTATGTTATACGCCTACTTAGCTTTCAATCGATGTAAGGTTGTATTTACTCCTTCAACGGTCTTTAATGAAACGCAACCCACACTCTTCTAAAGAATTAAACATAATATTTGGATGGTAACATTATAAATCAAGTAAAACATATTCGGTATTTATAGGAATCGAAATTGATGAAAACCTAACGTGGAATTCACATGTGAAGAACCTAAGTAGATCTTCAGCTTTTAAGATATTTTCTTTAAAAAAGGTTAGTCACTTCACTGATATACAAACGTTCTAAATATTTATAAATGTTCGATCCAACCCATACTGCATTACTCTTGTTCAGTTTGGGGGAACTGTTCTGTCAATAATAGGAATATTTTGTTAAGATTACAAAAATGAGCAGCTAGAATAGTAAAAAAAGAACTTTGATTATACCGACAATGGTATTGACATTATTAAACGCTTGAAATGGCAGGTTTTAGAAAAAAGACGTAATTATTTCCTTGCTTGTATCATGTATAATTGTATTCACGGTCATGCTCCGATACGTTTATGTAATTCAATATGGTTTTTGATAGACATCCAATGAATACAATATTTGCTAATTCACTAAACGTTGTAATACCAAAACCCAATATTGAATTTTTAAAGAGTAGTTTACGATATTCACGAGGAAGTGTATGGAACAACCTGAATTCTGTTCTGCACAATGCAAAGTCTATTGATAGTTTCAAAAAGAATTATAAGAAAATATATTTCTCTTAAAACACTCTCCGCTCTGATACCATACCTTTTATGATAGCTTTATATTTCCAATTTTTATCACCCCGATGCACATGCACATTAGATGTTTGTTGCTGAAAATACCTATATCATTTGGTTTACTTTCTCTTTATCTATTGTATATGAAATTATTCTGCATTATTCTAGTTACTTGATTTTTATGTTTACAGGACCGTAACGAAAAACAGTGTAATAATCTGAACATGTCATCTTGTATAAAGATGTTTTAATAAATAAATAAATAAATAAATAAATAAGTTATTGTATGCGGAAAGTATCTCGATGATTCATATCATTTATAAGGAGTAACCATGATTTATGATGTCCCCATGCGATTGACATTAAACTGCTTCATATAAAAATGTATAAAAGAAAGTTATTATCTAAACTTTAACCCTGTTAATCCTGGCCTTTGACATTATGTTTCATATTCACAAAAGGTTTCTGTGATATTAAAATTGTCAAGGCACAAGACATTGGCACGCTTAAACTTCTGACTATATGATTTTAGGATCGCGATTGCATTGGCAAGTTAAAACAAAAATTGGAATCGAATTAAGTTTAAAATCCATTAACTTAGGGAAAATTTCAGCTTTTAAGAGTTCTCAGGATAGTGTAAAAGGATAAAACGTTTTATCTTTTTTTTTTTAACACCGAAAAGAATGCCGACATGTAGCTTCATAATCAATGTGTCCAATGATATTATACTCGAATCTTCACAATAGACCCGATGGTGTGATATCTTTTGTCCTGTTGAGTGCATTATTATCATGATGAAAAACTTGACAAGTGTGCGGTCAAGTTCAGTGTTTAATACAAACTAAACATATTTAGTGGAGGCTTGGTCGGTCCGTCCTTGGACCTTGGTCCGTTCAGAAAACGACAACGAGTCTGCACTGAAAATATGTCAAAATGATCTCAGAGCTATTAATATTTCACTGTTCAAGTCTGTTTTTTAAGAAGCACCTATTAAAAGCCATTTCTAAAATATTATTGTTGTGATTTTGAAACACAGATCTCGTTATTTGTCTCCGGAAATCAACGCATATTATTTTGGTCATGTTCTCAGGATGACCGTGCCCAGAAAGCTTTTAGACAGGGGCCGCGGGGCCAACGTGTACAAAATAATACGCAAATATGACCGTACATGATTTTTAGCCTGTTCAGCCCCCCCCCCCCCCCCCCACACTTTCGGCTCAGCCCCTCCACTTAAAAAAAAACTCTCCGCGGCACCTGTTAAACGAAAAGTTTTGAAACCCAAACTCGACCGTGGATGGGCTCATAATTATTTTTCTCCATCTCCTTTCTGTCAATAGACAGATTTAGATTTCATGACGCGGGATCTTCTGATTGGGAAAAATCAACCTTATACATGCGCGCGAATGAGAAAAAGAAGGCAGCGATAAGGGAAAGGGGCTATAGTGAAATGAAAAGCTCCCTATTGGATACATACAAAATTAAACTGTTCAAAATGTAGTATATTTGCTCACTTTGATAAGTTACACCTCTCCCACCAAGAGAAGATGTCATCCGGGTCTTGTCTTAGAACTCGTGTTGTTACAGTTGGTTTGTTTCAAGTTCGTGTTATTTTGTTGGTTTTTTTTCTCCTCCGCTTTCCGGTATTTAATCGTTGAGAATTGGAGAATTTATGTGATTTTCATCCAGACAAAAGTAAGGCTCCTTCGGTAAACATTGATTGTGATACGGCATATTTACTCAAATTTTGTTGTCTGAGAGCTAACATTGGAATAAAGAAACGAAAAAAGAAATGATGTCTCGAAGATTGTGAATAAACACATTTATCACATTTTTTAGTATTGCCGCTCTCTCTGTTTCTCTCTCCTGTCCCATCTCTCTCTCTCTCTCTCTCTCTCAGTCTCAGACTTGTTTACTGCAATAGGGCCTGCTATATTTTGATATGATTTCAGTTAGAAACACAGTCACGGATTCCGAATATGTTGACTCTATACTGGTTATATTCATCTTTTGAAGGTGTAACGTAACCTCGATTGTAACCTCCCTTTGAAAGGTATAACAATAAGAGTCCCAAATAAATGGCAGACACGTCGTTATGAATACAGGAAGTTCATAACGATCATACCTATTCCGGAGTCAGCACATGGACATAATTATTACCAAGCACTATAGAACGCTAGACGAGTCTCAATTTTATGCATTCCTTTATAACTTCATGATTATTATGTTACTGATCTCACAAACGCATTGACCGAAATAACTTAATAAGTTTCATTCTTGGATGATATTCACGGCAAAATAAAATTCAACAAAAAATGGATACGACACTTTTAAAAGCTATCGTACATATTTTCTGGATTGGGACTGCCAGCATTCTCTTTTATAAGACAATTTCCGAAGGTAGCCGAGACGGCTCGATGAAATCCGATTCAGGAGAAGGACTTTGGTTAAAGTGGTTTTCTTTAAACGAAGATGGTATGGTCAAGAGTAGACCAAGAAGAGCCCCTGGAGATCCCTTGCCTTTCAGTGCAGAGGAGGAGACTCTCTTGGTAAATTTACATAATGAATATCGACGCATGGTTTCTCCTGAAGCCTCCAATATGGAATACATGGTAAGCATTATCAATAGAAAACTGCAGTGGCGTATCCAAGTATTGTATTGTATTGTATTGTATTTATTTATTACCAACATTGCAAAAAATATACATAAACAGAATTCAATATAAATATGCATTTGGTAAATGGAGCCAACAAAGTGGGGATGTATACAGGCGTGTACCCTGTATTTTGTTTTGTTTTATTTTGTTTTTTAATAAATTTATACAGATAAAATCATAGGCTATATGTTTAAACAATTAGAGTCTACTCCTCCTCTATGTATTTTGTCTATTTTCGAATTTGATCTACGCGCCTCATCGCGCATCTACAGGGCTCGTGAATGTAAGGGAAGGGGGGGGGGCGGGCGCAATGTGAAACCTTTAATAATATCATACTGAGTTGGGCTCTAAATAATACCTGAAACATATTGTAGTGAGACACCAAAAATATTCATGGATGAAAATTAATATTGAATGAATAAGAATTACATTAAAAAATAAATGATGTGCTGTGTACTTCATTTTCAAATTTTAATAACGCAGTATACAAGTCAATAAAATGAAAGGTTTTATTTCAATTTCTGTTATATAGACGTGGGATGACCAGTTGGCAGAGTGGGCCCAGGAATGGATTGACGAATGTTACTACGAACACGGGTTCCCTCCAGCCGCTGATAACTTGGCTGTAGGCCAGAACCTCTGGCGTGGTTTCATAGCAGTCCAACCTGATGGCTCTGGACCCGTCAGAAGCTGGTGGAACGAGTACAGGTGGTACGACTATGATACAAACTCATGCCAGGAGGGCAAGGTATGCTCTCACTACACACAGGTCAGGAGGAGTTCAATATTCAATTTAATTAATTCAAATTTATTTGTCCAAATAGAATATATAGAAATCTGCGTATGGGGGGGGGGGGTCATGCCCCCTCCCTTCGAAGGGAGACAGGGGAGAAAATAGAAGGGAAAGGAGAAGAAAAAAAAAGGGAGAGCAAAAAAAGAAAGGAAAAGAAAATTATTAAAGATCGAAGAAAAGGGTAGAGAGAGAACGAAAAAGAGGGAGGAAAGAGGGGCGAAACAAAAGGAGTAAAAAGGGGAAAGAAAACAGTGCATGCATGGGAGGGGCTCCGAATTGACTGTAAACTTAAGGGCGCAATATCTTAAAATTAGGGGGCGCCAAATTGATCTTAAATTTAGGTGGGGGATTGACCTAACGCTTAGGGGTTGCCAATTAGATATTAAATTTAGTGTGGAGGTATCAAATTGATCTTAAACTTAGGGAGGGGTGGAAAGTTGACCTGAAACTAAGGGGGCACGAAATAAGTCTTAAAATTAGGGGTCAAATTGATCTTAAACTTATAGGGGCGCCAAATTGGTCTTATAGTTAGGCCAAATTTATATTTAACTTAAGGGGCGCCGAATTGGCCTGAAGCTGAGGGGGCCCCAAATTGGTCTTAAAATCAGGGAGCCAAATAATAAATCTAAAATCTAAAAAAAGGGTGGCGAATCTAAATTAAAGTCAGGGGCGCCAATTTAAACGTCAATTTACGGGGCACTAAATGATTTTAATATTAGGGGCGCCAACTTGATCTTTAATTTCCACGCCTTCTGATATTGTCACTATTATGTCGTAAAGTATATTTCTCCTTAAAAGTTATTAAATTGCTTTCTTGGAGAGTTTTTATGTCCCAAAACTCATAAAATGTCCTCTTTTCAGATCACTCGTAAAGAGCAAATTTCTGCTCGCCCTTCACGCTCGCCTTTTTTTTCCTTCTTGTTACTAGAGGATATCATGTATTTTTGAGGATTATTTCCGTCCCCACAAAAAAGAGGCATTTACAATGGTTTGCTGTATGTAAAAATTATGATTGAGATAATTACGTTTGTTTGTTTTTTCTTTTCTTTATTTTTAGTTGGTGTGGGATACATCATCTAAAGTTGGGTGTGCTCGGAGCTATTGTGCAGAAGGATATGACGATACTTTAAACTTCACAAAGAATTTCATCGTCGCTTGCAATTATCTTGAGCAGTAAGTTTTTTTTTTCTGTATCTTGTCATTGAACATTGTAATAATTATGTAACAATTTTAGGTTTGATGAATGATGTTGGTTTAAAACAGTTAATCGCTATAATTAACCATAACAATGAGACAGGAGCGTATTTGAAGAGTGTATACATATTTCCAATATAACATTTATTTACAACAAAATTTTAATCATTTACAAGACATTGAGAAAATAATAAGACGATTGACATCATAATAAAGTAAAGAAGTACGAAGGAGGCTATAAGTTGAAAGATCATCCTTGCTTATATAATTAAAGAGCAAAAGACAATAGAGGTATTCATTTTCAAAGTCAATATCTACATTATAATTATCATCAAGATTCATAGGGTAAATGCAGGTAATATGGGCCCCCTAAGCTTATTTCCCTAATTTGCATAAAATAAAAAAATGACACACAGTCTAATCTTTGTTTATATGAATCAATAACTACTGCTCTAACTTTTATTGTGAAGAAAAATAATTATCACCAACCCCATATAGCTCCGTTTAGTCTCACTAGGCAGCGCCCTCTAGCGTCCGAGTCACACATCACAACGTATTATGCTATGCGGTTTGGGGGAAATAATCATTAAAAATACATTTTTTGTTTATACGCTTAGAAGATGTATTCTCGACAAGCAGTTATAAATGACCTTTCATTGAAACCCAAGTGTCCTATTCGGAATTCAAGTTGCCCCACCGTACCCTGAGCAAAAACGCTCACCAAAAGTGCAATGCATTCATAATACGTGTAGAATATGTCTGACTTTGAACGCCGTTCTACAAGGCAAGAGGTCACTTATAAGTCGGGAAGATTATACAGTGACACGCCCAAACATGTATAGATCAGTTCTGATTGGTTGATTATAGCAATATCTAATGTTGGTCCACAGTACCTTGGCCAGAGAAAGTATTGGAGTGAAAAAAAGCAAACCCTAATAAATATTCATAAGCTGGACTAATCGATTATTCACAGAGGGGTTTTTTTGGACTGTACTTTTAACTTTTAAGTCATTTAACCAAAATATTTGACAACAGCACACTGTTTCATGATTTTTAAAGACATATAAAATATTTAATATCAATTAAGTGCGTTATTTATTCGTTGGTATAATATGCAAAGAATTTATACCACAGAATTTGCACCTTGTGACACAATGGAATAACCATGACGTCATCGTTAGCCTGTGAGCAATGACGTCATTCCTCTATACAATCGCGATCGTGGGGAGAAGCGAGATGAGACGATCGGAGCTATATGCTTGTCTGCAATATTCAAATGTTGACGTCATCACCAAAGTGCCCATATTACCTGCATGTGCAGGTAATATGGGCACATGTACTCTACTATGTCTGGAATTTGCTTAAAATGTTGAAAATCTTTAACTTTCAGATATTATTTGAAATTATAAGACCCTTCAGTAAATACTTTGACTATATATTTCATTGTTTTGTATTTTGTATATTATTTCTTATAATTATTTAAATATTATTTTCATTATACAAATCAATATAGGCCTAAAATAAGTTATTTATATTGATTGTAATTGTGAAAATACCCAAAAAAATTGTATATGCAAAGAGATTGATGCCTCATCCCAGTACTAAGTACCAGAATCATTTCCGCCATTTTGGACGGCCTATATACAGGCGCGGATCCAAGAAAATCGAATTGAATGCATTTCGGGGGCCCCAATTGTCTGGGGACAAAAGCGGCTCTATTATGTTTACGCATGGGCCGGGTAAGTTCATTGTGTGGCTCCGGTCTGCGTCCGCTACTGTTACCTGCACTGATGTTGCTATGTAAAACAAGCATTCAATGCCACATAGCACCCCTTCACTACAACAAATTGACCTGTACACGCTAGTATGATCAAAATGAAACTATTAGCTTATAATAACAAAAATGAGGGTACCCCCTCAAACACTCTTTCACCATCACATTCTGTGAAATATCAAATTTTACATCAGGGTAAAAAAATTGCTGTAAGTTTTACCTACCTTGTTAGTTTTCAGCAATTTTCTCAGAAAAATTTCGGCATTAGATGCTCTCACGATGATAGATTTTCGTATACAGTTTACATGAACAACATTATGGCGCTCACACCGGTCACCGGTCGACGGTCACGACATGATTTGCTTCAGGTGGCCCATATTACCTCCTGGCCCATATTACCTGCATATGTACCCTATATCATAGTCATGTTTCAGAGTTTGGTATCACATTGTTTGTTTGTTTTTTTTGTTTTTTTTTGGTCCTTTCATTATTGTATTCCTGACTAAAAATAAGTAGAAATAATGACGTTGACAAAATTTGTATTTTGGCAGCGATTGTATTATATTAGTTCGGGTATCAGAATATTGTGACCTACTTTAACACTATGAAAAGAAATATCTCTCCCCTCTCTCTCCCTCTCTAAGTTTCAGTCTGCTTTACATATCTTATGTCTGCCTGTCAGTCTTTGTATCGTTTCTTATTTATCAAATTTTCACATTTTTTCCTTCAATATCATGCGTCATACTTCGTGTGAATCGATGTTTGCTTATTAAAGAAAGAAAAAGAAACGAAGGTGGTAATACGAATTTGTATTGTCACACCCAGGAAATAAAATGATTCCGTTCAATTGGCGATAATGTGATCGAAAAGGGTAAATAAATACCTATACAGGACAGGGTTGCTTTACTACAGAATAATCTATACTGTGCGTCCAAGGAAAAAGTAAAACCAACTTTGAGAGCCTCATATTAAAAATTTTTAGCTTGTGTGACCTTGATATTTATTTTATTATAAAGAGTAACCCATATTCTATTCAATGGTGCTAAACGTATACCTATGCTGTGATTGACGAATAAGCACATGGTCTTTAAAAAACAAACTTTAAAAAAATGAAATGTACCAAGTTTGGGCAAAAGCAACCCTTGTATTTCAATCAGCCGTGATTTCAATAGTCCAAGTAATCATGTTGTGCCTTATATGAATTGACTCAGGAAGGCATGGCCTCAATCAATGAATGAATGATCAGAAAGTCAGGTTGCCTCTGTAAAACTTGGAGCAATGTGTTTTTTACCAAAGTTTCTAAAAACTCGAGTGCTCAGTCATCCATAACAGTACAGGTATAATTTTGATATCACTGGATAGAATATGAGTTGCTATTTGTCAGGATATAAAGATTAATGATACATTAAGTTATACAATTTTAATATGAGGCTCTCAAATTTTGGTTTACTTTTATTTGGGACGCACTGTATAATGATTAATTGGTAATGTTCCTTATGGGTGTTTGCCCCCTAGAGAACTCTAATTCAAAGCAAAATCATGTATTATTTGAGATCAATATTTATTGTGCGTGAGAAAACCTAATACACGATTGTGTTTATTCGATATGTCTGTCTCAATAAAAGAAGTGACTCTTAAATCATTCGTGGGAACCGACGAGTCTTCTAGATTTGACATCCATCACTTTGAACTTTGTCTCGATCATTATTTGTTTCTCTTTTATCTGTACCGTATTATTATGATTTGTGATTCCGACAGTTCGTTTATTCCCAAATCAATTATTTCTGTATGGAGGCTAATATTTTTTATTATCCTAGAAAATGAATTACTTATAGGGTAATTCGCTTATCATTCCAAAAAAAGTTCGAATGTTCGTTATTCCGAAGGTTAATAATGATCCCTAAATATTTACCTCTTACCTCTTGCTTTCTAACTCTGACAATTTTATCACTGGCTACTTAGTAACTGAAACCTATAAATATTGTTCTAGACCCTTACCCCCGGCCTCTTCCCCTTCAAATAATCCCAATAACATCACACCTCAAGTTACAGGTGCATCCAAAATGTTCTGTTATTTTTTATTTTTTATTTTTCCATTTCTATCAATTTTGTATGCATTATGCCTGCTCATTTTTACGGCCATATGTTTCAGTTGATAATTTTCTTGAATTAATATGATAACCCCCCCCCCAAAAAAAAAAAAAAAAAAAAAAAAAAATCAATGTTAATTTATCTACATCAACATAAGCTTAGCTCTTTTTTTTTTAATAAACCCCTCCCAAAAAGTTTCGCAAATGGACTTGGCCGTGATAACTTTTCAGGTACGCTTTAGTTATTCCTTATATTCATACCATGGAAAGATAATTTATTCCCCTTTTATTGATATCCTATTTGTAAATGATTTGTCATGCTTCAATGCACATAATATCAAAATAGGAGAAAAGTAAAAAGTCAAATGTTTGTAAAATGCACTTTTATTCGATCACAATGAAGTTCCGCAACTTGACTTTAGGTCCTAATAACTTTGGGGATATTTTCTGATTTTTATTGAATTCTATACCATTGTCAAGTTAATTTATTCCTCTCTTGATTGATACCTTATTTGTCATGGTGATGTCATGCCTGGGTCCACAAGAAACCCTGAAATACCACCTGAATACACGTCAAAGCGAAAGATAATTTCAGTTTAAATTTCTGTAATACTATTTGAACCTTGATACATTTAATGTGGTTCTTTAATCATTATCAATTTTCATAGCATTAAAAAGTTAATTTATTCTTCCTTTTTTATTGATGCCCTATTTGCAATAGTAACATCATGTTTGAATGCACATAACTCGTGAATATAATGCAAAGTAAAAAGTGAAAAATTGCAAAGTGCATTGTTATTGCTGGCAACAGACAGTAATACTGACAATATGCATTCAATTTGCAATATTTAACTTCTGGCTTTTCCCAACATTCAGGTGTTCTGTGCATGCAAGAACAACATTCTTCGTTACAATAAGGGTGTCATTAAAAAGAGGAATAAATTTACTTGACAATGGTATAAAATTCAATAAAAATTAGAAAATACCCCAAAAAGATATCAGGACCTAAAGTCGAGTGGCGAAAATTCACTTTGATAAATGCATTTTGCAACATTTCACTTTTTACATTTTTCCATATTCTGATATTCTATGCATTGAAGCATGAAAAAATCATTACAAATAGGATATCAATAAAAAGGGGAATAAATTATCTTTCCAATGGTATGAATATCAGGAATAACTAAAGCGTACCTGAAAAGTTATCATGGCCCAAAGTCCATTTGCGAAACTTTTTGGGAGGGGTTTAGATCCCTCCACTTATTGTCTTTGTCAATATTTCATCCATTGTTGCATTTTTTGCAGTGTTTTTTTATATAGATTCTACTTGTAAATATTCTTTTTATGTCTTTGTCAATGGAGAATATGAATAGTCAAATAAAAATCTAGTGAAATGACAATGGTTGGATATCCCATGACGTCATCCTCTCATTGATGATATATTATTTTATACAGGGGAAACAAACCCAATACGAAGCCATATGAGAATGGAACTAGCTGCACACGATGTACATCGGGAGTAATGCAGTGTGACGAAAAACTTTGTCGTGAGTAAACCTTGTAGTTCAGATAAATCGTAACTATTATGGGTTTGGGTTATAATATTGTTTTTGTCTAAAGGATATTATACCAGTGCTGGATGTTACCCCTGTGTTACATAATTATAAGTTAAATTGACCACGTTTTCAGTTTTTAGATGGTGAAGCACCAGCGGCTATTAATCCGGGGATTTAGAATTAAGGGAAGGGGCAACCTGAGAATTTAAAAAGTAGAGGGGGCGCACGTCTGTTCCATCAACTGGATCTGCCACTGAGCATCTACTCATTGTCCACCTTATACATGTTATACTTTTTGTTTAATGTGTAAGGTTCCTAATATGAACGTATAAAGTACAGAGTGTATAATGTTCACGCAGCATAAATCATCATCATAGAAAAAAAATATGGAGACGAAACATGCCAAAGTATAACGTTGTTTTTTTTCTTCTTCTTCTTCGTCTTCTTTCTTTCTTTCTTTTAAATTAGTATGGTCTTGGAGGCGGATGGGTGTCCATGCATGGTAGTTTATAATGCAAGCCATTGTAATGCCCCGAACCGGATCTCTCCAAAATCATTTTATTTGTTTTACATTGGAATAGTGTCATGAGAATTAAATCTTTTATCATTCTATTTCGAATATCTTCTTCATTGTGCTTCCTTAGTGTTTTTCTCTTTTTTTCTCGATTCCTTAAAGGTATATGCCAAGACGAAGAGACAAATGACGGTAAGTTTATCGGCATAAAAATACTTAGTAAAGTAAAGTAAAGTAACAAAGGAAAATTTACTCTCGCGACTTCCGAAGCAGCAAAGAAGAAACTATGTATTGTTAAATGTAAATGATATACCATTATACGGGTAGAAGAAAACATAGATCTAAACACAGTAATATCAAAATATTTGACGGCGATCATCCTTGTTACAAACTATATTATCATAGTTGTACTCTACTGTTTGAAATGAATGTCTATCATACAAAAAAAAAAAAAAAAATGTCAAAAATAAATATTTTTAATGGAATCCGGCATCAGAACCTTCTTAGTATATATTTCTATTTAAATTAACCTTTATTGAAAGCTATAGCCGCTAGAATACTTTTGAAGATTCACTTATACCCTGTCCCTGTTTACGCAAGCTGATTCTGAATCGTAGATTCGATACCAAGGGGGCCGTCACACTGAGGTCGTTCTATAACGTTCTTGCCCGTTTTTGCCCGTTTTTTAAAAAAATGCTGAACGG
This sequence comes from Paracentrotus lividus, assembly GCA_940671915.1. Taxonomy (NCBI): domain Eukaryota; kingdom Metazoa; phylum Echinodermata; class Echinoidea; order Camarodonta; family Echinidae; genus Paracentrotus; species Paracentrotus lividus. Next base: position 20,224,770 of record CALNVZ010003435.1, on the reverse strand, counting down.
GCTTTGGTCGGGTTGGAACTTATAACTTTGAAAAATAATTTCTTAAATACGATGCTAGGCAGTTCATAAATAGTTCTCGTTACGTCAATTCCGTCTTAGGTGAGCGGCGAAATCCCCAAAGAGGCTTATTTCTTGTACTTTAATGCACCCGACTGGATTAAAGCAACAAGATTCCTTATTTTAAAGGAAATTTTCTGAATTTTTCGAAAATGAGCATAACAGTTGCGGCATCTTGTAGCATCACCATGGAAACTAGCTTCGAATAGGCCACGCCCATTTTTATGACAAAATTTATGAATATTAAATTACGGGTCATTCACTTGGCCGATTAAGAATTTTGGACATTTTTGGGGCTTGCCCTATGTTGAAACCACCATAGATATAACTGATAATTGCTCAATTACAATTTCATAAAAAATTAAAGTAAATTACAAATCAATTTTGTTGCCTAGCAACAGATTTTTGCTTAGCAACCATTTTCCCACTTGCTCAAATATTGAATTTTCCAATTCCAAATGGAATTTCTATGTATTTAAAGTTACAAAATCAAACTAAATTAGTTTCAAGGTTGAAATATGTTGATATTGATTGTAGAGGGATGACACAAAAAGAAAAAAATCATATAAAGAATGAACTGCAATGTAAAATTTTGTTAAACATCACCTAACCAAACCCCTGTCATCATGGAAATATGACAAAACTACTGTAAATCTGTATGTATTCAACTGTATTTAACAATATTTGTATACACATGGATAAATGGGTGCCAAATGAAGGTATTTATTGAAAGAAACCAACCATAAAACCCTTTACCTTAGAAAAAACTTCAAATATGACATATTTCTAAGCATCGATGGTAAACAATATGTTGCCTAGCAACCACTTTTTACCTAGCAACCATGTCTGTAAATCGTATTTAGAGCTTAAAACCAGTTAGAATGGGTATATATTGTAATAAACCAAACATAAAACCTTCTACCTCAGAAATACTTCAAACATGACATATTTTTAAGTATCCATGGTGAACATTATGTTGCCTAGCAACCACATTTGACCTAGCAACCATGTCTCTAAATCGTATTTAGAGCTTAAAACCAGTTTGAACGGGTATATATTGTAATAAACCAAACATAAAACCTTCTACCTTAGAAATACTTCAAACATGACATATTTTTAAGTATCCATGGTGAATATTATGTTGCCTAGCAACCACATTTGACCTTGCAACCATGTCTGTAAATCGTATTTATAGCTTAAAACCAATTTGAACGTGGGTTATTTTGTTGGGTTTTCTATGAACAAGACTCCAAAAGACGCTTGGAACTGTAATACTAATAAAATTCATTGATATTCTCATTCTTTGAAGATGCAGAGAAAATTTCCATAGCAACAACAACATTTCACCTAGCAACCTCCCCTCTAGATCATGCTTAAAGCTTTTAAGCAGTTTAAACTCAATATTCCGTCAATGTATTTTAGTATTTGAATAGTAGGTGGTACCCTATAGTGCTGTTCATTTGATTGGAATCATGATCATGATGATGTTTGGTTGTTGAGGAATTAAAAGTTATTTCCATAGCACCGACATCATTTAAACAATAAGACCGACATGTATCCCTAAATAATATCTACTTTTGTAGTGTTAGAATGTCATATAATGAATTGGTTGGAGTTGCAAAATTTGGTTGTTTAAGAATTAGAAATTTTCTGAGCAATAACACATATATTTTTATTATAAACTATCTACACCCTTTAAGCAGTTAAAATTTGGTTATTTTGTGGGCGTCTTTCATATTTTTAATACTAGGCCTTTGTATTTCTGTGATGTTATAATCTCACTTTTCCAATTTTAATGGAATTACAACATTTTTTTATGGAAAATTGACAATAAAGCCAAAACGAACCAAGGGCCTTCTAGAGCATCACCTCAAGTCACTAAATTCTGCCCTGATTCCTAACCCATAATGCAATATCCTGAGCAGTTTAGTCTTATAATGCAGACCCATTTGAATGATACTACACTTTTTTTCTAGTCACTAGATTCACACCGCGATAATTATGATACCAATTAACAAAACACATACTTTCCCCCCTCAAAACATTTTAGTTCCCCAATTTGATTTATATACTGTATTATTGACAGGTATCTCAAACGGTATATTTTAAGACTATAGCTATCTCATCTTGTGTGAAGGCTCCACCACCAGGTCATCCCATCATTGCATCTGGTTCTGTAAAATTTGAAGGAAATTAAAGTCCACGTGCTTGAGCTGTTTACACGTATTTCTCTATCTTTTAACATGTTATGACACTACTTAAAACTCAATAAAGCTACATCTCATGTGTGATATCAGTTATAGCATATAATGTATGGCAACGAAAGAAGCTACAGAACACTGTATCAGGACATGGTATCCCAGAGGATAACGAGGGGAGGACTCCCTCCCGACAACTCCCTTGGAGATACTGGTGACATCTTCTGCTGGACGGCTCCCCGTATGCCATCTCCGCGCGGAGGACAGGTACCCGAAGGAACTCCCCTGGTGCATACTCTCATAAACTCGCTCAGAACACTCCCCAGAAGGACAACTCCTCCAGAGGACAATCCTAGGAGGACACCCCCAGGAAATCCCCAGAGGACAGGTCCCCGAAGTAAAACTCCACTAAGGATAACCCCCAAGGACATCTCACCTCACTTTAAATGGCTTTAGACAAAATATTTATTTTATGCCAGCCCTTTCTTTTTTCCCTTGTAATATACAGTAAATGAAATTAATTCTACTGCTTCTAATTATTGCTTCTCCAGGAGGAGGCCCCTCAGGGATTGACAAACAGGGATAGGATGGTTTAAGGAGGTTTTACCCTTTAGCTATCACAGTTGATTGTGGCCTATAGTTGCTAATTATTCAAAAGAAATTTTCATCCTTTTGTTCCCAGTTTG
>CALNVZ010003435.1:20193167-20220888 GCA_940671915.1 Paracentrotus lividus | reverse complement strand
TTATAACCACATTAGTCTTTGTGGATGTGTTGGTTTTCGCATTTTGCGACGATCAAAGTACACTGAAGAACATAACAAATCTGTAGCATTTTCTGCACATCATCCTTCATTTCTCAAATTTGCCTTCTACCACTCATCATGTTCGGGAGGACATTAACCTTGGATACCATTTACTCAGGTCTGCTTAGAAAAGAGAAAGGGAAATTGTACCTTTCTCTGGGCGTGGTCATAACAATCTTGCTGTATTCCGGTCACCAATACTGGTAGTCATTGCATGGGGAAATGTCCCTTTAGGGAGTTGTTCATCACGGCAGTTGTTCTCCAGGGAATTTGTCCTCCGCAAGAGTTGCCAATTGGGGGAACTATCGTCTGGAGGAGTTGTCCATCAGGGCAGATGACCTCCAGAGGATTCGTCTTTCAGGGAGACGCCCATCAGGGGAATTGTCCTCCAGAGGAGTTGTTCTCCGTGATAGTTGTTCATCAAAGGTATTGCCTCTGGAGGAGTTGTCCATAGGGGAATTGTCCTCTGGAGGCGTTGTCCATCAGGGCGATTGTCCTCCAGGGAGTTGTCTCTCAGGGGAATTGTTCTCAAGAGGAGTTGTTCTCCGTGGTAGTTGTCCATCAGAGGTATTGTGCTCTGGAGGAGTTGTCCGTCGGGGTATTGTTCTCTGGAGGTGTTGTCCATCGGGGGAATTGTCCTCCAGGTAGTTGTCAACCGGGGAAGCTTTCCTTGGGGGTGGTTGTCTTCCGGAGAGTTGTACTTGGGGGAGTTGTCCTCTTGGGGACTTGTTCTCCAGAATAGATTTAATCGGGGTAGTTGTCCTCTGGGGAACCATTCCCCGCGAAATATGTCCTCCATGGGAGTTGTCCTAAGGGAAAGTTGTCAAATGGGATCTGTCTTATGCCTCGATCATAGTTCGTGCTTGGGGCCCTCACGGCGAGAGGAATTAGTCGTTTTTTATAACTTTTCTGCTTTTTTCGCACGAGATTTACCCCAAGAGCGACTTTTATAGAGACCAGCTATTGTCTCTATCCCTTTACCCCCAAATCTTTGATTCCGGGGCCTGTACGGTGAGTAGGAAAATACATTTTGACCATTACGTACGGTTCCCGGCCGGCTCCCTTACGATTTTATGTGCACAATGGAATATTTTCCAGTAGTCATGCTATAAATGTAGGGGAGCCAGGAAGACCGACTGCGTGCTTTAGATTTTCCCGGCGTTTTTCTGAACCCGGTAGGCCGTCGAAAACCTGTGGAGTCACCAAAAGGACCCGAGCGGGGTCCTACCGGTAGCCCGACGGGTCACTGCTATTAGCCGGGCGGGCTCCGTCCGTTTTTTCAGTCAGTTCTCGAAATAAAATATCGATGGGCCTCTTTCGATACGGGGTCTGTCGTTGGAAAGACCACTTTGGTATATTCAGATGTTTTGTCGAACAGGTTTGCTTACATAGGCCTATAAGCATCTAATAACGTTTCCCATTTTTCCACCTAATGTTGAATATTAAATAGGTGTTCAAATAAAAATGTGCTTTTTTTTTATCAAATTCGTCTTTCAACTATAAGTTTTCTGGATAGTCTAATTTATTTATTTAGATTTAGAGCAACAAAATTTAATTTTAAAAAAATGGAAAAAATTCTAGGGGATCGAGCTCGAGTCTTTCATACCATTCTGCTGTTTTTTGCTGATACCGAAATCAAAAGTCCTAATTTAAATGAACCAAACTAAGATATATTAGTCTACGATCAAGGCCGCTTTTAAGCAATTAATTTGTAAAGGGTCCGGAGCTATCCTATGGAAATAGAATTGCGTGCAGATCATAAAAAAAATTGTGAAATCGACTGATACTATACGTTCAGTCCGTGTGTAAACAGATTGAGCCCGTTCACCAAGAACTACCTAGAACGCAGTGAGAACTAGCTCAGTGTGACGGGAATTATGACATGCCGTTCTGTTTAAGAATTGAAACGTATGTTCGTAGTACGTCCTTCTCGTTCAGAGTAAGTCCTACCCGTTTAAGGAACGTTGTCACTACGTTTAATTTTAGAACTTGAATAATTAATATACAATGCTCGTTTGTATGACGTCCTAGCACATCTTTAGAACGATTTAAGTACGGCAATTTCGTTTGTAGTACGTCCATCTCGTTTCAGGTAGTTGCCACCCCGTTAAATTTTAGGACGAGATGGGCGCCCGATTTTTTTGAACACTTTTTTGAGATAGACCGAGCTAGTCCATGAAGTTTCGTAAACAGATCGTAAGAAGTATTACTACGTCCACTCAGTTTACACACAGACTATGCCCGTTCGGCAAAATTTGCAAGGACGTAGTAGGAACGAGCTCAGTGTGACGGGGGTATTAACATTATGATAATCATGATAATGTTAAAATGAAATGCCTGTCTCTTTCTATTGTTCAGAATGTTCGACAACATGTGAAGTAGACTGTAAGAATTGTGGCGTTGTCACTGAAAACTGCAGCTGTTCTTGTACCCCACAGTTCACTGATGTTGACTGCTCAGGTTTGTTCCTTGAATTAGAAATCTTCTCTTCTTTTTGCCATTTTCAACCATATTCTGCTTCCTTTGCATGTTCAGGCCCCCCCTAAATCCACGTACTTTGAAAAGCGCTCCATGGCATATCAATTCTACTCCACGTGAAATGTAAATCTAACGTATGACATTAAATCTTAACATTAAGACGCGTCCATTATTTGAGGAGGGGAAACGCAACATTACATTCATGAGTTTAGTGAAATACATGCATCTGAGCCGCGCAGAAAATTATACGGCTCTACATTAATGTCAACAAAACCCGGCTAACGGCGGGAAGCGACCGATTGACAACTGCATGCAATTATTACTTAGCGTACAAAAATCGCCTAAGAAAACTTCCCTGTCGGTAAAATGGTATTATCAGTCGATCCGTTCGAGGAAATTCGTCATGGACATGAAATAAATAATTGAACTTTTATCATAGTTTTCGTAGGTAGATGCTTCAGACCAGATTGGGGAAAAAGACATTTTGGAAAGCCTATAACACCATTGTGCCAAAGTTGTAATCAGAATCTTTATTTCACATGATTGATGTTCCTAACGATTATTGATATAAATAGTGATCTTGTCACATCCTGCGAAGACGCCGTCCACATGCGATATGCATGTGATATGCGGAAATATTGACCCATCGAGTAAGATTCGTTTGTGATAATGTTCAGAGTGACAGGACTTTTTTTAACCAATCGAAATGAATGTACCATATTTGGAAAGCTGAGAATTCAGCTTTTAAAAACTGCTTGATCATTAAGGTGTAATATAATTATGCGTATTCGAGAGAATGACTATACAGCGTATGAGCTATTTTGAGAGCAAAATTGGCCATATTGTACAGGAATTTGATTTTACTAGGATTTCGAATTGACTCAAGTGACAGGACTTTTTTTTCCCTTTGCAATAAGTTATTCCTATTTTTGAAAAATTCAGACTCTTAGCGTACTTATTCAAGTTGATCATTTCTTTGAAAAGGTAGTTGCTCGCCATAATCAAGAAAACAAAGTGAAAAAACTGTGCAAAATTACAAAAAGTCTATGGCCGCGTTCGCTTTGCGTAGAGTGATAGCGCCCTCTTCCCCTTAAGTTTACAACTAGAATTGATATGTCTATGAACCAAACGAATAGTGTTTTTTGTTTTTGTTTTTGTTTTTTGTTTTGTTAGGAGTCATGGTAGTAGATAGCAAGGGTGAGGTAGTTTGCAGGCACAAACCCATGACATCCATAATGTAGAGTAGACTAGATTCATCAAGACTGTGGCCAATCTCTAATTTGGAAGTGGGTTAAGAGTCTAGCCTCCAACTTAGACATGGTATAATTTTTGTTATCGTATAGCTTTGAAGCTGCTGACAGAAATGGAACTCAAGTTAAAAGACATTTCCTGAGTAGTAATTTTCTGCATTTCGAAATCTCTTAACAATTTAGTATGCTAACTCTGATACCTTAATGGTGTAACTATAGTCCGTTTTAAGAATGAAAAGGTGTCGAAATACTAATTTGGGTGTAGGTATAGGTATTAGTGTCAAACTGGGTTATGCCTGGAGACTACGGTAGGTGGTGGTAGGGGTCAGGGGGATATGTAAACATCAATTCCACATCCATTAGCGTACTTTCTGCAATTTTATATTTAAAATTTTTTTCTTCTTCTTCCTGTCCAGCTCCTTGTGGTGATTATGATGAGAGCTGTGGAACAGGATGGCCAGCCGTCTTGTGTTCTGGGCAGATACCTGGATTTGAATTCGTCCTCGATTTCTGTCCTGCCTTGTGCGATTTATGCAGTACGTATTATATGATTAATAATACAATTCTGGATTTTTTTTTTAGTAATAACGCCTGATACATGGTCAGACTCCTTCTCTATGCTTTACAGACATGTGTAATTACCCCGGTCACTGAATTCGATCAGGCTTGCCCGCAATATGTGCACATTCTCCACTCACTGAGGATCATTCTAGTAAGGCTCCATTAGGGTATGTGCAGTGCTGATCGAACCACAATGACGTTCCCACCCTATACCAGGAACCCATTTTCACCTGGGTGGGGAGAAACATGACACTATACACAAATACGGCTGCAGATACTAGTACACGAATTCAAATAATACGCCTATTGCTGGTGTAAAAGATAATATGGGCCGTACATTTTAACGTTTTCTTTCTGTGTGCCTTTGATCTTCCCAGGTGTCCTGCCTAATCAAGTCCTCACAGGTTGCCCGACCTCCATTCAACAAATAGTAAATACCGATAACTTGACTGCTGATCAGAACGCGGTCGTAATGTGGAATGAACCCATCTCTACAGTGGCATCGGTGTCCCTCTCATCACAATCCCATGTTCCTGGCACCTTGTTTCCCGCAGGACGGACTCCAGTCCAGTATGTATTTACGTCAGGGGATCAAGAGGTTTCAGCAACATGTTGCTTCGATGTTGAGGTGATATTTGGTGAGTAACTAATTTTGAGAGTAGATTGTTTTAATAATCCCGATGATAAGTAGTTGTAGTCCTATATACCAAAGACGTTAAAAATGATAGTTACTGCTACCCTGTTTGCCGTTCAATAAGAAGGGAGTAGAGCAACGTCCATCTGGCGCTACTCAGCAGCTACCAGGCCCACGAAAAAAGGGGCAAAAAGAATTTCTGTTCACCTTTGTTTCGAACGATAAAATTTTGAGCCTTTTTCATATGAAAAAGCAGGCTTGCATAATTGTTAATTTTTTCCTCTTTGATGTCATGACTTCACTCTAGAATTGACAGAGGAAACCACTGCAGGAGTAACCACGCCAGAAGGATCCACCAAAGAAGGAGCTACGGCAGAAGGAACTACTACATATGGAACAACACCAAAAGGCACCGCGACAGAGGGTCTCGGGACAGAGCGAACTACAACATATGGAACCAGGACAGAGGAAACGATGACAAATGGAACTACTACAGAAAGAACAACGACAGAGAGGACAGCGACAGGAGGAACAACGACAGATGCAACCATAACATATGGAACCAAGACGGACGTAACTATGACATATGAAACATCGACAAATGGAACCACAACACAAGAGACCACAAAAGAGAGGAACACGACAGAAGGTATAATTACAGATGAAACCCCGACAAGAGGAATCGTGACAGATGAAACCACGACAAAAGGAATTATTACACATGAAACAACGACAGAAGGAATCACCACAGATGAAACAATGACAAACAGAACCACTGCAGAAGGTATCACAACAGACAGAACCATGACTAGACCACTTGAGGAAATATTAAAGGTATGGTCAGGCATTGGTATGCTAAAGAATTACGTATACGATGTCATCCAATTTCGCAGATCTTTACGTTTCTTTTCAGATTTAAGTTGGAAACATAAATGGATATGGGTTTTATCATTGCAAAATGAAGATGAAAAGAAAAAAAGGAAGAAGAAGAAAAAGGAGTAGAAGAAGAATAAGAATAGGGAGGGGGGGGGGGGGGAGAAGATGTTATTACTAACGGAATTGGTTCGTTCTGTTCAAAGAAATGTGCCAGGAATTAAGAACTTTCGAATTAACAGTCCTTCTAAATGAAAACCACCACACTGCACTATGTTCATAAAATGAATGATATCTTTCTTTTCAGAGAAAGTTTAAGAACCAAAATAATACTGCTGAGCCATGTACCTGAGTCCAAATTCATCTTTAATTTATAAACAAACAAAAATGTACTGCCACAACGGACAACAAGCCATCACATCATGCAGGTTCCATCAGATACTTTGTAAATAGTATAATGGGTATCTAGGGATAAACCACTTAATGTATTTGATCTTCCTTTTATAGAGAGGAATATCTGTTGCTAACGTGAACAACGTTACCAGAGAAGTGTATTTTATCACCAAGAACACAGAAGACATCACAGCTGCAGACATCAAGTTAGTCTTTGACATCCTACAGCAGATTGCTGATACAAATTCCACTGATGCAAATGTAAGTTGATCATTCCTTTTTCAAGTTTATTTTAGGCAATCCGTCTCGCCCGTTTTCATACATCTTCATGACATGTTATGCGGCGGTCACAACTCGTCGTATAGGCTACGGGGCACGTACCATCAACGTAGCCTGCGTTGCATGTACAATGCACGCACAGGTCCTGGGTCAACTTCTGCGATTCTTGCGTTTCTGTAGTAAGGGTATTGTAAAAACTTCCTGGACGTCGTACATGCATTGTACCTGCAAGGTACCTCCGCTGCACGAATTTTCCACGAAATCTATCGTAGGGAGTTGCACGTCGAAGGTACGGCGAGTTGTGACCGCCGCATTATGAACAATAAAAACTTGAATTCGAGGTGAACGTTGATTATTTTAATGCCCTGCATTGACCATCAATCTAGTCTCGTCCGGGGCTTTTCTTACTCTTCCCTGTTGTCGATTTTTTTTTTTCAATCTCATTGTCAATGTTTCTAAATTATTATATTTGTTCCTTTATTGTTGAAATTTCAATACTCAATAAAGTAATATATCAACGACGATCAACGTACAATGATGACGGAAAGACGGCGATTATTTTCTGAAACTCTGGAAGCTGATGTAGTATGTATGGTTATTCGAATATGGAGGCAGCGGTGGGATTTGAACACACGTCATGCAAAAGCGTTTAAGTAAAGGTTATCATGCCGATCCTGTTTTGTGTTGTCTGTTCCTTCATCCGTTCATCCTTTTTTTTTAAATCTCAAATTCCACTTTAGACATGACTTTCAAACTTGAAGATCGTATGTATCACCATGCACATAAATAAGATTTGATTATATTTCGGAGTATATTGGTTGTTGGCATGGTTATCGCAGTATATCATGACCACGAGATATGTGAACTTTAAACATAATGACCATGACAATACGACATCATTATATTTTGGCGTAATTAGGTCATAGGACAAGAGGTAAACAGACCAACTTGTGAAATTCCATGCCCCCTATTTTTTTTACACGATCTTTCAAGAATTTTTTTGCGGGATATGCAGTTCAAATCTGATGTAATGACAAATGGAAACAAAAAGTAATAATTCGACAGTTAACGACCATTAATCAGTTTTAATAATTACAGCTTTAAATGGCGGATGCATAGGCCAACAGGAGGTGAGGTCACAATTATTATCTTGATATATGTATATTTTCCCCCCTGTTTTTGTTCGTTTTTATAAAGGTTTCGCAGGCCTAGTTGTTAAATAATTTATTATTATGCGAAATGACAAATAATTTTGAGTTTACTTTTCGGCAGGTTACCGATCTGATAGTTGGGATAGTTAATAACTTGATGGATGTCGATGAAGAACTTCTAGCTGCAGCTCAAAAGAAGGGAAACTTTACTACCCTCATCGTGCAAATCTTGGAATCACGATTAAATACCATGGACATCGATTATGACACATTTGAGACATCTTATAAAAATATTGCAGTGAAGGTAATTTTGATGCAATTTACCTGCCTTTCGGATTTTGGTCGATTAGATTTGTTAGTTATTCAATGTATGCGCTTAAAATTTATTAGTCATAATGCGTTTAAACCAATAAATGATGTAGATATGGCTAAATATACTTTTGGTACTGTCATTTAGGACATTGTAAAAAGTTAATTCAAGAGCAATCTATGATTTGCCAACATACCATTACATTTGACTCTGAATGTGTATCAATTGAATTGGACTAAAGCTCACAACGTTATGACACATACATGTACTTAAGTGTAGAACGGCCCTTTTAGGGGGTCTTATTTGCATCCATCCATCCTTTGCTATCACGCCCCTCTTTCACTGATATCATCTTATGTCCCAAAGGTCAGTGAATGCTATGCGATTTACATGATGTTCAAAATCTAATTGAATTGAGTAAAAAGGCTACATCGCTGATATTGTTCATTTAATTTATGACAGGTCTCTGATCTATCATCGGATGATGTTCTGGAAGGCATAGTTATCACAATGTTTAACTCGGCTAACAATGACGACCTGAGTGATGGTAACATCAAGGTCGGATCGCACCAGGACACATCCATTGACACAATCCTCGAAGACACCTTTGCCCGGGTTGTTGTCCCAGTCGAGGCCGCACACATTGCTACCACACTCGGAGGCTCTAGGAGTTCATCTGGGACGCCCTCTGGAAGTGACCTCACAACTACCCCCAATCAACCTTTGAGTCCCGACGGAGTGTCGGGTACAATTCAGTCTCTTCGGATTTTCTTTGTCGTGTACGCCCATGATGCCATGTTTCCTTCTCCCACCCTCGCCCAATTCAACAGGAGGTTTGAAGATTTCAACCGTACGGTCAACACACCAGTAGTTTCTTGTACAATAGGAGGAAAGAAAATGGGAAACTTGATGGAACCGGTCAATATCACCTTCTTTAAACTCATGGTAAATAAAATCTTTAATGACAGATTATTATGGTATCAAAATAATTGTGATACCCCTAAAGAAAATACATATATAAAAAGATATACTATGAAGAAAAAGAGAAAGAGAAAAAAAGATATTTATTGGGTGGAATACATTTTCAGTGAAATCCATACAGATTCAATTTAAAAAAAAAAATACCGCTCATTACAATACCTTTAAGCTTAAAACGAACCACACTCCCAATGTTCAATATATACTCTGCCGTTGTCATACTCGATTATGAATTTTGAATGTAGTACAATGCTGCTGTATTATGGAAAATGGACATATCGAATGAACAAACAAAATTACATATAATTTGATTTGTTCAAATGGTCCAAGAAGGTATAGCAATAACAAAATCATAAGAAAATAAAACATACATAATTAGAAAATTTATCAATCATAGTGATAATTAGGAGCACTGTCAATTTCAAAAGTAAATGTATATCACAAATAAAATATTTATCGCTAACTTTTTTTTTCTTAAATCTTACTTTTATATTTCTATATTTGTATATGAAATGAAATGTGCAGTCTGACACTCGTGATCCAACTTGTAACTTCTGGGAGTTTGATCTCAGCCAGTGGTCTATGGCGGGATGTCAGATGTTACCTAATGATGCTATGGGAAATTCAATGGTCGTCAATGATCTTGAAGACGATTACTACACGTGTGCTTGCGACCACTTGACCAACTTTGCTGTTTTATCTGTACGTATTCCCTCAAATAACTTCCATGGGGGAAATTAGGCATAAAGCCTAATCACCACTACTTAGGCCTACCGAATGGATGAACTCCATCAAAAGGCGGCAATCAATTATTCTTAGAGGTTTTTTTTTGTTTGGGGGATGGGCGCTGATGAATTACAGATCAAACAATAAAAAAAATGAGATGTGTCCATTTTTTCTTGCAAAAAAGTTTTTAGTTTCACCGGACCTCCTCACATTCCATCCGAGGTAGAGTGGATATAATTTTCATAAAAAGACAACTTTTTAAAGTTTTCTCTTTGAGAAAATCCTAAAAATCAATATTGAACTTTTTGCTCCCGTTATGATTGCATGGGATTTGACATGGGTTAGTTGGTAATTGGGTTAATACAGAGCGAAGTGTGTCAATGAAATATTACGTGTAGTATTTAGGTCTGGGTAAGTCTTTTAACATCATGATTGGAACCTGGGTTCAATCGGAATAAGTTTCAATGACTATTATTATTATTATATTCCTATGCAGGACGTCTACGCCGCAGAGGAACCTCCCAAGACTATATTGCGTGTATTGAGTATCATTGGTTGCGTCATCTCATGTGTGTCATTAATTATCACCTTGCTTTCTTATATCTGCATCAGGTAAGCTCATGTTCAGCAAGTAAAACTGAATTCAAGTTAGTGGATCTTGATTGAGAGCTATCATGAGGGAAAAAAAACAAGCATAAACTATTGTATTTAGATTTATTAGGTAACGTGTGCAAATCCTTGACACTATGACCAAATTAAAGGTGTACCAAGTTTAAGCCATAGCCAAAATCTGAGTTTCGACTGTTAGCAAAATGTGACACAGTCTCGAACAGTAGATGTTCGATTTATCAGATATTTCGGTACTGAAACTAATAATAAAATATGTCTGGGAATGATGACAACGTAGACAGATTTGTCACATTTGGCTAACCATAGTCAAACCACAAGTTTAAGTTTGAATGGTTGAAGAGCATCATAAATTATTTTGTACTTTAAAAGGGCGATTTATAGATTGGGAATGGTAATAATAGAAGCTAATAACATGTAAAAGGTTCACATTTGTTTTTATGTTTATAAGAGCATTTGGCCCTATGTTGATGCTTTGGGCCATTATTTATAAAATTATAACTTTATGCATGAAGATCTTAAGTTGTTAATTATTGCAAATCTACTATGGGAATTGTGCAAAAATAAACCGGGACTCTCCTTTTCACAATTGATATCAGGGGTTATTATAAAATCTGTCTCGTAAATTAATTTAACAATTATCAACAGAAGGGTTAGAAGCTCGCAAACGCACCAAGTCTTTATCTGCTTATGCGGCACTCTTCTGTGTTTATACATCGCCTTCCTTGCCCTCGTCGCTATCGACACGACGTCCGATTACGCCGAGCTCGAGCAGATACCGTGCACTATACTCGCCGCCATCGTCCACTACTTTGTGCTGTCATCGCTAACGTGGATGAGCATCGAGGGGTTTAACATTAACCTGGTCATCATCCGGGTGTTTGATACCTACATCCCGTGGTTCATGATCAAAGCTGCCTTCATCGGATGGGGTCAGTTTTAGGCCAATGCCTTGTAACATAAAGACTTACGATGGATAAAAAGTTATAATTCCATCTCAGTAGCCTCATCTTGGACAGTTGACGATCTCATTCCTAACCCTAACCCTTACCCTTACCCCAATCTTAATTCATGAGTGTACCTGCATTCCAAATGAGGTTACTGAAATAAAAATCAATGGTAACTATTTATCGGTCGAAAGTTTTTTATGTTACAGGGCACCAGTCTTTTATTCTTTAATAAGGTTTTTATTCTTTAATAAGGTTGACTTATCGTTTGATACTATTCGTGTTGGTAACTCAGATGTTTTATCCTCACAATCTGCACGTAATCTTGGAGTGTTATTCGATAGTCACATGACAATGAATGAATTTGTAGAAAAGACATGTCAGGCCATGTATTTTCAATTACGAAACATTTGCAAAATTCGCAAGATTTTGTCAAATAAAACTCTTGCCATCATTATTCATTCTTTTGTAATTTCACGCCTTGACTACTGCAATTCTCTGTTATATAATATGCCATCATTTCAATAAGCTAAACTACAACGTGCACAAAACTCTGCTGCTCGGGTTTTGTCAAGAACATGCAAAAGGGATCATATTTCCCCTGTCATCTTGAAAGGGCTACATTGGCTACCAGTAAAGGAACGTATTGAATACAAAATTCTGCTTATTACTTGGAAGGCAATGCATGGCTGTGCGCCTGCATATATATTCAATCTTCTTACAGAATATGTTCCTAGTCGTAATCTACGCTCCTCAGGAAAAAACTTGCTTGTTACAAAAAGAAATGTATCAATGTACGGAGATCGGTCATTTTCTTCAGCTGCTCCAGCTTTATGGAATGCATTACCAACACAGATTCGTTCTTTGGAGACATTAGAAACGTTCAAATCTAATCTTAAAACATTTCTTTTTGTAAAGGCATACTAACTTGAATATTAATGTTGTATTATATTGTAAATTGTAGTTCTTTATATAATTATCAAAATATATATTGTTTTTTACTGTCTGTGTCTTTGGCATTGACAATCCTTTCCTCTTTGACTTTGACATAGCAGATTTGGAGTGTGCGCCTCACAGGCTGTCCCTCTTTTCTGTTTTCATTGAGAGAATGTGTTTGTAACTACATGTATGATGTATGTTGTTCAACACTTTCATCTTGTTTTACAATGCGCCTCGGAATAGTTTAACTAGACAGATGGCGCTATACAAATGCGTTATTATTGTTATTATTATATTATTCTTCTAACGTTATATACATCTACATGTAACAGTCATGTTTAAAATTATCATTTTACAAGTAGCCTACATCTCATCTGCTGTTTCGGAACAATCACGTTTAATGGAAGCAACCTTGTTCTGTAATGAGTAGATACCAGTGTACCAAGGATGTGTTTCACCAAGACATTCGTGAGCTACGACCAACTTTAAGCACGACTGTTGATCATTTCTTGTGCTAAGTGATTCAGAATGTGAAAAGTATAGCTAAGAACATGTTCTAGTCGTTCGTAAAGTCAGTCGTAACTTTACGAACGACTTGTTGAAACACCCCCCTGTTCGACTTTTATTTAAACCATTTTGAATCGACAAAAGTTATGTATCTGCATAGAGGGGGTGGTTGTGAAGTTCGGGTGGTAAGAGTTGAATTCAAAGAGAAGGAGATACGGGTGAGAGAATTGCAGAAATAAAGACGAGAAACAAAAAGAGGAAGAGAGAAAGGGAAGGTGAGGGAGGAAGAGGGGGAGGGAGAGAGAGAGAGAGAGACGGGGGGGGGGGTGAAGAAATATGTCATTCTCATTGAATTTTAATTTATTCCCTTGTTGAAAATGAAATCATACAGGTATTCCGGCAGTCATTGTTGGTGTTACTGGAGGCATTGCAAGGAACTCGTATGCTACCGAAGATTAGTAAGTTTACACATATGGTTAGCAAATTTTGACAATAACCAAAAAGTCATGTTAGTCTCGTACTTGTCCTTTTTTTGTATGGATGGAAACTTGGCTTTGGAGGGTCGGGATCTATATAGTCATGCCGGTAGTCATGTCACCACGTATACGTCAGCGCTTAACTTACTGTTATGACTGGAGGTTCAGCCTGCAAAATAATACCAATAATAACAGCAATAACTGTCAGTATTTTTAATTAGAGGCAGATACCTCCTTTTTAAAGCAGAATTCTGATCATGTTCCTATATTTCTTTCTGCCTTTCAGTTGCTTTCTTCAGAAGTGGCCCTTGATCTTTGGTCTCCTCATCCCAATGTCCATCCTCCTCCTAATCATCATCATCATCTTCATCCTGGCCATTCGTCGTCTGAAGCAATCAGCCCGCACGGCAAGGCAGGTCAAGACGGACTCGCACAAGGCCCAGCGCCAGGAGACACGGGAGCGAATCCAGAACGGCATCGCCCTGCTGATCCTTCTCGGTCTGTCCTGGATCACGGGGTACCTGACACTGATCAATGTGAACCTTGCGAATATCCTCTTCATTGCCTTCAACTCCTTGCAGGGATTATTCATCTTCGTCTTCTATTGTGTCCGCAAGGCTACCATTAGGGAGCAGTGGCGCAGGGGCGTCCGTCGCACAGTCTCGAGAAAAGGCATTTATCGAACAGGTTCAAAAAGAGTTTCCAGACTAGGAAGTACGAATGGGACTGATAAACATACTTATTCTACCGTAGAGTTGTCATCCTCCATGTCTCATACGAACCCGACATATGAGCAGTGAAACGTATTTATAAAATGCGCTGAAAGTGTGAAATCTGCAGTTATCATCACCATTTTGGTTTCATCCCACCCCCTAACCGTACACGTATGCTCATTCCTGATCTCTAAATTTAGAGATATCCCTTGTCACTGATTTTTGGAAGGAAAGTCGCGTCAAAATCACCCCCCCCCCCCCCCGCAATTACAGGTTTTTGGAAAGAGAGCTGCATCAAAATCGCCTCCCTATTGCAGGCTTTTAAGTTAGAGGGGAAGCCAGCCAAATTACCACAACAAAAGAACAGTTACAGCAATTTTGCAAACATTAACAAATCAAATCCATTTTTATTCATAAATACAGTAAGATGAACAAACAAAAAAATGGTTTAAACTTCGACATATTTGTTTAAAAAAAAAAAATAATAATAATAAAAATCTAAAAGCAATAAAAAAAAAAAAAAAAAAAAAAAAAATTCTTTGAATTTGATTAGTGCAAATGGACATTTAAAAAAAAAATAGCTATTAAGAGCAATGTATAATATTTTGATTACATGTACAAGCAAATAAATACATTTGATTTTATTTGAAAGGTATGAAGTGAATTTCAATAAACGCATAAATAATTACATATTGTTTTGAATATTTTGTCTTCAGGCAGTTAGATATTATATTTGTAGCTGCCTATAGATGTAACCTCATTAAGAGGCATACAAACAAGTCACTTACTTGTATGGCATTGCATGTCCCCGCTTCAAGGAGTTACTGCTTTGCGTGTCATGGGTGCCTCTTGGCACATCCTCTCGGAGTATTAGACGTGCAAATCGTCACAAACAATAGACACATATTAATACTGGCATAATCTTTTCACCCAAGGCCCTACATATTTCCAATGATTACATCTGTGTAATAGACCATATCTAGTATCAGACTGGTTACACATGGATCCTTTTGTTAATTTATTACTGGGAATTCTAGATATTTAAAACTATAAAACCTTGTTAAAATGCGGGACAATTATGTTACACGATGAAAAAAGGAGAGTGGCTCCCCTCCCCCCATATCAAAAAGGTATTCATTGAGGGCATTATTATCTAATTTAGTATTTTATCCTTTTTTTGAGGGGATGGTGGTGAGTTTCTTATTATTATATCCACCTGTGATTGGAACGCTATTATGACTTTCGATTACGTCAGTTATGAAAATATTTCACCGATATTGTTTTTATTCTGTTCCTGCGGCATCACCGGCTATTGCTTGCGAACATAGTGCAATATGGGATTCGTTAGAGTCACAAACAGTTTTGCAGTCCACAGAAAATATTGCACATGCTGAACAATTTTTTTTATTGTGAACTATCATCTGTGTGCGACTGTTCGTGCGACGCAATATTTGATGATAATGACAAATTTAAATTAAAGAGAAGTTGTAATCTTGAAATGAATTTACGGACAAAATGAGACGGATCTAGAGCACCTTCAATTCACTTGAAGATTTTGCTCATGTACAAGTAACAATGCTAAAAATCTGAGAAGATAATATGATAATCTGACACATTTCCCAAAATAATTTCGCATTTCAAGAATTATATTTCTTCTTTCTCAGACTAGATCATTCAAGGACATTCACAGGTATACAGCTATTAAAACCAAATTTTATCCTCAAAGCCAACATGTAAACATTATTTTTGTTTGAGTACTAGTTATGGTGGAGGCACGTATACCACCGGGGGAGGCAAGGGTGCTTGGCCCGGTGGCAATTTGAAGTCATCCATGGCTGGTAACGTGGTATACTGTAGATTAGGTATGACAGCAGTCTCGTAATGAGGACCTCCGTCGGTCATCACTGGTGGGAGAGGAGCCGTCTCTGACATGGGGATCTGGCCCGCCGGAGTAACGGTTGGGACGGGTGTGTTTTTCTTGCAGTAGCAGCAGCAGCAGATGCATGTTACGATGATGATGATCAGTAAAACCCCAACGGCCACTACGATGATGATCACAATTGTTAACCCTGTGAATAAAGGTAAATAATGTGGTTTAAAGTTGACGTCTACATTTCCATAAATCTTACACTGTAATGTGAAAAAAAGAGAAAATGATGCTAATCGAAAATCAATGTGAATTTTACTTTCCTTAGAAACGCTACCCTATATACATGTATTATTGTCTAATAAGTTTACAGAGTGTTAGGCCAAATGGACAATAGATCAAATGGGCATTAGACAAAATGGGAAATAAAGCAATATGGCAGTTGACGAAAGGATAATTAGACGAACTGGTTGTAGATGAAATGGAATTAGAACAAGTGGGATGAGACAAAATGGGAATTAGTCGAAGTTGGTCTTTACCAATTTGCAATTCACAAGATCAGTGCCCTGTAAACAAAGAGTTGTGATCAATTGCAAACAGATAATAGCCAATCAGGATCCTTGTTGCATGAACTTCTTGCGGAAGAGTCTTACTGGTAACCAATCAAAATAGTTATTTCAATTTTGCAATCATTGCAATCTTAACTCGCCTGCATCATAAGCATCACAGTTGACTCCCACATCCTTGTTCCAGCAGTCATCATGATAGGGTGTCTGTAGAAGGCAATCATCCAGTGACCACTCCCATCCACCGCATATAGGATACCCTCGTACCTTATCAACGGATGAGTAGCCGTAGTACCCTCCAAACAAAGCATTGACGATCCCATCCTACAACCAAATTCAAATTCAAACTTATTGAGATAAAATCATTAGAATCATCATCAACACAATATACATATACATGTACATCATATTAAACAATTTCAAAGCAAAAGAATACAACAAATTTAATTGAGGTCTTCTTCTTCTAGTGGTACTATCGAAATATGACATAGGCGACTATTCTATGCCCATTCTCTCTGTTTTGTGAGTATTTACTTTCAAGAGTTGACCTCCCACTCTACTCGGCTATCCTTCTAAAATATGACATTCTCTGTTTTCCTCTTGCTCTCTCTCTCTCTCTCTCTCATTTGAGAAAGAAGGGACATGATTAAAACAATATTGGCTATATGATAATATATATATCTTGCATTTGACAAAAGTAGCAAATGTTTACTCTCTTTGCTTCGTTCTCCCTAACTAGAAATATTCAAAACAAAAACCAAATGATAGAAGACATAGAATTGATAAAATACTTACATAGTATCCGAGATGTCTGCAAACAACTACAGCATCTTCATAGGTCCACATATCATCACATATAGGAGCCCATCTTCCCATGATGAATACCTCCACTCGTCCTTCCTTAGCAGATTCACCACCGGAAAGTTGAACTGGGAATATATGTAAGTAAAATGTGGCTTACTTCAAAAGGTGTAATGATAAGCAGGCCTTCAAGTCAGCTTGAATGAAAAAGTAGGAGAAAAGTAGGAGCAAATTTCTCCAAAAAGTAGGATAAAAGTAGGATTTAACCTTTGAAAAAGTAAGATAAAAGTAGGATTTAATCTTAAAAAGAAGGAGAAAAGTAGGATTTCATCTGTATGAAAAGGGCCGAATGTACATAAATAAGATGCGAAAAACAAACTTGTGATAGAATTTTCAGTCAAGTATAATATTTGTTTGGAAAGTTAGAGTAGTCTTTAAAGGTTGCTGCTAAGATTATTAGAACTACATGTTACCATCATTATGATCATCACCTATTTATGAATGGAAATCCTCTAATATGTCATAATAACATTCCTGGGATCATATTGAAGCTGTTTCTGATGGCAGGATAAGTTCAATAAGGTACATGTACATGTACATGTAGATAAAAAAAAATTCTCACTAAATTACATTCTCAATGATAACACCTGAGGGAAATGAATATACCCTACATGTATATAGTATACCGTTACATGTTTGGCACTGTATCCTTTTTTAATAGATCCAGATCCATCATACTCAAGGCAGTACATCTATACCCCCCCCCCCCCCCCCCCCCCACCCAAATGATGGAATACATACGAGATAAATGTTTTAGATGAAAGTCCCTATCTTTTATTTTAGATTGAATCTGAGATTAAGCTTGAGGAATATTCAATGCCTAAAAGGATATCAAACTGATGCTGTTAACAAACAGTGATCCAATGTATGACTTCATACTCTAATCAACATTTCTTTTCTAAAGCAAAAACAGACAGGGCTTGCCTCTATCCAAAACTGTTTAATATCAAGAAGACATTGAATACATTGTTAATGCTGAAACCAGAGCTGCACTTTCATGAGGGGATCTTTCAATTTCCTAGTGATTTTTCTGTATCTCACATTTCTTTCATGAGACTTGCCATTCCTGCTTTCCATAGTAGCCATGTAGAGATCTTGAAAAAAATACTGATTTTCTGCTTAAAGCATGCTATTTACTCTTTTCATAGCCAGCAACTTTGTATGAGTTGAAGGAAATTTATTACATGGAGACCCCTATGCTACTGGGTTTCAGCAGTCTTCCTTCCTGCAAGGGGATGTCTTCAGATATTATAGAAGAGATCCAGAACCACAGCCTGCTCACCACCATCTTCAAGCTAACGCAGTTTGTTTAATGCAAGGCATTATAGGCCACATATAGATTACAAAGGATGAATAGCACCATGCCAGTCAATTCCATTTCAGTGAGATTTCAGTTTACATAAATTCAAAATGTTTTGTTTACATCTGAGCCAAGATTGACAAGCTGCTTTAGTGGTAACTGGTAACCTTTCTTCTGTATACATACATGTATATTTGAATCATCTCTGATAAACATTATTGGATAAACATATCACATGGATTCTGGTTTTTTGCATTCCCAATTTCATCTGCTTCCAGTAGTTGGGACTAAGGCCATCAGAAATTAAAGATGGTACCTTTGTTTAACCATGGATTCTAATTCATAGAATCCATGGTTTAACTCATTGAGAAAGACATTACATAAAATATTTTGGAACACCATTGCATATTGCAAAGCTGAGTATACTTTGAGTATTAAACCTTCAAAGAACAGAGAATTTTGTGTTTAGATATTTTCTCAGGGGTACTTGGCATCAAGCCACAGGTTCTACATGTATAATTACATGTATGTACATGACTGAGGATGTTTTCTGTTCACTAGGTAGTACAAAGTGTTTTTTTTTTTTATTTCCAATAAATCTTTTGCAAAATCACCATGCTTCTTTCTGTTTGCATGCCTATGACTTGGAAGAAACCTGAATTATCAACTCTGGATACTGTGTGCATTTATGCAGTCTCTGCCACTTGAGTTCAAGCTTGTATTAACCAAACATCATTTTCTTGCAAATTGTTTTTGGAAAGAGGCATTGCGTGTTTATTTATGGTGTAAAAAAGAGAAACGTCAAATGATATTAAAAGTCCTAATTCACTGGATCACTATGCTTTTTGCATTGGAAATCCATCAATACATGTAAGAACAGCATGTCCCACAAATATGTTAATGGGCACTCTAGATGTGTATAATATTAAAATTACAACATTATATTAATATCAACTGGATGCAATTTTATGTGATATGGTCCAATAATCACAAAGATAAGATTATTTGTTCATGACACATCAGGAAACCTCTCCATTCAAGCTCTGTATTAAGTAGTATGTGTAGTCAGGTTCAGCTAACAAAATGTTTAGTATAATTTTTGTTTGATTAAACATACCATGCCAATTTTCTTAAACCTTCATCTTAAAAAAAAACAAAAAAAAATAAAATAAGAGGGAATGAAGATGTAATTGGACTACGTACTTTATTTAATGTAATAACGAAACTTGGATTGAGAGGTTTTCTGATGAGTGCTGAAAGAAGGCTCATATATCAATGTGTTCAATGAACCATATAATGGCATAAAATCTAAGCCAGTTCTATCAAACAAAATGCCAGTTTATGATTATAAAATTATATACAATGAATTGCTAATTTTCAAATCATACTCATTTAAAGTGCCTTTAGTATTTTCTGTTGGACACACTGTAGTATGGCGTATGCAATTTGAAAAGTAAAAAGGAAAATAATCATGCTCCACATTTGTAGATTACTGCATGCATATGGATCTAGAATAAAGATGAACTTATGCTCCAAATGCTCCAATGCTCCAAATTTTATTGTCTGAAACAAAGATGACCGGATATTTGTTTTGCCCCTTTTCTCGTGAGCCCGGCAGCCGCTGAGCAGCGCCAGAAGGACGTTGCAGGGAAGCAGCAACTTCCATTTTTTAACGTCTTTTGGTATGACCTACCGGGGATCGAACCCATGACCTCCCGATTATGAGGCGGACACTCTATCCACCGAGCCAACACATCGGTTAACATAGTCCAAGGATACAATGCCAAAGCTGAGTTGGCACTCTAAACAATGTAAGGTGCATAAATTTATCTCAGTTGTCATAATTGAAAAATTTTCAATCTACAATCTTAGCTCAGATCCCAACATCAGAAACACCTTCAACATTAGGTGATTCCATTCATAGACAAATGGTAGTTACAGTACTCTCTGCCTAAAAAAAAAGACTCATACACCAAACAAGACCTACAGTTATATGTACATGTATCTCTCCGAACTAAAGACAAAATAACCTATAACACATTCAATGCACTTTCCCCCATGTAATGCTTATAGTGCACAGAGACTCATGTCATGATGCTGCGATTGGTTGTGCTATAATGTGCAGGGAAAAAGTGGATAGGTTATGAATAGGGATGCTTCATGTCACATGCATGTCTCTAAATGAGCAGACCCAAACATATCCCAAATATATTAATTCTAATAATAAAACAAGTGACAGGATTTTCGATCTCATATCAAACCTATGGCTAAGTCTACAATTTTTTTTTTCTTTTCACTTTTTCAAAAAAGTAGTTAAAAAGTAGGAAAACTAGGAGATTTCAAAGAAAAAGTAGGATAAGTAGGAGGTTGACAAAAAAGTAGTGAAAAAGTAGGAAAAGTAGGAGCGCTTGAAGGCCTGTGATAAGTCATTAACGTCTTGATCAGAGACTAGGTCTTGTTTACCTGAGTTGCCTACGATCAACATGTAGACGATCGAAACTCTCATTAAATATCACGATTAGATGATACAGTTTAATCCTCAGAGCATCCTGTACTCTGTAATATACACTTTAATAAAAGGGAAAATGATTACTTAAGAGTTTCATCTGACTGGAAGACATAATTTTACAGTGGAAATAATTACGAATTACACAGTATATAGGGCAGTTTAACGATATATATTTCTGTGAAAGTTTCTACACCATCAGTGACATTGACCCATTGACATTTCGACACGCCTAATAATGGCAGGAAACAATAAATGACCACTTACTCAATATTTTGATCCCGCGTTCCTTAACTTTGATTGATTTCTGTCAGTGCCTATATCCTACCTTTGCCTAGACCATGGAACTATCAAAACGACACAAAACTCGAGTAGCATTCCTAAATATTTTGTGCGAAATAAAGCTCCCCCCCCCTTTTTTTTTCCATTTTTTAATTTTTTGGGAGGGGGGGGGGGTCTGGGATGGGGCTACAAGGAACTCCTCTTCCCCAAACACCAGTAACCATTATGATACAATTTTGGAGAGCTAGTATGGTT
Source organism: Paracentrotus lividus (assembly GCA_940671915.1). Classification (NCBI taxonomy): domain Eukaryota; kingdom Metazoa; phylum Echinodermata; class Echinoidea; order Camarodonta; family Echinidae; genus Paracentrotus; species Paracentrotus lividus. The sequence goes on along the minus strand of CALNVZ010003435.1, from coordinate 20,199,349 downwards.
ACATACTTGTGAGACCATATCCCTGTTCCGAGAGTTCATCTGATTCTGTACTGCACTCAACATAAGCCATTGACTGACAGTGCTGTGCATTGTCGGAGTAGGAGGAGCAGTCAGTGAGAAAATATTCTGATCCAAGACAATCCAAATCATTGATTAAGATATCACGGGACAATGACTCGTCCATCTGTATAGCCATGAAGGGTGAAATTATAGGGATAAAGAAAGCTCAGAAGTTACATTTTATGTAAAAATAATAATTTATCCTGCAGATTTGTTCTCTCTCCAGCGGAAAGAAATATAACGATGCTAAAAAACATGTGCATGTATTCATGTGCCCCAAACCTCCAGGTTTAGTGAAACTACCCCTGGGCAGCTATTCCCACCCAAAATCTAGCCCCTAACTCTACATCGGACCCCAACCCTATTTCTGGGGGTAGTTGTACAAGACAGTAATTGTCCGGGGAAAAGTTGTCCTGATACGATGTCCCTCTTTCCAATAACCCCTTATATCTCATAAGCAGCATGCTCTATGAAGTTTTTGCTAACAAATTCTTAGTTACTATTTTGGCAAGTCAATACCTGCCTTTTGCATCATTGATGCGCTCAGATAAGTTAAGTCATCCTAATAAGTTCTATCACTTTATTAACAGTTGAAGATTGAAGATTTTACCTGTATTAATATTTTGCCTATTTCTTATTAGCAGTTGCAAACATGGACTTCTGGGTCTCTTTCTTGCGACCTCTTCAAAATAGTGTTATTGAGACTTGAATAATACAGTAATAAGTTGATATTTTACCGGTAATGATGAAGCTTGTAGGACTCCGCGATAAGCTTGATTGATGCATACAACTCTTGCTTCATTATAAGACCAGGAATCTCCACACACTAACCCCCAGGTATCCGTCAAGAAAACTTCAACATGACCGGTATCTGGACCTTCAACTATTCGAGTCTTCCCATCTGCATTGAGTGAGAGACATTTCAGATAAATGTCGCATGTTTAACCTGTGGACTGTCAAAGGCATGATCGATTTGGTTTGTGAACACCTTTGATCCCACAAAAACGAAAGTCAGAGCTTATTGATGAAAATGAAGTAACAAAAGCGATATCGCTTGCGCATTATTTGATGGCATTATTCTTTTAATTTGTTTTATGATTTGTTAGAAATCGACCATATCAAATACTGACGAGCTTGAGAGTTTTTCTATACAAATATTTTTTGAGAAGTCGGTTAATGATTGAGGATAAGCAATGACAAACTTATAAACTTATAATTTAAAGGAAACTACAACATACTTCAAAAGGGTTATTTAAAAGATAAGTGTAATCATTACTATAAAGATTTACTTACGGAAGGGTACGTCTTGATACTCGTAAGTGCAAATAACACCAGCAGCGAGGTCGTCGTCCGAATCACACTCCACTTCATCTTCCCATACAGTATCAAGATCACAGTACCATAGATGGCCATAAGATTCACATGTGATAGACTGTATATTGTAGTCAAGGTCCTCATCCCCATCGTCAACCTGTAATGATGTTATATTCACTATGTGAAACGAAAGAAAATTCCTAATAGGAGTAGAAATATTGACCTGTGCCCTGTAACACAGAGACTTACGATCAATAAAGAGTTGACTTTTCTCGGTAGAAGCACCCTGTCCATGATGAGGCTACCGACCAAAAATCAATCGTATCTTTTTATTGATCGTAACTCTTTTGTTACTGGGCACAGGGCTCATATTCATAAAACCTAAGTACTAAACCTAGTTGTCAACTATTTACGTAAGGAACAGTACAAAATTCAAAATCAGTAATCTAAGATCTCAATACATCCTACATTTCATTCCAGCTGACGGTATTGTTAACTACATAAAGCGCGCATATCTCCAAAAGCTAAGTGATTCCTTTAAGATTAAAATGAAATCAACTTACATTTGCTGTGGCTTCTATGGCTCCAAAATATCCCAATTGGACACACACTAAATTTGCCATGTACCACGACCAGTCCTGAGCGCAAACTTTACCCCATACTCCTTCGTGGAAGATGGCGACGGTACCCCGGTCCGAGTCTTCATCAGGAATGAGCTTAACATCTCCACCTAAGAATACATAGAAAGGTTACAATGGAAATGTAAAACACACCTTTATGCAGGTGAAAGAGAGACATAGTGGGGGGGGGGGGGCAGATAGAGACATAACAAAAAGGAAGGAATTGTGACATTAACACCATTTATAATTTGTAATTGAAGTCTTAAGATATGATGGTATTGACATTTTGTTACGCAAAAATTAATGTTAGAAACAGAATTTACATTTCTAATCCTGTCCAGGCCTGTCTCACAAAGCTCATATCCTCAACTGTCATTTGATGATAACAATAAATGACTGAAAATAATGCATGTTGCAGTGAGCAATGCCGATTTTTGTCAAGGACACAGAAGTAAGTAATAGTTGAGGATACGAGCTGTTTCTACATTATATTATAAAAATTTTCCCCAAGAACCATATATATTTTATTCGGTAGCCATTTCAAAAGCGTATAGTTTTTTTTTATTCTGTGATACGCAGTAGTATGCGAGTGGCAAGAATAAAAAAAATTATCTGGTCCCATACTTGTACGTAGAAGTTCTTGAGTGATAGCGCAGACAGCACCACCGATATGTCGGCAATCCTCAGTCAATTCCCATCCAATGCTAGGCACTGAGCAGTCACGCAGTCGATACTCGTCACCTTCACAGCTCAGTCCTGACAGTAGGAATTCAGTCCCATCGTCTGGTGCTATCTGTTAATAATTATGATAACAATAATTCATTTATACAGTGCATCCCAGAAATGAGTAAACCCAAATTTGAGAGCCTCATATTGAAATTGTATAGCTTATGTGATCTTGATATTCATATCATAGTAAATAGTAACTCATATTCTTTTCAATGATACCAAACTTATACCTGTGTTGCAAAGGATGACTAAGCACTTGGGCTCTAAAAAACAAGGATAGAAATTGATTTGTACCAAGTTTAGGTAAAAACAGCCCTTGCAGTGCAAAAGTCCAAGAAATCCATTGTCCCTTATGATTGGACTTGGGAAGGCTGACCTCACACAGAGAATGAATGATGAGAAAGACAGGGTTGCTACTGCAAAAACCTGGGACAATTTTTTTTTACCAATTCTTTTCAAGAACTTGAGTGCTCAGTCATCCATGGCAGTAAAGGTATAATTTGGTATCACTGAATATGAGTTACTCTTTGCCATGGTATCAAAATTAATCACACATACATGTAAGTACTACAATTTTAATACAGGCTCTCAAAGTTGGGTTTACTTTTATCTGGGACACACTGTATAGTGCCAACTGTCTAGTTAAACTATTCTGAGGAGTATTGTAGATTGTAGAACAAGATGAATGTGTACAAATATAATTGCAGAGACAGTAGTTACAAGCACAATATCTTAATCAAGTAATCTTGAGAGAGGAAAAGCATGTGAGGCGTCAAATCTGGTAATGCAATTTAAAAGAAAATGCATGAGATTTTTAAAAAGCATTACTTAAAGCGAGACCGAAATGAACAACACTGTCATTGACTGTGTGTTATAAATACCTAGTCTTAAAAGATACCGTTTGCAATAACTATTAATAATACAGTGAACAAATCACCTTATAATTTTATTTGTACAGGGAAACTAAAATGGTTCAAGGGGAAATGTACTTGTTTTGCTACTTGGTAGCATAATTATTGCAGTATGAATTTATTGTGTACTTAATTAGTGTGTTATCTTTCATTTTGGTCTATATCATAAGACTACACTGTCAGAATGTTGCATTATGGGTTAGGAATCTGGGCAGATTTGAGTAGTCGAGGACTGGAGGTGGTGCTGTACAAGGCTGCTAGTTCGTAGCGCTTTTAAAGGGACAATGGAAAACCGATATTGTTACAATAGATATATTGGGAGTAGAAGAGTGGAAGAGGAGAGGAATAGAGAGGTATACAAGGGAGAGTATTATTGAGAAAAGGTTCAAGAAAACGTGACACTGATATACAGACAGAGAGAAACACACACAAAACACATACATGTATAAGCCAGTCAGTAAGGAAAAAAAATGCAAATAAAATTTGCTTTGGCAATCATTGCTACGTAAATCCCAAATACCAATCGAATGACAAACTTCAGCTCTAGATAATACACTAAGCGTGTACACCTCACTATACGCCTAACCCTAAAACAATACATGAAACCCTTTCAATGTCGAGTTATTGCATTTAAATGTTAGGATCAGTGAAAAGCATGTGGAAAAAAACTCAGTCGGGGTATTCCATCATGATAATATAGCAATTCTATTCACTTACTGTAGTGTAACTAGTAATTGCTCCAAGATATCCGACTTCACGACAAGCCACAGTTGCTTCGTCCCAGCCCCAATCGTCCCCGCAGGTCGGGCGCCAATAACCCTCATGAAACATCTCCACTTGACCGTCCTTCGAAGAAGTGCCATTGTACAGTCTTATGTCTCCCTCTGATAAAAAAATATAAAACAAATAAAAAAATAAACTAGTTGAATAATTCTAACCACATTATAAAGTTAGAAATCAGTACTTTTATTGAAAATGTATTTATTGCTCCTCAAAGCAAGCAAAAAACCAACAAACAAAAACTAGAAAAGACATTTTATGCTGTAGGTAATTCTTGAAAATTCGTTATAATTTTAAGTTTGTTTATTTTAGTTAAAGTCTAGCCTCCACGACTTTAAAGAGTAAAGAGTTGTCCATTTTGAAGTTAATAGGCATCGGGTATTAACAATTTCAAAGCACCAGTAAGAAATACATGTATAAGAAATGTTAAAATTTTTCATAATACCGAAAAGAATAAAGTTGCATTTTTGAACAACACTTGATAAAAACGAGTCTGATTTTAATCAAGGGAAGAATTTTAGGTGAGATGGTTGTTATAATAATAATAACAATAATAATGATAATAATAATAATAATAATAAAATAGAGTGTTTCTTAAGTGCTGTCTCCAAATTAATTATGTTCTACTAGCCTTGCAGGATGTCATAATATGACGTGGCACATCTGACTGAAGCTACTTTGTTGGATGTACATGTATGACTGCTCCAGCTGGACGAGCAATCAGATAAATGATACTCATCTCCAGTGCATACAATGTCATGCCCAGTGAAAATCATGGGATGAAAGTCAATGAAGGCATTCTGAAAGTAAACATGAAAGAAATGCTACTCTACCAATTTAACAAACATCTAACGAGTGAGGGATAGTAGATATAACTTTAAAACATTAATGATTTCTGTTGACTTGTTTATGTTTATTTGTTTTGATATACAATATTCATTACCAAAAAAAGGTCTCTTGTGGCTACTGTTTGCTAATGGGAATTAATTAATGATACTCTAAGCCTTGCACAAAGAATCAAAAGCGACTTGTAATAACAGAAAATCAAAGGATATTCTTAATTGTTCTCGATTATTTATTACATGTATATCTTTCTGGTGAGATTTGAAATAATGAAAAAAAATGCAGTCAAGAACGTGAGTCAATAAACATTCGTAGTATTTGTATTAGGCCCTTTTTAAAATTATGTTACAGTCTTACTTCGTCAACAGTATGAGATACTCCCGCGAAGCCGGCTTGCATGCATGTAACCTGTGCAGCTCGCCAGTCCCAATTATCACTACATGCCGACTTCCACTGTCCATCATGGAATATAGACACCCGACTACTCTGATATGTTGCATTGCCAACCAACTCCACACTGAAATCTAAGAAAACAATAACAATATTGGTAGAATTCCTTTCTAGCAAGCTACACTGCATGCCAACTTTCATTGACAGTTACGGAGTATAGATACTTGACTTCTGTTAATATGTTGCATTAACAACGAACTCAAAAATAAAATCTAAAAGAACAATTATTAGAATTAAAATATTTGTTGTTAACATGAAGCATTTTCAGAGACAACTTGTCATTTTTTTTTAGCTTGTTCCAAACTAGAATTTCAAACTAGTTCCAGTCTAGGGCTTTCAAGGTTAGATGTTATAGTAGTGCAACACTACGAGCTATCAGGGTTATATGTTAAACTAGTGTAACACTGAGAAACTAGTGCATTACAAAGAGCTATCAGGGTTAGATGTTAAACTAGTGTATTACTAAGAGCTATCA
>CALNVZ010003435.1:20166198-20193142 GCA_940671915.1 Paracentrotus lividus | reverse complement strand
GTATCGGGTTTAGATGTTAACTAGTGTAACACTGAGAAACTAGTGCATTACAAAGAGCTATCAGGGTTAGATGTTAAACTAGTGTATTACTAAGAGCTATCAGGGTTAGATGTTAAACTAGTGTAATTACTAAGAGCTATCAGGATTAGATGTTAAACTAGGATATCACTAAGAGCTATCAATGTTAGTGTTAAACTAGGCATTACTAACAGCTATCGGGTTAGATGTTAACTAGTGTATTAATAAAGCTATCAGGGTTAGATGTTAAACTAGTAGTGTATTACAAAGAGCTATCAGGGTTAGATGTAAACTAGTGTATTACTAAGAGCTATCAGGGTAGATGTTAAACTGTGTATTACTAAGAGCTATCAGGGTTAGATGTGAAACTAGTGTATTACTAAGAGCTATCAGGGTTAGATGTTAAACTAGTGCTTACTAAGAGCTATCAGGTTAGATTTAAACTAGTGTATTACAAAGAGCTATCAGGGTTAGATGTGAAACTAGTGTATTACTAAGAGCTAACAGAGTTGGTGTTTAACTAGTGTATTACTAAGAGCTATCAGGGTTAGATGTTAAACTAGTGTTACTAAGAGCTATCAAGGTTAGATGTGAAACTAGTGTATTACTAAGAGCTATCAGGGTTAGATGTTAAACTAGTGCATACTAAGAGCTATCAGGGTTAGATGTTTAACTAGTGTATTACTAAGAGCTATCAGGGTTAGATGTTGAAACTAGTGTATTTCTAAGAGCTAACAGAGTTGGATGTTTACTAGTGATTACTAAGAGCTATCAGGGTTAGATGTTAAACTAGTGTATTGCTAAGACTATCAGGGTTAGATGTGAAAACTAGTGTATTACTAAGAGCTATCAGGGTTAGATGTGAAACTAGTGTATTACTAAGAGCTATCAGGGTTAGATGTTTAAACTAGTGTATTACTAAAAGTATCAGGGTTAGATGTTGAAACTAGTGTATCACTAAGAGCTATCAGGGTCAGATGTTAAACTAGTGTATCGCTAAGAGCTATCAGGGTTAGATGTTAACTAGTGTATTACTAAGAGCTATCAGGGGTAGTTGTTAAAACTAGTGTATCACTATTAAGAGCTATCATGGTTAGATGTTTAACTAGTGTACACTAAGAGCTATCAGGGTTAGATGTTAAACTAGTGTATAACTAAGAGCTACCAGGGTTAGATGTTAAACTAGTGTATTACTAAGAGCTATCAGGGTTAGATGTGAAACTAGTAGTAACACTAAGAGCTATCAGGGTTAGATGTTAAACTAGTGTATTACTAAGAGCTATCAGGGTTAGATGTTAAACTAGTGTATCGCTAAGAGCTATCAGGGTTAGATGTTAAACTAGTGTTACGCTAAGAGCTATCAGGGTTAGATGTTAAACTAGTGTATCACTAAGAGCTATCAGGGTCAGATGTTAAACTAGTGTATCGCTAAGAGCTATCAGGTTAGATGTTAAACTAGTGTATTACTAAGAGCTATCAGGGTAGTTGTTAAACTAGTGTATCACTATTAAAGAGCTATCATGGTTAGATGTTAAACTAGTGTAACACTAAGAGCTATCAGGGTTAGATGTTAAACTAGTGTATAACTAAGAGCTACCAGGTTAGATGTAAACTAGTGTATTACTAAGAGCTATCAGGGTTAGATGTTAAACTAGTGTATTACTAAGAAGCTATCAGGGTTAGATGTCAAACTAGTGTTATCACTAAGAGCTATCAGGGTTAGATAGTTGATTAAAATAGTGTAACACTGGGAACAATCAGGGTTAGAGTGTTAAACTAGTGTATTACAAAGACTAGAGCTATCAGGGTTAGATGTTAAACTAGTGTATTACTAAGAGCTATCAGGGTTAGATGTTAAACTAGTGTATTACTAAGAGCTATCAGGATTAGATGTTAAACTAGTGTATCACTAAGAGCTATCAATGTTAGATGTTAAACTAGTGCATTACTAACAGCTATCAGGGTTAGATGTTAAACTAGTGTATTAATAAGAGCTATCAGGGTTAGATGTTAAACTAGTAGTGTATTACAAAGAGCTATCAAGGGTTAGATTGTTAAACTAGTGTATTACTAAGAGCTATCAGGGTTAGATGTAAACTAGTGTATTACTAGAGCTATCAGGGTTAGATGTTAACTAGTGCATTACTAAGAGCTATCAGGGTTAGATGTTAAACTAGTGTATTACAAAGAGCTATCAGGGTTAGATGTAAACTAGTGTATTACTAAAGAGCTATCAGAGTTGATGTTAAACTAGTGTATACTAAGAGCTATCAGGTTAGATGTTAAACTAGTGTATTATAAGAGCTATCAGGGTTAGATGTGAAACTAGTGTATTACTAAGAGCTATCAGGGTTAGATGTTAACATAGTGCATACTAAGAGCTTATCAGGTTAGATGTTAAACTAGTGTATTCTAAGAGCTATCAGGGTTAGATGTGAAACTAGTGTATTACTAAGAGCTAACAGGTTGGATGTTAACTAGTGTATTACTAAGAGCTATCAGGGTTAGATTGTAACTAGTGATTCTAAGACTATCAGGTTAGATGTGAACTAGTGTATTACTAAGAGCTATCAGGGTTAGATGTAAACTAGTGTATTTAAGAGCTATCAGGGTTAGATGTTAACTAGTGTATTACTAAGAGCTATCAGGGTTAGATGTGAAACTAGTGTATCACTAAGAGCTATCAGGGTCAGATGTTAAACTAGTGATTCGCTAAGAGCTATCAGGGTAGATGTTAAACTAGTGTATTACTAAGAGCTATCAGGGTAGTTGTTAAACTAGTGTATCACTATTAAAGAGCTATCATGGTTAGATGTTAAACTAGTGTAACACTAAGAGCTATCAGGTTAGATGTTAAACTAGTGTATACTAAGAGCTACAGGGTTAGATGTTAACTAGTGTATTACTAAGAGCTATCAGGGTTTAGATGTAGACACTAGTGTAAGACACTAAGAGCTATCAGGTTTAGAATGTTAAACTAGTGTATTACTAAGAGCTATCAGGGTTAGATGTTAAACTAGTGTATCGCTAAGAGCTATCAGGGTTAGATGTTAAACTAGTGTATCGCTAAGAGCTATCAGGGTTAGATGTTAAACTAGTGTATCACTAAGAGCTATCAGGGTCAGATGTTAAACTAGTGTATCGCTAAGAGCTATCAGGGTTAGATGTTAAACTAGTGTATTACTAAGAGCTATCAGGGGTAGTTGTTAAACTAGTGTATCACTATTAAAGAGCTATCATGGTTAGATGTTAAACTAGTGTAACACTAAGAGCTATCAGGGTTAGATGTTAAACTAGTGTATAACTAAGAGCTACCAGGGTTAGATGTTAAACTAGTGTATTACTAAGAGCTATCAGGGTTAGATGTTAAACTAGTGTATTACTAAGAGCTATCAGGGTTAGATGTCAAACTAGTGTATCACTAAGAGCTATCAGGGTTAGATGTTAAAATAGTGTAACACTGGGAACAATCAGGGTTAGATGTTAAACTAGTGTATTACAAAGAGCTACCATTAAAGTCATAGATTGATAAGGGCTAGATGTTGAGATCCTAGTTCAATACAAGGAATTATTATAAAGCAACACTGACCATAGTACATCTCAGGCTCGCAAATAACACTGCTGTCGTTATGATGTGTGCAGTCTGAGAGCAAGGTGCCATGAGCTAACGCACATTCATGAAGCGTGAGCTCAGTGCCAAGGCAATTATACCCTACAGAGACCACTCTGTAGGAGTTCATCCCAAAGAATGCCTAAAGAATTAAAGAAAGTGGAAAGTGATAGATCACAATGCATTTACACCAAGGTGTGATAGTACAGTAAGAATCAAATTAATAGTTCCCTTCAAAAAGAAGGAATTACTCTCAGCAATCTTCAAACCAATGGTCCTACATTTAAGCATTCCCCATTAGAGAGGTATGCTGATTTTTTTATTATTTTTTTTTAATAGTTGATATGTGGAGTGCACGTAATTAGTGATTAAATTTTGAAGATTAATCGTGTAATAAAAATGGTGAATCAGTCACATGTTGCTTTTAAACAGCTATGAGCGTTATGCATGACGGACCTGAGCGCTATATAAGAAGCCACCATTATTATTATTATTATTAATATGGGGTCAAACTAGTCTAGAATATGCTGCATGTTTTCTCTTGTACATTTACCCCTTTCTCAGCAAATGCAGCTCGTTTATATCCAACTTGTCTGCAGACAACATGAGCATCTTCAATATCCCAGGCTGCGTCACATATAGTTCCCCATTGTTCTCCGTTAAACATCTCAACCCGGCCTGCATATGGCACGTTTCCATTTACAAGACGAACTGAACCAATTTCTATAAGTAATGAAATAAAAACAAGCAGATTTTCGAGTACAATACATCTTTATCAATGGAGCTTGAACTGTATTGTAATTAAATTTCAACATTTAATTTCTTGTTTTAAAGTTTAAATTACATATTTGTTTGATATTAAAATTTTTTAAAGAAATGTGGTTTATATTTCATAAATATATTCTTATATTACTTTACTTGTTTAAATCATATTATGTCCTGGCAAGTAAAAATGTATCATAATTATAATTGTAAAAATAAAACAAATTTCTATGATTTATAAAAGATCATGTAAGTTGATCATTTTACGGCATAGCACTGAGAATCAGTATTTACACAATTTCAGTGGCATTTTTTTTGGGGGGGAAAAGGAGATTACAAACAAAAAAAACAAAAAAAAACAAAAAAACAAAAAAAAAAAAGGACAGGAATCATTTCAATATTCAAGGCCTAAGTTGGAAAATTGAAAGTTATTTCAAAGAACAGTGATGTTTTTTTTTACCGAATTTAGTGTCATCACAGACCACGCCCACGTCATCATCGTGCGAGCAACCAGTGCTCTGAAAGTCTGATCCAACTGTACAGTCTCTTAGCGTTGCCGCGTAGTATGGACAATAGATATCCCCAGCAATGTCCCCTGATCCAGGGCCAAATGAGTGCTGTAAGCAAAACGGAATATCAATTATTTGTGGATGTGTTTGAATATGTGAATCAACATGCTGATTCGACTTTGAAGGAAATTATCCACAAATTATCCACACTATACGATACCTGTACCCAATATAAAGAATAAACACTATAGTAGTTTGATATTGAATGGATTACTAGTAGCTTCATTTCATTTAATTTCATTTATTTGCAATTCCAATACAGACACAAACTAACAGATTCAAAGACCTACATTACATGTATAATACAAATTGCATAGAATAACAAATTATCATAATTACATGTACCTGTATGTCGGCCTACAAGTTTCTTAAATCGTTTCTTTTTCAAGGTGCTTTAAACTTTGCTACATTCCTGAAAAATTGTATTATATCTGAGAATGATATTTTTCATGGAAATGGCTTACGTTTGAAAACTGATTTAGAAATTTATCAATTAAATAAATGCAAAATTTTTAATTTCAGTTAAAATGTGATGTGTCCCTACCCTGACCAATGCAACGCCTGTAAAGCCTAGATCGTGGCACAGGACTCTGGCTTCAACATCAGACCAATGTCCACATACGGTCCACCACCTGTTATCGTGAAAGATCTCAACACGTCCATTAGATTCGCTACCATCTACCAATCTAGCCTCACCGTCTGAAGGAGGGGACATATATCATAATGATTTTAGAAATAATCATAGGGTCAGATTTTAAACAGAGAGAAATAAACATACAACATAGATGCCATTACTCTCCAGCCATTCAGTTCAGATCTTAGCCTCTATTATGGTCGGACTTTTCAACACACTACTCGAAAATCTAGTCAGCTTGTTTGAAATATGATTTTTCACCTCATTAATCCAAAATCAAGTCAGCTTGTTTGAAATTTGATTTTTCACCTCATTAATCCAAAATCTGGTAAGCTTGTTTGAAATTGACAAGGAGGCCAACGCCTCGCCTGTCATAATTTGACCTACCTACACACAAAGAATTTTTACAAAAGCCTTGAATGTTTTGTAAAATATGAACCGAATTAAATTCTATTCAGATACAGGCACACAGATACTAATTTACCTCAGTTCCTATTTCACGAAACTTTTGTAAAGATTTCTTTGTGTGTACGTTGTCAAAACCTAATAAAATCGTCCAATCACAATGTTACATATTATATAAAAGTTCATGAAATTTCAAAGACTGACGTTTATGAGATTTGACCTTCTTGGAAGTAACAATGATGCATGTGCCTGTAGTACCTATTGGAATTAATCTCTTCAATAAAGACAATGGCCAGTATTCTCGAAGGGTGACTAAAGTTAGTCGGTCTACTAAATATGTCACCCTATTGTTCAAGACAACAGAAAGACCTCATAAATAGGTATTTAGTAGGTCTACTAACTTCAGCCACCCTTCGAGAATACAATGAAAATATATTAACATACCAGGAAGAGCACATACAACCCCAGCGTCCTGTGAATGCGTGCAGTGGGATGTGTCTTCATCACGGCTACAGCTTACCAGCGTATCCTCATCGCCATCACACCCAAGGTCCATTGCAAATATATGGTCGGATCCGCCTCCAAATGAGCTCTGTCGAGGAAGTATTTGCAGCTGAGCTTTAGGGTTATACTTTTATTCAACCTCATTGTTTTCATTTTCGTCTAATTTTGGTTGCAAAAAATAAATAATTGTGGACATCAATTTTCTGCGTTTTAACAAAGTAATACATTTTTCATTAGAATTCAATGCAAAAGAATTGTTTCAAATGTCTCTTTAGGTTTCTATAATTCATATAGTTTTATATTATTCATAATGTACCACCATGCATGGTGAGCATTTAACATTGACAAGGTTCTTGGCATTTCTTTCTTCAGAGGAATTAACTCACTCTTTGCGCGTATAAGAGGAATTTAAAAAAAAAAAAAAAAAAATATATATATATATATATATATATATATATATATATATATATATATATATATATATATATGTATATATAGTGAAAACGGGCCTCTTGAATAACGTGCTATGCAGTGAACCATCTTTTATTTAGTATAGGCGAAATGAATGAAACAGATGACTCGAAACGTAGCTCTCAAATTCCTTTAATTCACAAGCTTTCGGCCAGCATGGCCTTCGTCAGGCTACAAAATAAGACGAGACAAAATTTGACAAAACATGAGTGGTTGACAGGCAAAATCTGTTATATCAACAAAATTTAACAGATATTTGTTTTTTATATAATCTGTCACGATTAAATAATAAGGTATATATTATATAATATGTGATACAATTCACTGCAAAACTGGCCGAAAGCGTGTGAATTAAAGGAATTTGAGAGCTACGTTTCGAGTCATCTGTTTCATTCATTTCGCCTATATGTATATATATATATATAAGGCCGAGGCAGAAGTGAATATAATTCATATCAGAAGGCAGACATGATAGCTTATCATTTCAGTATTGAAACACCTAAAATGACATAAAACGAAGGTGAAATGAACCTACATCGTGTGTTACTTCGACGAGTCCATCATAACCCAACTGTCGGCACACTACTTCGCCTTCATCATCGTCCCATCCGACATCACATAGTGTCATCCAACCTCGTTCATCCATCCATATCTCAACACGACCTTCACGGGAATGTGAACCGTTTACAAGCCGTAGGTTTCCAACTGTAATACAAAATGTGATAAAACCTCTGAGGATTATTGGAATGCCAATAATAGTGGGTTGTGTACATTGTGGTATTATGTATATTGTAAAAAGTAGCAATTACATTTGGCATAGCTAAAGTGGTTACAAAAAATAACGATGACAGCTCGACTAAAGTTCTGCTTATGAAGATCGATTTTCTATATGTTAGTTTGACAAAAGAAAGCAAGTGACATCTCCCCCCCCACAAAAAAAATATAAAATAAATAAATAAATAAATAAATAAATAAAATAGTAATTTCATTTACACTGAAATTGACAGAATGACTGTTTATGTACATGTAAAAAAAATTTGTCAGATATTAAGAGGTCACACTGGGTAAAATATGATAGGCTAAGCATCAATAACTCAAATTATGTTTGAAATGTCACTTGGTTCCTTTTGATAAATTAGGGCAGAACAAATAGGCCTAGTAATTGTTTGAACAATACAAAATCTACGTACCTTCATTATGCTCACATATGGCGCTGGCATCTTCGTAGTGTGAACAATCATGTACACCCCATCCATTATGAGAACAATCAGCTAAACGGGACTCTGACCCAGCACATGATAACTGATCTAGATGAATACTGCCCTGACCTTGGCCAAAGAAAGCCTGCTCAGGATCACCAAAATTAGATTGAATTCATTACCAAATCCCACTGCCAAGTACATTTATATGAATTATTACCAAATTACATTAAAAAAAAACATTTGGTATTTAGAAGTAACATTTTATACCAACATGCTTATCAAGGTTAGCTCTAAGATAAGATGGCTGGTTAATGAAATTGATGGAGAGCTAGGGCAGAAAGTAGATAATAAACTGAATTAAATTTAGTTTTCATAGCAATAATAAAGCAATAATAGACAAAAAGACAAATGCGACGGAGTATTAGATTTGAAACAGCTTTTAGAACCAGTGAGGATATTCATTTACGAATTAGACAAATTGGCTATTCGTCCAAGTGGTCATTAGACTAAATGAGAATAAGACAAAGTATGTATTAATAGACCAAGGGGATTACCGTTGAAAACTGGTAATAGACCGATTACTCAGTTGGGAATTGGACGATTTGACAATTAGTCCGAGTGGTTATTAGATCAAGTGAGAATAAGTACATGTATGTATTAATAGACCAAGGGGAAATCAAACCAAATCGTGAATAGACCAAATGCATTTTAAAACCCATGTAGTATTTGACAAATAGAGAAAAGGGTCAATTGCCGTTAGACCAAGTGGATGTAAAGCCAATGAAATGTCGAACGACGCTTAATGTCACAATCTGGTCACAAAAACGCATTATTTATGCCTGGGACAAATATTTCACGTTATCATCCAGAAGCCGGGACTGGGATTCGAACCTCGGTCCCATTCTTATCAGTTTGTGGGCCTTTTTAGAGAAAATGTTTGATATGAAATGTTTACATTGTGGAAAAAGAAAATCAGCCTATAAATTGATGCGAATTCGAATCACAGTCACGTCTTTCGGATGTTGACGTCACAGGTTGGTCCCAGACGAAAATAATATGTCAGTGTGACATTATGCGTCAATGCGACTTTACCGGTCACAACAACACCCACCCTCTGCAAGGCTTCAAATGCTCCAGGGAAACCAAGTTGTTGGCAAGCTACCATTGCATCTTCTAGATCCCATGAATCATCGCACACAGTTCCCCAGATCCCTTGATAATAAACTTCAACTCGTCCTTCATTAAACATAGCACCTCCTTGTAGTCTTATGTCACCATCTTCAAATACAATGTATGGGTATTTCAAAGTTTAATTTAATTAGGTATTTATATGACATTGTGCTTTCTTATTACCATACCTTTGTTGTAGAGTGCTTAGAACCGGATAAACTATTTTGTGGTCTCTAAAAAATGAATTTCAAATTAAACGCAAAAGACATCCATAGAATAATCATATTCACATAAATATTTGTACACATACAGGCACGTAACTAAGATTTTTACGGGAGGGTTCGAAATCTGCAAAAGTGGACCAAAGGTACATCAATTTTTTTTTTACAGTTCGCCGAGCGAGCAAAAAGGTACATCAAAAAAATTTCACATCACGCTGGCCGCGCGATAAGCGAGGGGGGGGGGGTTAATGTTCAAAATTTTCGGCCTTCGGCCCTCAAAAAGAGTACCATTTATTAGCTATAGGGGTAGGTTTGGCCCCAAAGAAATTAATAAGCAAAAAAAAAAATTATAATAATAATCCATTGAATCCATTTTTTTTTTTTTTTTTTTTTTTTTGTCAAGCGGACCCCTGCTCGAACCCCCCCCTAGTTACGGGCCTGACATATAATATTAATAGTATAGTTGGATATGTGTGAAGTACACGCAATGGGATTGTGATTTACAGAGCCATTCACTTCAAATTCAAAAAGTCGCTAATAATATCTGCTCACCAATCTTGTGAGTAGATTTTAGCAAGCGTTAATGATATTCACCTAAGCTTTAATATTTGCGTGTAGTTTTTGTCAACAGCGATCTTTCAACTTGTGGGGTTTTTTTTTCTTTTTTTCTTTTTCGGGTGGGGGGGGGTCATTATTCGATATCACTTTGTTTTGATGTCTTTATATTTTCACCAATTTTGTGTATACTGAAATGCAAAATCAGTTCATTATATTTATTCAAATATCTTCGAACAAGAAGCATCCAATAGGGGCATCATATCTTTTTTTTTTTTTAAGAAGATTTATAAACCGACATCCTCTGCCCCAAAAAATGGAAGATTCAAGATTCCAGATTCAATTTATTTCCGTTTATAAACATTATATAAACATTCAATATAAACATATCCAATAATACATGCGAATATAATATAATAAAGCTTGTTCGGTATGAAATAAAACACACAAATTAAACAATATAAGCAAGAACTGAACGGAACAGAATAATATATAATTTTTTTAATGCATCCATGTTTTCTTACCATTTGGCACATGGCAAGACACGACTACAGCTTGCCCACTAATGCATCCATTAGTCTCAGCCACTTCACATTGGCCAAGTGCTGTTTCGTCACCTTCACATGAAAAGTGGCCTTCCCAAAACTGACCTGTACCGCTTCCAAAATAACTCTGGCATAAGACATAATGAAATATTTTACTATGGTAATTGCGTTTGAATGAGATTATCACTGACTATTGTAACCTTAAAACAGGTTACTCCTAAAGCGAAAACAGAGTTTTTTTTTTTTTTTTTTTTTTTTTTTTTGCTATTTTGCTTGTTATCGAAAGAAATCTGTCTCCGGGAATTACTTACGAATTACTTTTATCATTTATTTCATTTGTTCTTTCATTTTGGTTTAAAAAAAAGAAAAAAAAGCTGCACCCTCTCTCATTTCCAATCCAATTTAATCTAAAAAGTTCTTTTCATTTCAAACTCACGGTGACCGTATCCTCGGCACGGGAGAAGCCGAGTTGTCGGCATGTTACTGTCGAGTCGCTAGATGTCCAGTCAGAAGTACATATGGACATCCAGCCCCCATTCTGATAAATCTCTAATCGACCCTGATGATTTGAGGAGCCATTAATAAGTCGAACATCTCCATCTACACGTCAAGAAAATGTAAATTTAGATCGCTATCAAATTAATTATTGTAATAATACACTCTTTTAAAAAAATATTAAAAAATTAAAAAATAAAAAAAAGTTCCAATGAGTACGTAGTTTGCCACAATAGCATCATCCTTTTTGGTGTCAATCAACACACTTATATTCACCCCAGAATCATTAAGGTGTAACTTCAGTGAAAGGGCGGTTGTTTACCAGATTTCGTACAAGCGTGTATGGAAATGGAGTATCAAAATGTTGAGATATTGTTGCCCATAAAAGTTACGTCAATTCTTTTTGTTCCTCGGCGCTCACCTAAACAATGGTGTGATACATGAATCTACAACTAAATTTTCATTGATAATTGATAAAACTACTTTTGGAATGAGACACTTCAAAATGGACTTCTGAATGCCATGTGATATATAATCCTTAACTCTCAATGTTAAGAACTTTTTTTTTTTCTCTCTATCAGAGTGGCACACACGGGCAGATCGCATTGGCAGGCATCACATTACATCAAACTTAAAAGAACGGCATTGTCAATGAACAGAACAAACGCATTATTTTGTTTTTCTTGCATCTTACGGGAAAGATGACATCGCAATCGATTTAAGTTTAATAACTGACTTATAACTTTATAAATACTACTACAACTAATAATAATTATTGCAATTTATGTAGTGCATTATATGAAACAATTTATTCTCTAAGCGCTTTACACTGTCTTTTATCAATAAATGTCTTTTATCAATAAAACTAGGTGCTTATCACATTTTCAGGGCATTAACGTACCTGTAGGTAGAACACAAACGACGCTAGCATCCTCACTATGGTGGCAGTTATGAGAGTAGAACAGCGCCCCTTGGCAGTCCACCAGTCTTGACTCTGACCCAGTGCAATGCAGGTCGTCTAGGAGTATAGGACCACTACCCATACCAAAATACGCCTGAAAAAAAAAAATAGTTGGGGACGGGAGATTTACTGATAATAGACATGACCCGGAAAATAGCTCAGTTGAAGGACTATTTCTCTTCAATTGTCTCAATAAAACAATGCGCAAGCAAAAGATCTGCGTAAAGTGACCTTAAAGCTTTAAAAGCACATGCTGGCTCAGAATTGGTCTTCTTTTTGTAATTGGACCATGTGAGCGCGAGCCGAAATTTTGACAAACAATTATTTGAAAGCACTGTCTTTTAAGCTAAGCAAAGGCATATTGTTTTGTTTAATTAATATAATGCAAGCAGAAATTTTGCCATAAAATGAAATAGGATATTCAAGGCACATAGGGTGAGGTTTGTTTGGATGATATACCTGTAAAGTAAACTCCTTCCACGTTAATTAATTAGATCGACTAGGTCGTCTCGGAAATAGATTTATAAACGAGAAATGTGATTGGCAAGACTTCTGAAATGAGTATCTAATACTTGTAATTTATTTGATATAAAATACAAAATTTGTTTTGTTTCATCAAATTATTCACTGAGCTTTTTTTGGAACGATATCAGGCAATTCTCATAAATCCCATTTATCATCATATTGTCACTGCAATATTTTGTTGATCGATAAATAAACAGTGAAGCAGTGGGCCTGTTAGTAACCAACCATTGCCACACTCAAATCAAGGTGGGGCAACATTGTATCAGACATTTATTTAATGTTTGAATAGTACAAGTGCATCATTGATTTAACAACTGTTATTTTTGTGTTTTAAAGGGGATACGATCTTGGATATTATTACGCACTGCACGATAAAAAGAGTTATTCTCTTTGCCGCGTACGAATGTGTTTTCAAAGCGGGAAGAATTTGATAAATCGATCCGCTGCCTTTGCACAATATAATAAACGTCATGAGAAAGTGTAGAGGGAAAGGGATAGAAACGGAACAGCCCACTCAACGCTGCAAGTTCCACGATGGTTTCCCTGTAACATGATGA
This sequence comes from Paracentrotus lividus, assembly GCA_940671915.1. Lineage (NCBI taxonomy): Eukaryota > Metazoa > Echinodermata > Echinoidea > Camarodonta > Echinidae > Paracentrotus > Paracentrotus lividus. Next base: position 20,179,938 of record CALNVZ010003435.1, on the reverse strand, counting down.
CTGCCAGCCCCCAAACTTACCCTACTGAGTGCAGATGAAGCGCCATTATATTCCAGCTGGCGACACACCACATTAGCATCAGATAGACCCCAATTATCATCACAAACTGTTCCCCATTGTCTGTTCTTGTAGACTTCTACCCGTCCCATATGGGGCTGTCTTCCACCAACCAGACGTACATCTCCATCTATTGATCAATAATTTGTTCAATTCAATTCAACTTTATTTTTCATTTCCAGAGAATTTCAAGTAAACAAAACAGAAACGTTTGAATGATATAATATATAAAATCATTCTAACTGCATTTACAAATACATTTTTCTTTGTATATTTAAGATAAGACAATGCAAAAAAAATATTTATATCAATATTTTCTATGGAAATGGAGGGACCAATTAGAAAGTGAATACTTATAGAATATGGTACCTCAAAATAACTCAAAATCATTACATAAATTAGCTTACTAATATCTTAAATTAGTCGGCTTGTTCTTTTTTCATATTATAAAGTTTAAAATAAGGATCGTTGTTGAAGAGAAAATGTAAAAACAAAACCATGAAACATGGAAACACACAAATTACTTATGGCAAATTTGCGACATCCAGTTGAAAACACGAATGCGTCCAAATAAGACATAATTGACTTTAAAGTATCGTCATAATCATCAGTCCATTCTTTTCATTACTCCCCCCCCCCCCCCTTCCCCGGAGTCTACTAATTCAAAAGGTAGGAGGGATTGATTCATTCTGGTTTATGGGATTTCTATAAAATTTCATCAAACGTGAAAATGTCTGCGGATTGAAATAAGAAAATGCTTGTTTAATTATAGTACGTGTTTCTCTATGGATTGTTTTTGTTTTTGTTTGTTTTTACTTTTTTGTCCTTCTTTTTTTTTCTGGGGAAAAGGGAGGTGGGGCGGAGGTCAGAACTCATTTCTACACGAATCTTAGAGATCCCATGAGGAAACAATCAAAAAATGTACCGTTTTTCTCATGCAGCACGCGTGACATTAAACAAAATTTGACAGCAGTGAGCACAAAAATCTGAAATTTCAAATTTGGTCCCCTCCCCTCTCATGACATCGTGGATCCGCCACTGGAGTATATTAATTACTTTTTTTTTTACTCCTTACCAACTGCGGGTCTATAGCATCTCACACCAGCATCTTCACTATGATAGCAGTTGTGCATATTCAGCCCAATGTGAGAGCAGTCCAACAAGATCTGCTCTGTTCCTAAACAATTGACATCGTCCAACAGTATACCACCATCTCCCTGTCCAAAGTGTGCCTAATGATCGTTTTAAAAAAAAAGAAAGAAAAAAGAAAAGAATCAAACCAAAAAACATCATTGAAATTTCATAGAGCACATTTGTTGACACCTTTTTGTTGATCAAATCAAATGAACCATAAATGGCATCTATATCACAACAGATCAACATTACTTTCGACAATTATTCCCCCGAGGTTCAAGTCGTAGAACCGAATATTAATAGTTAGTTAGTAGACGTTAGTATTGAGTTGTTGTCTCGGTAATTAAGCCGACCTGGTTGGTAAGTAAGTAGTATTTTGATATGTTACAATAAACCTTGTATCAAAATGATGTTTGCTGGCAGACCCATGCCAACAAGTTCAAACTTCCGAGCACGGATGTACCTTTAAGAGAAAGACTAATTCTTAGTCTAAAACACATATGATCAAAGTTAATCGTAAATTGGAGATATAGAGATTAAAGCCATTTGGGCATTGGTGTTAAAAATTGTAAAAAGTACTTACACTCCCAAAGTGCATTCCATTAAAACCAGGCCAGAGTTGGTTACATACGACTGATGCATCCGCATCATCCCAATAATCATCACATACAGTTCCCCAATATCCTTGGTAGTAGACTTCTACTCGACCTTCTAGAGAGGTTGTTCCTCCTTCAAGACGAATGTCACCATCTGCATCTGAATTAAATCATATTTATAAAGAAAGGAGATTTTCTCTGAAAAAAGCCACATTACATTAATACATTATGTAGATCTAGATCTAGAAATCTATATGCTTTAAAATCAATGTTGATAATCGTTCTTTTTTCTCTCTCTCTCTCTCCTTTTTCCTTTTTTGTTTCGTTTTAATTTCCCAGAACCTGTTATAGGTGTATAGTCTATCTAGAGTAGATCTAGAAAATCTAGAGCTAGGATGGTTAAATCTTTAGATCACAGCTACTGAAATATCTATTTCTTGAAGGGCTTTAGCCCTGAGGGAAATCGGGATATTCAAGGAGCTAAGATCGTGTAGATTTACCCAGTCTTGGAAATGAAGGAACGTAATATTTGTTCTATATCCCTCATCCAAAAAATAATAATAAAAAAAAAAACCATGATAACTATGAAATAAAATAAATAAATAAAGAATTCTAAGAGATAACAACATTAGATTAATCACACTTTCAGCTCTTGTTTTGAAGGATATAGATCTATATAAAAAAAATAATAATAAACAAAAAAAATATTGTCAGGTCTTATCTGTATTTTTTTCTTTATCTAGAACTAGATCTAGACTTAAATCTAGTAATATTATGAAAAGCTTTGACTTGGAGGGAAAAAATGAAAAAGTGCAGCTGCACCTGGTGACGAAGCAGGAATTTGTTCATATTTATAAATTATGGATATGTGCATACATTATACCGAGTAAGTCAGAAAAAAGTAGACACCTAGAAAATTGTCATTTTAAAGAAAACAAATTTATGAATCCCAACTTATACATTTTCCAAAATAATAACTTCTCCCGCATCTTCTGGTACCATTCTTGTGTGGTATATGTTTACGCTTGGATGAACACAGCGCATTGTTTCCAAGCATGCAGATTTTGAATCTGCAAAAGTGGGGGTAAAATCAAATCAACAAAAGCTAACGAAAAACAACTTCAACCTGATTTTAGATAAGTGATGAAAATGACATAACTTTTTAGCGAAAAGGTTTAGAGCCTAATAACTTGGCAGGGATTTTGTTACACCTATCAACTATATTCTATGTGAAAATGAGATAGATCTGTAGAGTCAAGCAAGACTTAACACATATCAAAGACAAAATTATCCCTTTTCAAAAGTATACACAACAAAAAAAAGTAAGTCCCCCCTAATCAAAATGGTCAGCCATTCCATTGTGACTCGCGTGACATTTACACAAAATTTCAACTTGTTAAGGCTAATTACTTCAAAATTTCATGATGCAGACCTGTTTTTCTTACTTATTTCAATCAAGGTAAGGACAGTACTCATTAGCACAAAGAAATTTTGGTTGCAAAGTCATTTTTGTTTGAGATATTTCAATTTGTTTCCTGTGACTCGCGTGACACGACACTATTGAAAGTTTCTGACCTTACTGTACTTGACTGAAATTTCCTCAGAAGTTACTTATTCGATGCACATGAAATTTTCTGGAGATAATTTTGAAACATTAAGCAAAGATCTGGTAAAATTTCATTATCCTTTAGCCAGTCATTTTAATTCTATCACCATTTCAAAATGTGACTCGCGTGACACAGGAGTGTGACTCGCGTGACAAGTGTCATTTTGGACTAAAAGTTGAACCAATTATCATGATTACATATAGTAGAATGGGTCACAATTCAACCAAACAAAGCATTTATAGTCAGTTGTATCAGATTCAACTTAAAACAAAAGAATTAATATTTCATTTAAGATAGATTTAGAGGTCTTGGAACATGCAATGCAAAATGGTGATTGTCCCATTGACTTGTGTATTGTAGCAACATAATTTATAGAAAAGCAAATATGAAAACCTATGATTATAAATTTTGATAACTCAGAATATATTTAAGATAAAGGTATGAAACTTTGAGGGATTATATTTCATAGTATGTCCTACCAGGATGCCAAGTTTCAGAAGATTTAATAACTCCATGGCAGTTATCTTAGGGGGTTGAAATCCATCCACTTTTTCTCATTTTCACCAAAATTCCAATGTAAAATTTACCTCTTATTTCTCATTTTTGGCCAAATAACCCAATTCTTATCCCCAATTTGATAATCAGAACATTTTACCAGACTTATTTGAAGGCAGATTTTATTTATTTTCAACAAAATCCTAATCATTATCTTTATTTTCCCAAACTTTGCTTGTTTTGTAAAATGTGACTCGCGTGACAGTACCCTAAGAAACCCAAAAGTGACTCGCGTGACAGTGCTTTAGGGTGTTTTTTCATAATGAAGGGGTCTGCACTTGAACATTTTCTTTGGTGGTATGATTGAGGACCCTAAGCTCCTTACTTTTTATCAACTACAAATCATACACTCTACTACTTTTTAAGTGAACTAAAAATATAGGTGTATTTTTGTGACTCGCGTGACACATTTCGAGGGTGTTTTTAATTTGAAATATTGTCAAGCTCAGTTCACATGAATGCAGGAACCAATGTGATATGACAAGATGGGTATAAAGTTGATCAGAATACCAAAATTTATGAATCTACTTACTTACTATGGAACATGCTTTAAATAGTATTATTAAAATCATTACCAAAAAGCATACTTTTTGTAGCAAATATGTTGTCTCTTTGAGGTGGTGTAACTCGGTTGTTTGAAGATAAAATGTGATGAAAATTCAGATTTATACCATTTGAATATGTACCTAGCCAGAAAGTACTATATTTTTTTTCATTGGTTACATTTGAAATTTTAAGCAATGGGCGTCGAGTTACACGGAATGGCTCTGGTATAACTTTTTAACAAAGAGGAATTTTATGAATTTTATAATATGTGCTTGTAGGTAATTTTATCAACTTACATTTTAGTGAATATTACTGAAATTCGTTAAGTCATGCTTCAATGAACAGACTGAGTCAATAGGCAAAAATGTAACTTTTCACAAGTCACAAGGTTAGTTGTATAACTGTAATTCCTTAATATATCGGAACAAATTCAAACTTTTCAACAAAAGATATGTTCAGAAGGCTTGAAGCACTTAATTTCTAATACACTCGTCGACTAACTTATGACATTTGCGAATATGACTATGAGATAAAACCGTTGCGTAAAGCATGAATAAACAACCTGTTGTATACTAAATCAATCCCCGCATTATGCGGGCTGAAGAAACAGAACATCCCTCTTGTCGATCGTTTATTTCACTCATGATTGCATAAACATATGTCATATGTTTGTAGCAAATATGTTGTCATATATATGCAAGTATGTTGTCATATGATATGACCTAAAAGTCTAGTCTAATTTGAAATATCTGATATTGATAGATCTATTTTAAGCTGTCTTTGTTTCACCTTGATATGAAAAGAATTTCTTGAAAGCATGCTTGACAAGTATGATTAATTCGGCTTTATAAAAGTTCTTAGTAAAGTTAGACCTCTAACTATACACAGCCCTGTGCTGGTCGGTTTAAGTAGACCTCTAACGTTAGATCTATAGAACAGGTTAAAGGCAAATTTGTCATGACAAAGTCAAAAGTCACAAAACTCGCTCGTCCATGACACAACGAATACTAGTGCTCTGTGTTGAATTGTTTTGGTGGTTTTATCATCCAAAATTTGACCATCCAACACCAATCCCGATACATTACACTATTTTTCATGGATGAGTGAGCACAATTTTAAGAATTAACGTTAGATCTATGCTCAGGCCTCTAAAAATGGTAAGATCCAATATTAGCCTAGGCCTAACGTTAGGCCTAAATGTTATTTAATAGATCTAACGTTAGATCTAGACTTCTAGGCCCTATTATAAAGGATTGCCATCACATCAGATATTATCATCCTCATCATCGACACATTTTGTGAGAACATGACTGACAAGGTAAAAAGAAAATTAATTTTTCAAAATTGTAGTTTTTACAGAGCAAAAAAATGACCCTTGACTTGTGACATTTTAAAATATTGCTTTAAGTTTAAACGTTGATCACTCATGCATGTCTCAGTCAGGTCATATACATTGCATAAATTCATTTCATTTAGGAGAATAGGGAGAAAGGAGGCCCAAAAATAATTATATATATATAGAGTTTTGGAGGAGCCGCCCGTTAAGGGGAAAAACTGTGTGTAACGTTTAAGATGCGTTTTATTTTTTTATTTATATATTTATTTTTTTTTAGTTTTTTTTTATTTTTTATATTGTTTGAATGATATGTGTTTTTTTTTTTTTTTTTTTCTTTTTTTTTTTTTTTTTTTTTTTTTTTGAATTTTTTTTTTTTTTTTTTTTTTTTTTTTTTTTGTTTTTTTTTTTTTTTTTTTTTTTTTTTTTTTGATGGATAATAAAGAAATATTTTGGAATTTTAATTTTCCATATTATTGGGAAGAGGAATAAATTATAAAATTACAAGATACCCACCCCCTCCCCCGCATGAATAAACACAGAAAAGTGATTTTATTTTATTTTCGCAAACATCGTCAAAAACTTTAAAAAAATTTTTATATATTTTGATCAAAATCAATTCTTTTTTGTGGCGTTTTTCCATGATGAATTATCATTTGGTCTGGGTTCATATTCATAGGCAGGCCGATATAAGAGTTTTTGGGAGGCCCCGTTTGCTGGGTACGTTTTAAAGAGATACAGGTTTTTTATAATCATGATAATAAAGGTTCCTCCCCCAATTAATAAAACAAGGTGATTTTTTTAAATACCAAACAATCGGGTCAAATATAAAATTTGATCAAAAATTCATTATTTTTTGTGGCGTTTCAATGATGATATCATTGTCTGTATAATTCATTAGAGAATAGGAAGCCCGATATTAGAGTTTTGGAGGCCCAGTTTAAGGGCTGTCGTTTTAAAGAATACAAGTGTATTTTGATCATGATAATTACCTCCCCCGAATTAATACGTGGATTTTTTTTTAATAACCGAAAATCGTAAAACTTTAATTTGAACGAAATCTTCATTTTTTGTGGCATTCATGGTGATTATCATTGTCTGTCCATAATTCTAGAGAATAAGAGCGCCGATATAGAGTTAGGGGAAGCCGCCTAATATAGGGTTCGGAGACGATTCTGGCAAAAGATAAATACTTTACCCACCCTGTATTGCAAATGAACGTGCATTTAAACACATGTTTATTGTGTATTAGCATCTTTAATGTATATTATTCATTCAAAAAAAAAAAACAGAGTAATGCAGCGCGGCACGGGAAAGCGCACGTGCATATCAATCAAAGAATTTGGAGCTCATATAGTCCTCAAGCACCTTAAGGGTTCGTCGCATTTGATAAAAACACTATTGCCTATTATCTCTCTCCGAAATTTGTATTTATTTGACGGACATCATGATTAAATTATTACGTTTTTGGGGGTTAATGTTGTGATCACAATCATAAACGAGCTAATAATATGAAATGTTCAAAACTAAGAAAACAAAACCAGTAGGCCGGGCCTAATGAAGATTAGATTCCATTGCATTACGCTATTTCCATAAAATAAATAAATAAAAATAAATGATGTTTTTATCCGGTTTTTCATTACTCTTTCTTCTTTTTTTTTAATTGCAATCGTTTTTTCAAATCAAAATGATTTAAATATAATTAATAGTAATATGTTGATAGGAAAGGATTACGCGCTACAAAAATAAACGTATCACCGTATCGCATGTGCACGGTCCAAGGGGGGCAGAGCGGGGCCGCCCCTCCCCCCACCCCGTCCATCCCCAAAAATGAAGAGGAGAGAAGACAGAGAAAAAGAAAGGATAGGAAGGAAGGAGAAAGAAAAAAGAAGAAAAAAAAGGGGGCCTGGTAAAAATGGACGTACTGGACGAAAAGATAAACTTAATCTTAAACCCCTATGGTTACGTATACTTGATGACCATCTCTGATGAACTACGAGGCCGAATTTTTTTTCACACAACTTTAATTGGTGTGCATAAATATCATAGTAATCCTCTTTGCATTAAAACTAATTGTCCCTGTTAGGAGACCTCGATCCCCCCCACCCCTCGTTACCCCCCACACGCCGGACATTTCCCCCCTCCGACTTTTTCCCCGCTCGTAGACCATATCGCAAACCCGCGCAAAATTTATATGACGCGCTCTGCTCGCTGAAGTCTCCAACATACTGGAGGGGGGACTGGGCCCTCGGGTAAGGCCCAAGGGGGGGCGCCAAATTGACCCTTTACTCCTAGTGGCTGCCACAATCGACCAAAAGGGGGGGGGGAATGGAAGAAAAACAAAAGAAAATAAGCATTCTTTGGATTTCGTAAATAAACTAGCATATATATTGTTTAATAATAACGAAAAAAACAACAACATTATTTCGGTATTTCGAAGGCCTGCAAGTCATTATTACCTTTTTTTTTGTTGGGATATTTTGGGGAGACTTTAAATTCTCTTGTATTAGGCTATTTTGATTTATTCCTTACAATACATTTTGCATTGAAGGGTTTAAGAATTTATAGATTATAGTTATGTATTATGTTTTTGGGTTTTTTTCTAGAGTATCAAAAAACTTTATACGCTGGGCCATTTCTGGAGAAGAAGTAGCGTGTAATCTTTGAAAATGGTCATTGAAAAAACTGGTTGTCTCTGCCTGCCTAGAAATTATTAATTATTTTTTTTATTTCTTTCGGGGGAGCTTTTTCGGTATACGACTACATACGCAGAGACCTCTGTTCGTTTTGAATTTTACGGGATCAAGCTAGAGATATGGCACTGATTAATAGTGGAAACTATTTTTTTCAAAAATTAATGGTATACTATTACTACTAAATAATAATTATTTGATTCGCAAACCCTAACGCGACATGAAAGAACTGTTTACTTTAATTATTAAATATTTTTGGCGGGATAATTTTCTGCAACTTTATGGAATAACTGATTCTGTGAAGAAAAAAAAATTCCAATAAATGAGTGATTCAAAAGATTAAATCAAACAGTATACGGATACTTTTTCAAAAAGTCCAAGGGCATTGTTTGGGTGGAATCTGGAAAAAGAGAAGAATTTTGAGGGGAATACGGTGTTTTTTTGTGTTGGTTCTCGCAGTGCTTTTGATAGTTATTTTATTTAATCATTCACATCTTTACCATCCCATGGGGGGGCGGTACTTTTTTTAATTTGTCGGGCCGCAACTGAGTAGTAAATCTCTTGCGAGGGTGTGATCCTAGTTAATTGTTTGAGGGGCATTATATATGGGTTAAATTATTCCCAAGGGATGTTGTTGTCCCTGTGTATTATTTTTAGAGATAGTACACAGGTTACAACAGTCATTTAATTGCGGCGATCCGGGGGGGAACGGGGGAGATGTCCCCCCCACCTGATTACCAGGATATCGTCTTGTTCGGGGATGTTTTTCAAAACCCTCGACTAAACTGCAAGAAATATATACAGATTTGTCCGCAAAATTGTTTATACCCTGATCGCTTTGCTTTTAAGTGGTTTTGCTCGGAGTCTGTAGTTCCTATAACTAATGAGTTTTAGGTCAAATATTCTGTTTAAAGATACATTATCTATAGAACAATATAGAACATTAGGAAAATGTGAATATTCATTTGAAGAAATTTGGTATATTCTGGGGGTACTTGTATGACAGATTATAACTAAAAAACGCCATGGTTATAAATTATTCATAATTATACCTATAGGGGGTGCCAATATCTAATTTTCATTATCCTATTCATCTTCGATTACTGTTATATTTCTAAATTTCCCACTGAAATAAGTTTCTCGTCTAGGAATGTTCTCAGAAACTACATTTCATGTCTTCCGAATGGGTTTTTGACAAACCAATGCGTCCTGTGGGAGAACACGTCTAGGGCTGTCTAAAGGTTGCAATGGCCTTGGGCATTTTTGTGAGCGTCTTCAACTACCAGGCACTATTTTCCTCAAAGGAGGATTCTTCTGTCAGGTCGTCGAATTTTCCCATTCGGATCATTATTATGATTGTCCCTCGGACTACTTCTTGACTAACTTGGGCCGTATGCCTTCTGAACTTCGTCCCTGTTGACATGTCCGATGCAGTCCCAGGAACATTAACAAGCTACCTTTGCAAGTTTTATCCAGGATCTTAATAAAAATGTCACCACCGGGATGCCCCCTATTCTGAACAGATTCCGAGTGCTCCTAGCAATGCACTGAAAATCCCCCATAGCAGTTCTATGTGATGCCATGTTGCTAAATCAGTACAACTGTTCTTTGGTTGAAGGATTAATTTTTTTTTTGAAAGAAAGTCCATATCACTCGTAATATTTTTTTTCTCTCATCAACTTATAAAATTATGGTCCATAAGTTTGATGTTCTGGTTTAAATGAAGCTCAGGAACTGTCTAGAGGCCGCCCGGTGGGTTGCCTGGAAAACTGGAGTCTGTATTGGGGAGAGTATTTTATAAATATCCTCTGTGCAGTATTTGCTCATTGGGCAAACTTCGTCTCTGGCTGGTCGGTGGTTTCCATTCCGACTTTGGTTTGAATCTGTGTGTATATTGTAGGCCTCTCAGTATACTTATTTGGCAATCCCAAGGACACATCTCGCGCACTTTTTAGTCATGCTCATAGGAAGCTTTTTTCCCCGAAGTGTCTTATTATCTGGTGCTCATAAAAGAAGCACTTGAGTGTTTAAATTCAAGGGACTAAAAAGGTGGTGGGGGTAGAGGCGGTTATTAAATTATATTTCAATAAGCATTTATATTTGATGTTCATAAATGAAAAAAAAAAAAAATCAAAAAGTCTGGCAAGAAACCACTAAATAAAGGGTTTGGAAAGCTGAAAACTTACAAGGATGGCTCAAGACCATGCAACCTGACTGCAGCCTAGAGGTTTTTTTCAAGAGAAAACATGGGCCAGACCCCACGAAGCCATGAAAAAGACCTATAGAAGCCTTTGCAAAAAATATTTCAGATGGTTATTTGAAGAAAAATAACATGTATTTTGGTTAATTGTTGATAAGAAATTCGACTGGAATACCCCTTGGGTATGAATAATTATGAATAGGTGGTGTTTTCGTAATATGACAATAAAATACCCCTCGGAATATCTAATTGCCTCAAAATATCCAAATTTTCCTAATTGTTCAGATGTTGGTACCATACCTGACAAAAAAAAGTTTGACGAACTCGCTTTATTCAAAATCAAAATTAAAAAAAAAACTTTAAAAATGTCGGGGTAATGAACAATTTTGCGGCAACTGTATATACTTTAAAGACAAGAGCAAAAGTGTGCAATTATAATGTAACAATTCAGGTTAAAAAGCAAAATTTTCGGTCGCCCATTGCGCTCGCAAACAAAACCAAAAACAACAATTGACTTAAAACGAAATACTTTTTCTTCAGATCGCTATGTGTATTCATGGATTTTTTCTTCCACCAGAACGCTTTATTCTTAACATTGGCATAATGTGCGAAGTAGTCATTCTATTGGGAATTTTGGATATCCAAATATATATGTTACTTTGGGTGCTTTAATTATTCTACTCGAGTGGTATTATTATTCCCTCCGGCATTGGCGGCGAATCCAGGAGGGGGGGGGGGGTGACGTGTCCCCTCATATTTTTTTTTTTTTCTAGGGGATCATACCTTGATCATCACCTCGATTTCTTAAGCTAATTTTTAAGCATTTTTTTTGATATTGTAATTTGCCCGTCTCTCTTCTCTCTGTCGTTGATAGATAAAAGTGTTAAAATAAACTTTTAATTTCTATAAAGTGTTTGTTTTAGTGGTCCCTATCGCGCTTATATACTGCTCAAACAGCGTTTTTTTTTTTTTTTAGCAAAATTGAAATGAATACATTACTGACGAAAAGTAAAATAAGGAAAATACTAAAAACTAAAGTTTTTCAAAATTTCACAAAGAAAAGGGCCTCGTGGACTCTCGACCTCGCGGGAAAATAGTCGATACTAAAAAGTACCCCTTTATAATATTCCCATCAATATCTTTCAAAACCCAAATTTCGGTGCGCGGCTTCGGCGCTCGCGGATACTAAATTATATAATGCACAAATAACTCAAAATTTCCTCACAATTTTTCAGCTCGCGCTTTCGGCGCTCGGCGGATACTAAATAGGGTCTATAATACAAATTATCTATCATTTTTATACTAGAAAGTGCCTTTTAATTTATTCCATATATCTTGCAAAACAAAAAAATTTTCGGGTTCGCGCTTCGCTTCTGCATAATGCACAATACTCAAAATTTTAACTCACAATTTCGCTTGCGCTTTCGCGAATTGCGGATACTACTAGGTCTATGAATACACAATTATCTAAAAAGAATTAGTATACTAGGAAGCGCCCTTTTATTTATTCCAAATATCTTTTCAAACCAAAAAATTTTTCCGGCTTGCGCTCCGCGCCTCGCGGATACTAAACATAATGCACAAATAACTCCAATTTTGGAGCTCAAAATTTTTGGCTCGCGCTTCGCGCTCGCAGAATACCATTTCAGTAGGTACAATTGCACAATTAACTCGAATTTTTATCCATAAAATTTTTAGGCCTCGCGCTTTTCGGCGCGCTCGCGCTTTGCTTTTTTTTCATTAATAGAATACAAAACATTTCTCAAAGGGCAATCAAATTAAAAATAATTGCAATTTTTTTGGTGGCAACACCCCGCTATTCATAACAAATACATTTCTCTTTTTATGCCTCTAGTTCTCAAATTGCCCCCTTTTCAGGAAAAAATGCCCCTTTTCACAACCTGACGCCCCACATTCAAATTGATTTTTTTTGTTTGTTTAAATTCCTCTGTTTTAGGTCAGTAGATGCCCATATATTATGGGGTATGTTTTAAACCTCGCGCTTCCTGCGCTCGTGTTTTTGCCCCGTCTCGCGATATTTCCGCTCGCCAAGGGGATTTTTTTTGTATTTTTTAAGGTTGGCCCCACCACCCCCCCCCCTCGTGGAAAAAAATCCTGGGATCCCCCGCGCCTAGCGTCTCTTTCAAAGCGTTTTTTGAGGGCATAATTTCAACACACTGGATGGAATTGGAATATCAAGAAGAAGATGAAGGAAAACTATAAAATTGGCTATTTCAAGTTCCTTAGGGATGGGGATGTTTGAAAGGCTTTGTCCAAATGGCACTTTGGGGGCAAAGCGGAGATGATCATTCTCCGGCAATATCGGAAAATCCGGATAACATCCGCAACAGGTGGTGTATGTTGTTTGTTGTTGTGTGTTGAGATTGGATTATCGGTTTGATGTGTGTAGTAGTGGTGTGTTGTGGTGTTATTTCTGTGATCTGATTATCATTTCCGGCCGGCCATACGCATTGGCGCGATACTGATGATTGCATACAGTTATAACAGCTAGCTAGCTCCACTGCTCGCTAATTGGTTATCGATTCAATCTAACGTTGTTAAGTTCTTTAAACTGGATCGTTGCGGATGTTATGCCGGATTTCGATATTGCGGAGATGATCATCTCCGCTTGCAAAGTGCATTTGGACAAAGTACTTCAACATCTAAGACCTGATAGCAATATAGTTTTCTTCATCTTCTCTTTGTATTCCAATTCCATCCAGTGAATTGATGCCTCAAAACGCTGAAGTAGACGCAGGCGCGGATCCAGGATTTCCAGAGGGGGGGGGGCCCACTTAAAAAAAAAAATCCTGCGAGCGAGCGAAGCAAACGACGCGAAGCGCGAGTTTTAAAAACATACCCCGTATATAGGCATCTACTGACCTAAAAGAGGAATTTAAACAAACAAAAAAATCAATTTGAATGTGGGCGGGTCAGGTTTGAAAGGGGCATTTTTTTCTGAAAAGGGGGCAGATTGAGAACTGAGCATAAAGGAATGTATTTGTATGAATAGCGGGTT
>CALNVZ010003435.1:20135317-20158624 GCA_940671915.1 Paracentrotus lividus | reverse complement strand
GAGCGCGAAGCGCGAGTTTAGGAAAGCATACCCGATAATATATGCATCTAACTGATACCCTTAAACAGAGGAATTTAAACAAACAAAAAATATTCAATTTGAATCGTGGCGGCTCAGGTTGTAAAAGGGGCATTTTTTTCCTGAAAAAGGGTTGGCAAATGAGACTAGAGCATAAAGAGAAACCTGTATTTGTTATGAATTAGCGGGTGTGCCCCAAAAAAATTGCAATATATTATTGATTGCTTTTGAATGAATGTTTTGTATATTCATAATGAAAAAAAAGCAAGCGCAGCCGCCCGAAAAGCACGCGAGATTACCTAAAAAAATAATTATGGATAAAAACTTCTAAAAGTGTAATTGTGCAATTGTACCTACTGAATTGGTATCTTGCGAGCGGCGAAGCGCGGAGCCAAAAATTTGAGCTAGCCAAAATTGGAGTGTATTTTGTGCATTATGCTTTAGTATCGCGAGCGGCAGGAGCGCAAGCCGAGAAAATTTTTTGGTTGAAAAGATATTTGAATAAATAAAAGGGCGCTTCCTAGCTTATAACTATACTTTTTATTGATAATTGTGTATCATAGATCCTAGTAGTTATCCGAATTCGGCCGCAAGCGACAAGCTGATTGTGAGTTAAAATTTTGAGATATTTTGTGCATTAGGCGAGAGCGGAAGCGGAGCCCGAAAATTTTTTGTTTTGCAAGACTATATGGACATATATTAAAGGGCACTTTCTAGTTAAAATGATAGATAATTGTGTATTATAGACCCTATTTAGTATTCGCTAGCGCGAAGCGCGAGGCTTGAGAACTCTGTGAGGAAATTTTGAGTTATTTGTGCATTACTCTGATTTTAGTATTCCGCGAGCGCGAAGCGCGCAGCCCGAAAATTTGGTTTAAAGATATGTGGGAATTATAAAGGGGTACTTTTTTAGGTTATTCGACTATTTTCCCGCCGAGGTCGATGAGTCCACGAGCCCTTTCTTTGTGAAATTTTTGAAAAACTTTAGTTTTTAGTATTTTCCTTATTTTTTCGTCAGTAATGTATTCTAATTTTGCTAAAAAAAAAAAAAACGTATGTTATGAGTCCGCAGTATTAAGCCGATAGGGACCCTAAAACAAACACTTTTATAGAAATTTAAAAGTTATTTTAACATCTATTTTTATCATAATTCGACAGAGAGACGGGCCAAACTAACAATATCAAAAAAAAATGCTTAAAAAAATAAGCATATTAGAAAATCAGGTGAAGATCAAGGATGAATTACAACCTAGAAAAAAAAGGTATAAATGAGGTGAAAAGAGAATGTCCCACCCCCCAACCCACTACCTGGATTCGCGCCAAGGCCGGAGGGGACACCTTAATGAGATACAAAAAACATACGAGAATAGAAGTAATTAAAGCATGCCCAAAAGAAATATATATTGGGGTATCCAAAAATTCCTCCGCAATAGAAATGACTACTTCGTCACATTATGCCAATGTTAGATATAAAGCCGTGAAGAAACTAAAATCATGAATATCACATAGCGATCTGAAGAAAATAGAGTATTTCGTTTAATCATTGTTGGTTGGTTTTAAATAATAATCTTGTTTGTAATCGAGCGCAATGGAGACGAGCCGAAAATTTGTGCTTTTTAACCTGTAATTCAGTTTGCCTCTTTTTGGTCTATTAGAGTAGTTATACAGTTGCCGCCAAAATGTCATACCCCTGACATTTTTGAATAGTTTTTTTATAATATTTTTGGGATTGAATTAAAGGAGTTTCGTCAACTTTGGTTGATTCAGTATGCCATGGTACCAACATTTCTGAAACAATTAGGAAAATTTAAGCTGATTTTGAGCAATTATGATATTCCGAGGGGTATTATTGTCATGATTACGAAAACACCACCCTATCATAATTATTCATACCCAAGGGCGAATCCAGTCGGAATTTCTTATCAATAACCACACGGTATTACACGCAAAGCCTGCTAATTTGTTATTTTCTTCAATAATCCATCTGAAATATTTTTTTGCAAAGGCTTCTATAGTCTTTGTTCATGGCGTTCGTGGGTCTAGGCCCCATTGTTTTCTCTTGAACCAATAACCTCTAGGTCTCCGCCGCCTCAAGGTTGCCATGGTCTTTGAGCCATCCTCTGTTAGAGTTTTTCAGCTTTCCAACCCCTTTTTAGTGGTTCTTGCCACGACATTTCCGATTTTTTATATTCTTTCAAATTTAATGACATTCATAAAATAAATGGCTTATTGAAATAATTGAATAACCGCTCTACCCCTCACTTGTAGTCCCTGATTTAACTCACTCAAGTGCTTCGTTTTATGAGCACCAGTATAAGGACATTGCGGAAAAAGCTTCCTGATGAGCATGACTAAAAAGTGCGAGGATGTGTCTTGGATTTGCCAAATAAGTATACTGAGAGGCCTACAATAACACACAGATTACACCAAAGTCGGAATGGAACCACCGACCAGCCAGAGACGAAGTTGCCAATGAGCAAATACTGCACAGAGGTAGTATTTATAAGAGACACACTTCCTCAATACAGACTCCAGTTTCCAGGCAGACCCACCGGGCGGCCTCATAGACAGTTCCTGAGCTCATTTAAACCAGAACATCAAACTTATGGACCATAATTTTATAAGTTGTGAGAGAAAAAAGATTACGAGTTATATGGACTTTCTTCAATTTGGAGAAAAAAATTAATTCCTTCAACCATAAGAGCAGTTGACTGATTTAGGCACATGGCTTCACATAGAACTGCTATTGGGGGCCTTATCAGTGCATGAGTGGTAGCACTCGGAATCTGTTCAGAATAGGGGGCATCCCGTGGTGACATTTTATAAGGATCCTGGATAAAACTTGCAAAGGTATGCTTGTTAATGATTCCTGGGACTGCCATCGG
Organism: Paracentrotus lividus; assembly: GCA_940671915.1. NCBI lineage: Eukaryota > Metazoa > Echinodermata > Echinoidea > Camarodonta > Echinidae > Paracentrotus > Paracentrotus lividus. Next base: position 20,155,721 of record CALNVZ010003435.1, on the reverse strand, counting down.
ACATGTCAACAGGCACGAACGTTCAGAAGCATACGGCAAAGTTAGTCAAGAAGTAGTCCGAGTGTGACAATCATAATGAAGATCTGGGAGGAATATTCGACGACCTGACAGATATCCCTTTGAGAAATGAGTGCCTGGCTGGACAGACCACAAAATGCCCAAGACCATTGCAACCTTAGACAGCCTGACGTTTCTCCCACAGGACGCATTGGTCAAAAACCCACGGAAGACATGAATGTAGTTTCTGGAGACATTATAGACAGAAACTATTTTCAGGTGGAAATTTAGATAATTAACAGTAATCGAGATGATAGGATAAGGAAATTAGATTTGGCACCCCTATAGGTTATAAATATGAATATTATGGAACATGGCTGTTTTTTAGTATATCCTGTCAACAAGTACCCCCAGAAAAATACCAAATTTCTTCAAATGAATATTCACATTTTTCCTAATTGTTCTATATGTCGTAAGATAATGTTCTTAACAGAATTATTTTGACAAATCGATTTTATGTTATACGGAAGACTTACAGATCTCCGACAAAACCACTTTAAAAAGCAAAGGATCAGGGTTTGAGTAAACCAATTTTGCGGCAAACGTGTTATATATTTCTGTTGCACGCTTTAAAGATCGAGGGTTGGAACGATAACTCCCCTGGAAAAATCGAGTACCTGGGTTCGGTAGCGCGTGGGGTACAGTTCTCCCCCGTTCCACTCGGATCTGACGACAGCAATTATATGCACTCTAGTAACTCCTTGTGATATGATCTCTAAAATATATATACACAGGACAACAACATCCCTTGGGATATTTTAACCCTATATATAATGCCCTCAAACAATTAACTAGGATCACCCTCGCAAGAGATAAGTTTTTATAGCTAGTATAGCGGCACCCAATATAGACAAAGTACCGCGCCCCCTATGGGATGTACATATGATGTGAATGAATAAAAACTATCAAAGCACTGCGAAGAACCAACACAAAAAAACACCGTATTCCCCTCAATATCTTCTCTTTTTCAGATTCCACCCAAATATGCGCCTTGGACTTTTGAAATAAGTCTCGTATACTAGTTTGATTTAATCTTTGATCACTCATTTATTGGAATTTTTTTTTCTTCACAGAATTTATACCATAAGTTGCAGAAAATTATCCCGCCAAATTATTATAATTAAAGACAGTTCTTTCATGTCGTTTAGGGGTTAGTCGAATCAATAATTATTATTTAGTAGTAATAGTATACATTAATTTTATGAAAAAAAATAGTTTCCATCTTTAATCAAGTGCCATATCCTAAGCTTTGATCCCGTAAATCAAAACGACAGAGTCTCTGCGATATGGTGTAGTCGTTGACCGAAAGCATCCCCCCGAAAAATAAAAAAAATATAATAATTTCTAGGCAACAGGACCACAGTTTTCTAATGACCATCAAAGATACACGCTACTTTTCTCCAAGAAAAGGCACGTAAAAGTCTTTTTGGAACCTAGAAAAAACGCCAAAACATAGAACAAACAAACTATTAAATTCTTAACCCTTCAATGCAAAATTGTAAGGAATATCAAAATCACCGCCTCAATACAAGGGGAATTTAAAGTCCCCAAGAACTATGCCCAACAAAAAGGGGTAGGATTTGACTCTGCAGCGCCCTCCGGATATTTTCCGAATAATGTATGTTGTTTCGTTATTATTAAACAACGTATTATGCATAAGACTTTATTTACGAAATCCAAAGAGAATGCTTATTTTCTTTTGTTTTTCTCCATTCCCCCCTCTCCATCCTTTGGTTTGCATGATATGCAGCCACTAAGTAAAGGTCAATTTGGCGCCCCCTTGGGGCCATTACCCGAGGGCCCAGTTTCCCCCCTCCAGTTAGTTGGAGACTTCAGCGAGCAGAGCGGTTCATAATTTTGCGCGGTGTGACATAGGTCGCGGAAATGTCGGAGAGGGTTCGCGTTTAAACATCGGGGGCGGAGGGATGAGGTCTCCTAAGGGATTAGTTTTAATGCCAAAGTAGGATTACTTATGATATTATATGCACACCAATTAGAAGTGTTGAAAAAAATTTCGGCCTTCGTAGTTTCATCAAGGAGATGGTGCATCAAGTATACGGTACCATAGAGGGTAAGATAAGTTGATATCTCTTTTCGTCCAGTCGTCAGCTTTTTACCAGGCCCCTTTTTTCTTTTTTATTCTTCTCTCCTTCCTTCCTATCCCTTTCTTTTGTCTCTGCTTCTCTCTCTCTTCTATTTTTGGGTATGGGGGGGGGGAGGGGCGGCCCGCTCGCCCCCCTTGGACCAGCTGGCACCTGGATACGGGATACGGTTTATTATAATTCGTAATCCTTTCATCAACATAATTATTTAATTTGAAATCATATTTGATTTGAAAAACGATGCAATTAAAAAGAAAGAGTATGAAAACCGGATAAAAACATCATTTATTTATTTATTTATTTTATGAAATAGCGTATGCAATGGGAATCTAATTTCAATAGGCCTACTGGTTTTTGTTTTCTTAGTTTTTTGACATTTCATATATAGCTCGTTATGATTGTGATCACAACATCTAACCCCCAAAAGTAATAATTTAATCATGATTCCGTCAAATAAATACAATTTCGGAGATAATAGGCATAGTTTACAAATGCGAACCCTTAGGTTGAGACTATATGAGCTCCAATTCTTGTTGATTAATGCACGTGCGGCTTCCGCGCGCGCTGCATGTACTCTGTGATGATAATATACATTAAAGATGCTATACACAATACACATGTGTTTAAATGCACGTTCATTTGCAATACAGGTAAAGTATTATCTTTGCAAGAATGCCGAACTATATTAGGCGGGCTCCTAAACTCTATATCCGGCTCTCTTATTCTCTATGAATTATGACAGACAATGATAATCACCATGAAATGCCACAAAAATGACGATTTTCGATCAAATTAAAGTTTTGAACGATTGTTTGGTATAAAAAAATCACTTGTATTAATTCGGGGGAGGTATTATCATGATCAAAACTTGTATTCTTAAACGTACAGCTTTAAACTGGGCTCCAAAACTCTATATCGGTCGGGTCCTATTCTCTATGAATTATGACAGACAATGATAATCATCATGAAACGCCACAAAAATGAATGATTTTGATCAATTATAGTTTTGACGATGTTTGGTATTAAAAAATCACTTGTATTAATTGGGGGAGGGGGTAACTGTAATTATCATGATAAAACTTGTATTCTTAAACGTAGCAGCTTAAACGGGGCTCAAAACCTATATCGGCTCCTGTTCTCTATGAATTATGACGACAATGATAATCATCATGAAACGCCACAAAAATGAATGATTTTGATCAAATTAAGTTTTGACGATGTTTGGAAATAAATAATCACTGTATATCAATTGGGAGGAGGGGGTAATCTGTAATTATCATGATCAAAACTTGCATCTTAAACGTACAGCTTTAAACGGGCTCCAAAACTCTATATCGGGCTCCTATTCTCTATGAAATTATGACGGACAATGATAATCATCATTGAACGCCACAAAAAATGAATGATTTTGATCAAATTATAGTTTTGACGATGTTTGGTATTAAAAAATCACTTGTATTAATTGGGGAGGGGGTATCTGTTAATTATCATGTGATCAAAACTTGCATTCTTAAACGTACAGCTTAAACGGGGCTCTCAAACTCTATATCGGCGTCCTATTCTCTTTGAATTATGACGGAACAATGAAACATCATGAAACGCCACAAAATGAATATTTGATCAAATTATAGTTTGACGATGTTTGGATTAAAAAATCTACTTGTATTAATGGGGGGAGGGTGGTAAACTGGTAATTATCATGATACAAAACTTGTATTCTTTAAACGTAACAGCTTAAACTGGGCTCTAAAACTCTATATCGGGAGCTCCTAGCTATTCTCTATGATTTATGAAGACACATGATATCCATCATGAAACGCCACAAAAATGAATGATTTTGATCAAATTAAAGTTTTGACGATGTTTGGATAATGAATAATTCATTGTATTAATTGGGAGGGGGGGTTAGGCTATCTGTCATGATCAAGAATAAGAGCCCGATATTAGAGTTTTGGAGCCCCGTTTAGCTGTACGTTTAAGAATACAAGTTTTCGATCATGATAATTACAGATACCCCTCCCCAATTAATACAAGTGATTTTTAATACCAAACATTCGTCAAAACTATAATTGATCAAAATCATTCATTTTTGTGGCAGTTTCATGATGATTATCATTGTCTGTCATAATTCATAGAGAATAGGAGCCCGATATAGAGTTTTGGAGCCCAGTTTTAAGCTGTACGTTTAAGAATACAAGTTTTGATCATGATAATTACCTCCCCCGAATTAATACAAGTGATTTTTTTAATACCAAACATCGTCAAACTTTAATTGATCGAAATCGTTCATTTTTGTGGCATTTCATGATGATTATCATTGTCCGTCATAATTCAAAGAGAATAGGAGCCCGATATAGAGTTTTGGAGCCCCGTTTAAGCTGTACGTTTAAGAATACAAGTTTGATCATGATAATTACCTCCCCCGAATTAATACAAGTGATTTTTTTAATACCAAACATCGTCAAAACTTTAATTTGATCGAAATCGTTCATTTTTGTGGCATTTCATTGATGATTATCATTGTCCGTCATAATTCATAGAGAATAGGAGCCCGATATAGAGTTTTGGAGCCCCGTTTAAGCTGTACGTTTAAGATACAAGTTTTTGATCATGATAATTACCTCCCCCGAATTAATACAAGTGATTTTTTTAATACCAAACATCGTCAAAACTATAATTTGATCAAATCATTCATTTTTGTGGCATTTCATTGATGATTATCATTGTCCGTCATAATTCAGAAAGAGATAGGAGCTCCGTATATGATGTTTTGGAGCCCCGTTTAAGCTGTACGTTTAAGAATACAAGTTCTTGATCATGATAATTACCTCCCCCGAATTAATACAAGTGATTTTTTAAACCAAAACATCGTCAAAACTTAATTTGATCAAATCTTCATTTTTGTGGCATTATCATGTGATTATCATTGTCCGTCATAATTCAAGAGAATAGGAGCCCGATATAGAGTTTTGGAAGCCCCCGTTTAAGCTGTACGTTTAAGAATACAAGTTTTGATCATGATATTACTCCCCCGATTAATACAAGTGATTTTTTTAATACCAAACATCGTCAAAACTATTAATTTGATCGAAATCGTTCATTTTTGTGGCATTTCATGATGATTATCATTGTCCGTCATAATTCATAGAGAACTAGGAGCCCGATATAGAGTTTTGGAGCCCGCGTTTAAGCTGTACGTTTAAGAATACAAGTTTGATCATGATAATTACCTCCCCGAATTAATACAAGTGATTTTTTTAATACCAAACATCGTCAAAACTTTAATTTGATCAAAATCATTCATATTTGTGGCTTATCATGATGATTATCATTGTCCGTCATAATTCATAGAGAAAGGACCCGATATAGAGTTTTGGAGCCCCGTTTAGCTGTACGTTTAAGAATACAAGTTTTGATCATGATAATTACCTCCCCCAAATTAATACAAGTGATCTTTTAATACCAACATCGTCAAAACTATAATTTGATCAAAATCATTCATTTTTGTGGCTTTCATGATGATTATCATTGTCCGTCATAATTCAAGAGAATAGGAGCCCGATATAGAGTTTTGGAGCCTCCGTTTGCGCTGTACGTTTAAGAATACAAGTTTTTGATCATGATAATTACCTCCCCCGAATTAATACAAGTGATTTTTTTAATACCAAACATCGTCAAAACTATAATTTGATCAAAATCGTTCATTTTTGTGGCATTTCATGATGATTATCATTGTCCGTCATAATTCATAGAGAACAGGAGCCCGATATAGAGTTTTGGAGCCCCGTTTAAGCTGTACGTTTAAGAATACAAGTTTTGATCATGATAATTACCTCCCCCGAATTAATACAAGTGATTTTTTTAATACCAAACATCGTCAAAACTTTAATTTGATCAAAATCATTCATATTTGTGGCGTTTCATGATGATTATCATTGTCTGTCATAATTCATAGAGAATAGGAGCCCGATATAGAGTTTCAGTGGAGCCCAGTTTAAGCTGTACGTTTAAGAATACAAGTTTTGATCATGATAATTACCTCCCCCCAATTAATACAAGTGATCTTTTAATACCAAACATCGTCAAAACTATAATTTGATCAAAATCATTCATTTTTGTGGCGTTTCATGATGATTATCATTGTCTGTCATAATTCATAGAGAATAAGAGCCCGATATAGAGTTTAGGAGCCCGCCTAATATAGTTCGGCATTCTTGCAAGGGTAATACTGTACCTGTATTGCAAATGAACGTGCATTAACACATGTGTATTGTGCATAGCATCTTTATCATACATGCAGCGCGCGCGGAAGCCGCACGTGCATTAATCAACAAGAATTGGAGCTCATATAGTCTCAACCGAACCCTTATGCCATATACACGTCAAAAATTAGTCAATTTTTGATTTTTTTTTTTTTTTTTTTTTTTTTTTTTTTTTTTTTTTTTTCTTTCTTTTTAGCTCCAAAAATATTTATGGTAATATAAGTAATATTTACATGAGGTAAAAAAAAAAATGAAAAAAATTAGCCATTACTCATGGTTATCAATATGCTGTATTTATTTAGTGATTAAATAGGAAAATAATGTCTGTGTATAGAGACTAGTTACTAGAGGTAAACAAAAGCACGTGTGCAGAAACGCGTACTAAAGCAGGTCAAATAGTGTTGTTACGAAACAAAAATTATTCAATCCAAAAATGTTCATGTGATCGCCTCTCTATAGAAAGGGAATCAAAAGTGAATGCTGGAAAGTAAGAGAAATCAGAAGGAACAAAAATAAGTGGTAAGTACGCCAGTATTTCAAAACAGTAAAAATCAAGCTTATCTTAGCGTAGTCGTGGCTATATGAGTGAACATCATGGCTTCAAAGTTCAATTACAGCTTGGAGTAGCAGCAGATGGTGTAGGCGGCTTCCAGCCGAGTTGTACGCCGACTCCAGCCCATCGCGTGTACGCCGCTAAACCGTCCTTCTGTCCATGTGTGTAGTAGGCCTACATGTGCATCCGTCTGGAGGTCAGGAAACTGAATCTTTATCAATGTCATGTTCTTCCTTTGCCTACTTAGATCTACTAATATCTATTCTAAGAACTACTTCATTTTCTGGGTGATGGCTTTGACCATATCCAGAGTCTAGAGTGAGACTCTGAGACTTTGTGAGAGCGAGTTCAGTAGACTCATCTAATTTGTCGTTCTTATTCTTAGATCTATCTTGTTCTTCTTTCTCAATCTTAGCAGGCTTGTTTCACAAAGACTGAACCAAGTTACACTGAGACTGGATGGATGGTAGGTGGAGACTAGTAGTCATACTAGATTCCTATCATTGGTCAAATCATGTGTGCCATTGGAATTAATTCTATCAATGACTGAGATTGCATGTGAAATACAGGATGCGCTTAGTTTTGAATTAAGTGCGACTTTAACTTAAGTCTTAATGACAAGTCTACATTTTTAGGCATGTTATACTTCTTGCCAAATTAGGGTCTATGGAAAAGAAGTAAGTCTAAGAGAATGCATTTGGTAATATAATTGCTCTCAAAATTACATTTGTTCAGGAACTTTTGAGCTAAGATCATCTACTAATACCATAACCTCAACATTAATCAGATATGAATAACTAATATTTTTCATCAAAAGTGGACTTCATGTAGGCGCCAGCCAATTTTGGAATCAAACTCTTCATCGACTGCAAACTTTCAAAACATTTCTTTGAAGAGATGACTCCATGTAAGACTTCCTCTCTCTCTCTTTCTTACCTACAGAAACCAACAAAAATGGAGAGTAATTCTACTGGTCCATTCATCATAGAAATATAACCTGGCTCTTTGTGCCATCGTTACTGTGGCAATGCAGACATCTTTCTTCATCGTCGCTGCAACATGCAAGTTTGACAAGGTCACAGACTTTGCTGGAGGAACCAATTTCGTTGTCTTGGCATTGCTCTCGTTCTTCCTAGCACAGGTAATGTAAAAATAATAGTACATTGCCATTAAGTCTAAACACACTTTGACCAATAATTGTTTGGTCTCATCCCATGTGGTCTAATTTCATTTATGCCGTTTCTTATCACACAAAGCAGGAAACACACACAATGAAATCCTTATGAAAAAGAGCTTGGTCTAATAATTTTTTCCCGAGCCGTAGAGTCTTTATGAAGGACTCACAATTGCCCCCAAATACATGTAGTGCACCCCCTTCCCCTGTTACTTAAAAAAAAAAAAAAAAAAAAAAGGGAAAAAGAGAAATACCATCAGCAAATAAGGTACATGTAGGAGTGCACGCATCACAGGATGTTTCATTTCAAATTCCCTCCAGGAAAACAAAATTGATTTGAGTTTATAATCCTTGTTTCGTGTTTCGCTTTTAGATGTACGTTATACAGTGTCCTCAAATTGTGTGTTTGGGGATAGCATTTGAGTATCATGCCTTTTCTTGTCATTTTTTAAATTCTCTTTCAGACTTACGGTGTCCCGTCAAATAGATGGCAACGGTTCTTGTGTTTCTGTGTGGGTGTACGTCTATTCAGCGGCTATCTGCTGTACAGGATCATCAAGATAGGTGAAGACAATCGATTTGATGACAAACGAGAGAACTGCCTCAAGTTTGCTGGATTCTGGATATTCCAGGTGATCATTATATTTCTTGCATCCCAAAGCTAGGATTATTATACATGTAGTCATAACAATTTAAATCTGAATATATATGATTCAGTACTATTGGGTCATTCCATGCCAATTCACCCAATGAAAGTGCAATTTTGCACCCTTCCGTCTCAGAATTTGCTCAAATTTGGTACACATAAAGTTTAACATTACCTTCCCATGAAACAAAAAAAATTAGCGTAAACGGTCCGTCGGTTTCCGAACTATGGCCCGCTCTTTTTGATTCGTTTTGGCAAAAATGGGTGTGACCTTCCATTTCAACGGCACAATGCTCTTGAACTGGTTGACCAATTTTTGTGAAACTGGTACCATTCAAAAGGAAATTCAAAGAGGAATTTTAAAATGGTATCAAAAATTATGGTATTATTGAAGCAATTTAAAGTGCTATGACCTTTGACCTTTCCTTTAACCTTGATTTTGACCCCCAGACGAATACTATTTTTACTTGATTTTTATGTATCATGTTAATTGTCAGTATAATATTAACATAACATGTAAATATCTAGGATGATATTTTATTTCTTCACCTTTAAAAACTCTTTTTAATTTAATTTACAAAGTTACTGTTACCCCCACACTGATATTTGTGTTGGTAATGTATCATGTACAAGACTCCATTATACATGAATACTTTCAAACTGAAGTAACATTACAATCAAATGCCATAATGTATTCTATATCTGTTGCTGATGCTTCAAAGATCTCAAGGATGTATCCAGTTTGGGACAGTAGAGCTGACTACATGTAGGAAGCATTTTGTTTCTCTCAAAACCGCAGATTTCTAATGATTTGTATGTATACCTATTGCACCCCAATCAAAAGGGCTAAACAAATGTCTCTATTCATAAGCAAATGGAGTCTACGTACATGTATACATTATCATTGTGTTTAATGTTTCCTGTATTACCTGAAATGTTTAGTTTCCTGTTTTAATTGAATGTAATTTAACTTCAGTTTGGAAGTATTAAAGTAAGCCTATAATGGAGACTTGTACACACATTACCAACACAAATATCGCTATGTGGGGGTAACAGTAACTTTGTAAATTACATTTAAAAGAGTTTTTAAAGGTGAAGAAATAAAATATCATCCTAGACATTTACGTGTTATGTTAATATTATACTGACAATTAACATACATAAAAATCAAGTAAAAATAGTATTCGTCTGGGGGTCAAAATCAAGGTTAAAGGAAAGGTCAAAGGTCATAGCACTTTAAATTGCTTCAATAATTTTTTTGATACCATTTTATAATTCCTCTTTGAATTTCCTTTTGAATGGTACCAGTTTCACAAAAATTGGTCAACCAGTTCAGGCGCATTGTGCCGTTGAAATGGAAGGTCACACCCATTTTTGCCAAAACGAATCACAAAGGGCAGGCCATTGCTCGGAAACCGACGGACCGTTTACGCTAATTTTTTTTGTTTCATGGGAAGGTAATGTTAAACTTTATGTGTACCAAATTTGAGCAAATTCTGAGACGGTAGGGTGTAACCCATTGGGTGAATTGGCATGGAATGACCCTATTGTAAAGTAAATATTTGGCATTCATCTTCTTTTTATATTCAATGGAAATAATAAATCTGGTACAAATTTATCATTATCAGTTTGAAATAATAATGATTTTTGTTATCAAACCAAGTAGAAGAGAACAAGATGTCTCTAATTTTATTCCTCCCAACTTTTAAATGTCACTCAAAATGAGAATTCATATAGGGCCTATAATGTATATATAGTCTAGGTAATATTACAATATTTTTTTGTTTTCTTATATGAATTGTCACAAGATGTTATATCATTTTGATTCGCCATATGAATTCCAAGCATCGTTGGTTTATCCTTCCACAGGCTGTATGGGTATTTACAGTGAGTCTCCCTGTCATCTTCATCAACGCTGGGAAGTACGACGAGGGAACTACCTTTGAGGCCCTGGACTACGTAGGGACGGTCCTGTTTGGTCTTGGTCTAATCATAGAGGCTGTTGCGGACCAGCAGAAGTTCAACTTCCGTAACAATCCAGAAAACAAGGGCAAATGGTGCCAAGCAGGTAATTGATGTTCATTTGATATTGTATCTATTTATAAACAAAATAAAAATCACAGTTTTTTTCTCTTTTACTCTCAAATTCTTTATTGTTTTGAAAGAAGTAAATGACTTTCGACAAAAGAACAATGCAAAGTTTCTTATGCTTGTATGTATGATGAATCAACATTATTGTAGTGAAGGAATCTGGAAACTTCTAGTTGAATATCAACCATGGCAATGCAATCATTTCCTAATCGTTATCTGTTCTAAGTTGTATAAATTCCCTGTTCAGGAAGTACATCCTTCCTCTTCAAAATAGATATTACGTAAGTCACCCCAAAAAATGCTTACCAGCCTGTCGATGTGCAATGTCATGTTCTAGAAGCCTGGTGGGATATAGACCTTTTGCTTTTTTTTTTTTTTGGGGGGGGGGGGTGCATTTCTTTAATTATCATTAATGCATTCAAAACCTCGGATATTGTCAAGACAAAATGCGATCATGAACACATAGAAATAGCCACATGCTCTAAAGCAACATGTTACAGACTAGGTGGTAAGCACCCTATAATCGGAGAACAATGCACTTTTGTGAGAAAATCATCTAAAACACATGGTTTACTCTCTATTGCATTAAAATTATACTCCTGAGCCATTTTAATTTCAACAAAGGTTTCATATACTTTTTCATTCTTAGATTATTTTGAATTCCTGTTAGAGAACTTCTATTACCTAGTGGCAAAATGATTCTCATGTTACCAATGTGAAACAGGATGGGCTTTAGAACAAATCTATCGAAATGTAAAGTAAAATATTTTCATAATAGGTGCCTATTGGGTTTGGCATGTAGATATATAGCACAACTAACAATATCCCAAGAGGCACCTATGGCACATGAAGGTTCACTATGAACTTTGACCTTCTGCTGACTCTGTTCTCATTATCAGTCTCTGGAGCTGTCCCAGCTTCCCAATTACTTTGGTGAGATCATGCTATGGTGAAGCATGTTGGTGTGGAATGCTGTGCTAAGAGGCACACGTGGCACATAGTGTGTTATTGTTAGTTATCGCTTTTGACTTTGTTCTTTCTCTATGTCTATGGAGCTGGTCCAGGCATCCGAACTGGTTTGGTGTGGATCATGCTGTGGTGGGGCATGTTCATCATGAGTTTACATGTAGCTGGCGTAGAATACTGTGCTAAGAGGCACACATGGCACATAGTGTGTTATTGTTAGTTATTAATTTTGATTCTGTTTGAACTAGTTTGGTGTGGTCATGCTGTGGTGGGGCATGTTCATCATGAGTAATACATGTAGCTGGCGTGGAATACTGTGTTAAGAGGCACACGTGGCACATAGTGTGTTATTGTCAGTTATTAATTTTGATTCTGTTCTTTCTCTAGGTCTATGGAGCTGGTCTAGGCATCCCAACTACTTTGGTGAGATCATGTTGTGGTGGGGTATGTTCATCATGAGTTGTAGTGTCCTAGCCGGTGTGGAATGGATAGCTATATTAAGTCCTCTCTTCATCTCAGCCATTCTTCTGTTCCTGAGTGGCATACCCCTACTGGAGGAGAGTGCTGATAAGAGATACGGACAGTGAGTGTAGCTTCTTTTCTTCTTTTTTTTCTTCAAAAGTTTAAAAGTTCATAATTTATTTCCACATTTTCATAAAAACATTACATAATAAAAGCGTACATTTAATTCTAAATACATATAAAACAGTATGTCATACGATAATAACATACAAAACAAAACACATATTAGAAAATGGAAAAACATTTGCAAAAGTAAACATAATGAGACTCTAAGAAGTATCTCAAAATGTAGTGGGATGAAAAGAAGTTAATACAAACTTGAAAGATTGATCCCATCGGAAATATCAAATTGGATAGTGAAGTCAATGGAACAAAATATAAACATCAAAGCACACGAACTAAAGAAAACAAGCCTATGTGTCTGTTCTATCTTTAACATTCAGTAACCGATCAAAAAGTGGATTTCCAATTTTTTTAAATTTTTTAGTCAATGTTGAAAGACTGACCAAATATATAAATTTAATCCAAATCAAATTAGCAGCTCCTAAAATCTATTAACCCTTTGAGGACTGAGGGGTATTTAGGTGAGGACAATGGGAATTGTGTGTTATATAGCTTATTAAATTAGATTTAACATTAGATTTAAACATACATGTATTATTGAAATGAAATATAGATTTGTAAGAACTATTTTTACTTGTATTATATTTGACATTTATTCTTTTAACTGACAAGCTTTGACAGAAAAAATCCCAAAGGCGGGGAAATGATCTGTCCTCTCTCTCTTGAAAAATAATTAAAAAATGCCTACCTCTTGTCCTGATATCTCAAGAATGGTTAGAAGGACAAAAATTTAATTGATATCAGGATGTATACACTGCTGGACCAGATATGATATAATTAGATCTTATTTCTTCTCTTTCATTTATAATTATCACAGACTTGACTCCTATGTGATCTTCAAGAAATCGACCAGTCCTCTGATCTTGTTCTGGCCACGCCTCTATCAGGTTTTCCCTTCAGCCGTCAAATGTCTCTTCTGCTGCGAGTTCCCTATGTATAACAAGATCGGTAAGACTACAAACAATCAGGACCCTGAGGGCGCCCTTCCTAACGAAGAGACTGGTATAGCGAGAGCTTGAACTCAACTCCAACAAAGTACTATGTTTCTTTGGATCTATGCAAATTTGTCAGGATAAAAGTATTGTGTGTGCTTATTCATTCACATTGCTTAAACAAGGACAACATATATTTGTATATCTCCAATCTTAAACTAATTAACGAAGTTCCAATAGTTTTTTTTTTTTTTTTATTCATATTTTACAAAGTTGAAACAATTTTACAGTTGTTGTATTATAAATGGCACAGAATTTTCAATAGTTTGTAATGTGTTAGAAAGACGTACATGTATGTTGTGTATATAGATTGGTTGTTAAGGAGTTTACTGACTGTGAAACAATTGTATGTAATAATAGTATATGTGTAATAGTGCATTACAACTCAGAAGCAATGAAATACTAGTAGGTATATGAGAACATTGAAATAGCTAATATATAAATATGACATACTCTATCATGCAAGATGATGCACATACCAATTAGTAAATTACCCCAAGTAGACATTCTGGCTGAGATGAACTAGACCTGCACAAGGGAAAATTTAATATGTGGAGTTCATATAGTCAAGAAATGCTGCATTAAAAAGAGCATGCAATATTTGTTATGTACTGTGAATTGACCTACCCTTGGTGTGCTGCATTTTCTCTGTTTTTATTGTGCTATAGATCAAAAAGACTTGAAGGTATGACATTAAGAGACAATAACAGAAAACGAGTTTGGGTCAGGGACCACTGCTTTTCAGTAAAATTTGTAAATGCATGTATGCAAAGTGACTAATTTAGATTTTGTTCTTTTGTATTTAATTGTACGATTGGTCGATTTGTCATTTACATGTAAAACTATTCCTGCACATGTACATGTATATACACCCAGTTAAAATCTCCTATGTAAGGAGATTTTCACCAAAAGATAAAGCCGCAGCCCCCAACGGGATTACATGCGATCCCCTATGATACTTCCACTGACTTTATAAGAGGGGATCAGTATATCCGATATAAAACCCTGCTCTGTAGCTTACATGTAGCTGGCTGCGGCTTTATCTTTTGGTAAATCACCCAAACTCGCACTTGGCTTTTTGGCTGTTCAAGTACTTATTAATCTAAATTAGGCTATTTTGTTTGTGAAAAATAAATCCTTATTTCCATTGGAATATAATCTTTGATAGGATAGTGTTGATAGAGGTAGAAATAATCTATGGAAACCAAAATAAAAAATGTAAAAAAAATTAATAATAAAAAAATTAAAAGGCCATTTTTTTCATTAAGCAGGTACATCAATACCTGTAGTAAAGATTTTTCAATGGTCACAATTGACTTTAGAACTTCTGAGCACATTTTATTGAGTTTATCACACACATTTAACTTGGTGGCAATAGAGAGAATATTCCACAATGCCAAAGAGAAAAATTACACAAATTACAAAAAACATGACACAAATGGCATTTTTTGGAATGTCCTTTACATTTATAAGATACAGATTTTGAAGAAAAATGTTTGATGTTTGCTTTGGGGGTCACCAGTAAGTCAAACGTGCCCTGATAAATAATGTTTTAGCAATATGTTTTGTTTCAAGATGTTTTGAGCAACCACATCTGTATATGTCATGTCTGTTACACTGGAACACAGAACTTACATGAAAGAAGGTTCTAAATGTCCACATTGCAGTAACTACTTTCTGTGTCAAATAAAATAGTACAAGTGGAAAACATTTTTTTTTATAGTATGATAATTCATCACAACCTGCCTGGTATTGTTTGATATTTTTAGAAAGCAGGAAAATCAGACTTCTGCAATTTTTTTCATCACATTTGTTGCTGTAATTTTTTTAGATATGACTAGTTTTCTACAATCAAGAAAAATCTATTATTCACACGCCGTCCCATGCCTTTGTGTAGGTTTTGCATAAAGGCCATGAATTCAGCGCTCCAGAACAATAGAAGTGCGTAATTTCGATTTGTTCCTCGTCGCACAAAATTTAGCATAACTTTTGTTTTACGAAAGCAAATTATACAGAACAAAGCACATCAGCAAGGAAAATCTTTTGGTTTTAATTTGGTGCCACATACACACATCATTTGAAATGATTCCACACCTATATCATTTTTTTCCCCGACTATACCATTTTTTTAAAAACACAGACTGTATAGTTAATGCTTGATAAAAGTGGCGGGTCAGTCTATCTATGCAGTAGGCTATTGCTTATGGGCTGAACATTTTCAGTATTCACGCTACTCAAGAATATTTTAAAAGTTAACATTTTGAAAATTCTGCTTCTTGTGCTCCAAGTTAATCATGTGGGATACGAATGTAATGTACCTATCCTATCGAATTGCTGTGCGTCTGCTACATATTTATTTTTTTTATTTTTATTTTTTATTTTATTATTTTTTTTTTTTTGCAGTTCACACATGCACAACTCAGGGATCTGCACCATACATGTTTAAACTGGATATTCTGTAAATATGTTTCTATTACATTTGGTTTAAATGACACTTTGGAATTCAGTTTATTCTTATTCATAATGTTACAAGTGTATTTAAAATAATGATTATAGTTCGTATTTATATGTATATTATATTTTGATTTTTTTTTTCATTAAAAGATAAAGCTGTACAGTAGCTCCTGTTTTATGTCATCCTTCCATAATTAGTCTACATTTATGCAGTAATTGTAAAGAGTGAATTATAAACTTTTTAAGGTAGTGATGTGCCTCAAGTATGAGTGATTGAATTAGACTTTGAGTGTGGAAGTGGATGGATAAAGAGTGAGAGGAATTAGACCCCCCCCCCAAAAAAAAAAAAAAAAATATATAAAAAAATAAATAAATAAAAAATAAAAAAATGTGAAAGAAACTGGTTAGAAGAGAAATTTATCCATTTTGACTGACTGGATTGGAATGTGGAGATAGATTTAAAATAAATAATAAATAACTTTAGAAGGGATCTTTCAAATTCTAAAACACCCATCTTTTCCAGGGAAAGACGTTCCCCCTCCCCTCCACCCTTTACCGAGATGTTTTCTACAACCAAAATAATGCCCAATCTGTATGTCAATGTTTTTTTTTTTTCGAGTGTCGTTTCATTTCCTTGAATCGTTAAATTTTATAGAACTACGAATGGCGTCAACCTTGAAAACATTATTCGTAAAACGATATCTCAATGATAATTAACGCCATTGGAAATGAAGTTCATAATATACTAGTATTCAGGCGTGTATCCAGGATTTTGCACCCGGGGCGGGGGAACGTGATTTTGGCGCCCCCAGTGGTAGATCCAGAACTTCACAGGAGGGGGAGGGGGCCAAAAATTGGAATTTCAGATTTTGGTACACGCAATATTTTTTTTTTTCACACATAGCCGGCAAAAAGGTATTTTCTTTTTTTTGTACGTCACGCTGGGGGGGGGGGGGGTCAAGAGGGTCATAAATCAGCCAGAGGGGAATAGGGGTAGGGTTCTGTCGGTGAAGCTTGGAATCTATGCTCTTAACAATCTTAATGGCTTTGGCTGGTATGCTTGAAGGGTGAATAAAGTAAGTCTCCCTTCGATAATACCGGCAGTAGAAAATGGGGCTTTTTAACTATAAAAAGTGCCCTTTTTTAAAAGTGGAGTGTAAATATTAGCAAAGTGTGAATAACTCTCACATTGAGAAATACCGATTTGAAATACATGTACATTTACTCGTTTCATGAACATTAAATTGTTTTAATATCACTGGAAAGGGCATTACAGAGAATTAAGTTAAGCTAGGTTGTAGCCTTACCCCGGCCACTACCACCACATATTGTGGCAATTATTTTGACTCCATCAGCAGGGGTTATTCGTGACATGGATATTACTTGGTGTTCTCTTTTTAGAATGCTAGGCGACCGAGCGGAAAACTTTCATAATTAAGGCAAAAGGGCGCATTTCTTTGTGTCGAGAATCACTTTGCCCTTTTTCAAAAAATATTGTCCATGCGGCTTCATATCAACTCTAGTTGTAAACTTAAGAGGAAGAGGGCGCTATCACTCTACGCAAATCAAACGCTGCCATAGACATTTTGTATTTTGCACAGTTTTTTCACTTTGTTTTCTTGATTATGGCGAGCAACTACCTTTTCAAAGAAATGATCAACTTGAATAAGTATGCTAAGAGTCTTTTTTTTTCAAAAATAGGAATAACTTACTGCAAATGGGAAAAAAAGTCCTGTCACTTGTGTCAATTCGAAATCCTAATCAGATCAAATTCCTGTACAATATGGCCAATTTTGCTCTCAAAATAGCTCATACGCCACATAATTATCTTCCTGGATAACGCATAATTATATTACAGCTTAATGATCAAGCCGTTTTTAAAAGCTTGAATTCTCACCTTTCCAGAGATGGTAAATTCATTTCGATTGGTTAAGAAAAAGTCCTGTCACTTTCAACATTATCACAATAGAATCTTTACTCGATGGGTCGATATTTCCGCATATCACATGCATATCGCATGTGGACGGCGTCTTCGCAAGAGGTGACAAGATCACTACTTATATCAATAATCGTTTGGAACATCAATCTATGTGAAATAAAGATTCTGATTACAACTTCATCACAATAATGTTATAAGCTTGCCCAAATGTGTAATTCCTCCATCTGGTCTGGAGAATCTATTAACTAACAACATGATAAAAGTTCATTAATTTCTTTCATCTCCATGTACGAGTAGATTGCTGAACCGAACGGATAATACCATTCCAGCTGCAGGGAAGTCTTCTTAAGCGAGTTTTTGTGAGCTAATTTATTATTGCAGCCAGCTGTATAGATTTCTACGCTTGTCAGTCGTATTTCCAACGTCGCTTCGTTGCGTCTGACCTCTTAGATAATGGACGCGCCTTGTTTAATTACGATATAATGCCGCACATTGGTATACGTTAACTTTACATTTTACATAGAGTAGAATTGATATGCTAAGTCAGAAACGCTTATTTTTAGTATAAAAATGAACTTTTTAGCTAAGAAAGGGGAAACTTTTTATTATTGAAATGGGGCACTGTGCCCCGCCCCCGGTTCCGCCTCCTCTGATTAGGGGCAGATAATCCCCCCCCCCTCCTTCAGTGCCTTCATGATGAGCTACGCCAGTGCACTGTACCCACGCACAATATTTTTGTGATCTTATACTGGTACGTATAACTTTCGATTTGAGGATTCTTGAACTCGGATCCATGACCTCAAATCCAAGTACAGAACTGTGATCGGTATAGGCAAATCCGTGTCATCAGGGTCATTGTCAGGCTGTTTGGGTCGAATCTCTCAAACAAATTGAGTCTCCATAAGAATTGTTGCCAACAAAATATCTGCCGTGCTCTTCATGGGATTGATAAGGCCATAATTGAATAAGAATCAGATTAATCAAAATGGATTCTCTGAAATTTATCATCGTATCAGGCTTTGTTCTCGCCGTCGCAGTAAATTACACAATGGGTAAGTTAATTTAGTGATTTATTATTGTGAATGTGGTGAAATTAATCGGAATAAGCCCTATTTTTTAAAAACCAACAGTTTATAAGTTTCCACTAATTAATATTCAACTATTGACAAATCAAGAAACCAAACTTTACGTGGAGCCAGTGAAAAGCAATGTTTTCACAAAATGTTATCACGCTTCTGAACCGGATTCCCCCCCCCCCCCGCCCCCCCCCCACTCTCGTTGATGTTTGATTCTGTCTGTAGCGATTTTGTACACCGCATACGTAAGGATAAAATACGTTTTGACAGAACTGTCTGGAAAATCAATATTCAGCTTCGGCTCTTTCCATTTGCTCCATTGCACCGTGGGAGTCCTCATGGTGTTTACCAATACTTAGTATTATATCATTAATTATTTTAGGCCTATTGATTTATTCATTTATTTTACTTGCTCTTTTCTCTCCCTTTCTTTGTTTTAGTTAAGAGTAGAGTTGATATATATATATCTACACATGTATATTATCCAACGATGATTTAAATACATCAATGTAAACAATTATTGATGTAGATAGTTAACCGGGAAAGAACCTTTTTAAACATGACTACTAACTACAAGTACTACTACTACTACTACTACTACAACTAACTACTACTATACTCTACTACTGCACCTACTACTACTATGACAACTACTATATTGCCACTTTATTATTATGCTATACTATACTACTATACTATTATCTACTACTACTACTTACTTGCCTGCTACACTACTACTACTAACTACGACGACGACGACGACGACTAATACTGTGTGTTGCTAAACTTCGAGTTTCGAGTTTCGAGTTTCGACTTTCGAGTTCGATCGAGTTTCGAGTTTCGAGTTTCGAGTAATCGAGTTCGAGTTTCGATATCGAGTTCGAGTATCGAGTTTCAGAGTTCAATCGAGTTTCAAATTTCTTTGACTTGTTACATATGTGCAGATAACATAGACATTTTTCTTGGCGCTATTAGCTCGGTTTCTATGGCTTCCATGGTAAAATAAAGCGATATTATATTAGAGTATAGTATCGATTCAACGCCACACCCTCCCCCCCCCCCTTCCTCCAATACTAGATTGGCAGACCAGAATAACAACTTACCGCGAATTTTTTTTCTCCCTGCATTTGATTCGGAGTGTGAAAACCTATTGCGGTATTGTTTAGTTGTAAAGAAGCCATGAAAACCAGAGCTATAGCGCAAGAAAATGTTCTTGTTATCTGCACATATGTACAAGTCAATAAATTTGAAACTCGAATCTCGATACTCGATACTCGAAACTCGATACTCGAAACTCGATACTCGAAACTCGAAACTCGATACTCGAAACTCGAAGTTTAGCAACACACGCTACTTCTACTACTATTACTACTACTACTACTACTACTTCTACTACTACTACTACTACTACTACTACTACTACTACTACTACTACTACTACTACTAC
>CALNVZ010003435.1:20117027-20135197 GCA_940671915.1 Paracentrotus lividus | reverse complement strand
CTGCCACTGTAATTTACTGTACATTCACCTTTCCCAGGAGTTTCTCTTTTGAAAATCATGCAAAAACATTTCTCTTAGTCCATGTTTTTTCCTTTGTGTTATGCTTCCGTGCATTGTATCTAAAGGAAGGGAAAAGGCCAGGCAGTATAAACCATGTAAATTCAAACACTTTTCTGGGAGGACTCGAGGACATAATATTCTTCCTCATAGCCACGATTATAGCACCGGATATGAGTATAAAGTGATTATCAGCTCGAATACTTCTTCTTCTTCTTTTTTTTTGTTTTGAAATTGTGTTTTTATTGGTCACTTCAGAATACAAATAACATACATAAATTATACATAGTAAAATAAAGAATACACGTCGGATTTACAGATTATTGTCAGCTAACCATTTGGTCATACACTGCCACCTGTTGGTGTAAACAGTTATTTTGTTTTTTCTTGTTGCAATATATTTTTCCATTTTGTATGTGTTAAATAATAAACATTTAAATTCTGTAAACGTTGGGTTTACACTTTTCATTCTACTCATGTATATTGCCTTCTTTGCTATTGTCAAAATATGATTAAAAAGAATATACTCTTTCGTTATAAGCCAAGTATCACCGTCTGTTCTGTTAAAATCGAGAAATCAAACATAGTTAACTTTATCTTCAGTTGATCCCAAAAAACTTTTATCATATTACAATTCCAAAATAAATGTTCAGTAGTTTCATTTCTGAGTTACAAAAAGTACATAATGGAGAATTAATTAATTTCATTTTATACAGTTTGTAGTTTAAACTCAATATATTATTTAGCACCTTGAACTGAAATTCCCTGTATCTCACATCAATAGTAGTTGTAAAAATAAACGAACGAGCAAGTGACAATTCTTTGTCTGAAATTAAATATCTATTCTGTATTCTGAACGTACTAATTGGGCATTCATATTTTTCTCTAATTAACATGTCATAGAATTGTTTGCTTTTTATCTGGTTTGAACGTAATAACTCAGGAGGTAAGACAATGTCCATAATAACATAATTTTTAAATCTAGGTGTAAATTTTATTTTAGGAATATCCATCTTTGAACGAGCGAAAAATATTCCTTGAAGCCTAAAGTAATAATTTGAATTTATGTTATACAGCCTTAACAGCCTTTCTTGTGGTAACATCTGACCCTCATCTGTAAGGATGTCATCAAAGAACACAATTCTCTT
The DNA here is from genome assembly GCA_940671915.1 of Paracentrotus lividus. NCBI lineage: Eukaryota > Metazoa > Echinodermata > Echinoidea > Camarodonta > Echinidae > Paracentrotus > Paracentrotus lividus. The sequence continues at coordinate 20,133,992 of CALNVZ010003435.1, read as the reverse complement.
TAAAAACAGTTTTCGATAAAATATCATATCTGAATTTACTTTTACATATTTGTTATTCCATATAACTTGAAACTTAGTACTATCATTTCTATTTCTTATATTCAAAGACGTCCACCGTTCTAAGATAGCTCGATAAAAAAAAGCCACGATTTTCTTATAGCACCGGATATGAGTATAAAGTGATTATCAGCTCGAATACTTCTTCTTCTTCTTGCGTTGATATTATGGCAAGCAGTTGGTTGCGACTATTTTTGCCACTGTTTTTTTTTTTTAAGTCTTATTTTAAATTTGTTTTTCCTTCTTACTTTCGAGGTAATGTGTAGCTAGACGTACCGAATGTAAACTTCTATTCACTTTCTAATTCTCATACTAAAATGTGCATTAAATTCCTTTAAATTCAACCCAATTCAAATACAGATTTGCTTCAAATATCAAGAGATAGAAAGATTGATGCGAGGATGCCAGGAAGCAAAGAAATATCGAATATAGGCCTAATAATACAATGCATACGAGTGCTAAGAAGGAAAATCATTACCTTGACCCTCTTAATATACATCATGTAATCTAAACTCTTAATAGAATCTAATATATTTATCTCCACCAAGGTGCCAAGGAGAAGACATAATATCTCTACCAGCGTAATGATCATAATAAGTTGTCAAGGACATGAAGGTGCCAAGAAGGATATCAATTTCAACACCTCCACTTCAGCCTTTATGAAAGTCATGTGCATGTCATCTCGGGTATCATTAAGCCTATTAACCCATATTAATCACGGAGTAGCGTCTAGAATTTCTTCTTGTCTCTTCTATGAATGTCGTTTTTTTTTGTTTTTTGTTTTTTGTTGTTTTTTGTTGTTGTTGTTGTTGTTGTTGTTGTTGTTTTTTTTTTTTTTTTTTTTTTTTTTGGGGGGGGGGGCTGAAAAACTCCCGTGTTTTATAATTTTGGTTTCCATCATTATATCTCTAACCTTAATGTATGTTCCTGCTGGAAGGAACCCAGCGTGAAACATAATGTGAACTACAGTGGGAACCACTGTGTTATCCACACTGTGAACTAAAGTGTGAACCACTGTGTGATCATGGAGATACTAATAACTTAGTATCTCCGTGGAGTGATCCACACTATGGACCACTGTATCATCCACACTGTGAACAACAGTGTCATCCACACTGTGAACAACAGTGTCATCCACACTGTGAACAACAGTGTGATGCATGTGTGATTAAATTCGAGTGTTTAAACAGTGTGACCCCGTGACACCAAATTGAGGTCACTGTTGTTCACATTGTGTTTGCAGTGTGGCCAGACTGTGAATGCACTTTGCAAGACAGTGCGGTCGCACTGTTTTTCACATTATGTTCACAGTTTGGTCACATCAGTCACAGGATGAACACACTTTGAATTTTATCGTTCAGACTGGGGAATATTTTTCACATACACATAATGATAATTGCCACACTGTATTAGCTTCCAATTGACAGATAATAAATTCACACTGTGAAATCGAATGTAACCATTTGAGCACTCCGTGTAAAAAACATTGCAGAGGTTTCCACACCGAAAACACATTGTGCTCACAGAGACAACCATGTAAACACGTTGTGAACAAACTGTGGGACGTACAATGTCCTTTCCAGCAGAGCTCCGCAACTCCAGAGTATCAGTGTCCCAATCTGATCTCAAACCCTTCACATGGTAGGTGATACTAAAGGCCTACCACCATAACATCATCCATGATGAATGAATTTTAGGGTCTGCGTATTATGCCTATAATGTAGATATCGTTGGTGAATCAGATTTTTAGTATATTGGTATTATGAATCTTACGTCGTTCAATTCAGGCCCGAAAATACTCTCGTGAAAGAGTCAATAAAACGCTTAAAATTGGAGTTGCTGTATTAAGTTATAACCTCAACTTGTTGAGTAAATTATGTATTATATTTGGGGGTTCAGAGATTGATTGCATAATTCCATGAAGTATTTTTTTTTTCTTTGAAATAGCTCTAAATAACGAAACCGATGTCATTACCATTGAATATGGCGATTTTGTGACAATCGTTTCACCAAACTACCCAGCCAACTATCCAAATGACGCCAACACTCAATGGCTCGTTTCTGGACCACCAAACTACCAGCTCATAGCAGTCTTTAGGACGTTTCATCTTGAACCTGGAAACCATGACACCTTGAAGATAGGTTCTGGTTTGGATCCAAGTAACGTGACGTCACTATTGGTCAGCCTATCAGATCATTCTCTACCTGGTGACGTCATCTCCAGAACCAATGAGATGTGGATGCTTTTCACTTCGGATAGTTCAGTTACGGGACAGGGATTTATGATTGAGATTACTTCAGGAAACATAACGGGTAAAAAGATATTAACAGTCACTTCTATAAATAAAATTGTTTCAGTGCTTTATAAAAGAAAGGTAACACAAGTTTATACAGTATGTAATAAATATGGACGGACCATTCGTTTCTGAATAAAATCAATATCATCTGAAAAACAAGACCTTGTCAGTTTTTCAATGATAACTTGATTATATTCCCCGAGTCCTGTACCCTGTAACACAAACACTTACGATAGATCAAAAGATACGATTTATATTTTCTCGTAAGCCTCATCATGGACAGGGTGCTCGAAAGTTGATAATCTTAATCCTAACCATAGCCCTAATCTTAATCATACCCTAATCCTAATCAATTATTTTACCTGCGTTCCAATTGAGGCTACCGAAAAATATCGATCGTAACTTTTTATCTATCGTAAGTCTTTGAGTTACAGCGCACTGCTCAGAACGCCGCTGTTTAAAATATTTTGCTCAAAATTTAAGCTGATTCCCTTATATTGTAGTCGTCAATAGCAAATATTGCATAAGCTTATTTTTCCTCTTTTTAAACAAACTTTTTTTTAAAATTAGCTCTTGGTGACGGAGCCGAACTTATCAATGTCGAATATGGCCAGTCCGTGACGGTCGTTTCACCCAACTATCCAGCTCGTTATCCAAATAACGCAATCAACTCCTTACTCGTATCTGGACCAACAAACTATCTGATCAGGGCATCCTTCAGAACCTTTCATATTGAGAGATACCATGACACCTTGATGATCGGTTCAGGTTTGGATGCAAATAACGTGACGTCATTATTGGTTAGCCTATCAGGTTCTTCTTTACCTGATGACGTCATCTCCATCAGCAATGAGATGTGGCTGGTTTTTACATCGGATGGTTCAGTAACGGATCAGGGATTCATGATTGAGATTGCTCCAACAAACCTAACTGGTAAAAAAAAAATAAAGATTAGATACTTATAAATAAATCATTGCTGACAATGGTTTAAAAAGAAAGGCAACACAAATTTATTTATTTTATTATTGTTTGTATTTGTTACTGATTTGTATTTGATCTTGTACTGATCTTCTTTTGATACAAAAAAAAAAAAAAAAACAGTTATACATTGTCCAATTCCAACTTTTGACCTATAAAAAATAATGAAGCGAAATGGACTACCCATTCGTTCCGGCAATGAAATTGATATCATCTTTATGTCCAAGGCCTTGTTAGCTTCTTAATTACACTGTTCGTCATAAAGGTGGAATATTTTTTCTGGCTCAAGGACATTAATGTTGCTCCGTTATTAATTTCTTGAATGTGTTTGTCATCGATTTCACTTTCCTGGGATCCTGGGTATATCTTGGCCGTTTCCCATAACCTTCCCGGGGATTTTTCTTCAAAAAAGTTTGTCACCCTCAGCAGAAGATGGCCATTTTCGTCATTTCTTCTTATTTTTGGGGCCTTTTTTGTTCACAGGCGATCCACCAAGGCCCCCTCAGTCCTATCCCAAGGAAATACGTCTGAGGGTGGAGATTTTGTTATTGTCCTTTAAATCGAATCTAGATTTATGGTTACAGGCTCGACTCTTTTGTCTAGGGGAGGAGTCAAAAATTATTTGAATGGGTTCACATTCATTTTATTCATTTTTACAATCATGGAAATTTCTATCTTCCCTCAATTGTTAATTGTGAAATCTCAACCAAGCATAAATCAAAATAAAATATTATCAATAATGACTATTTACACAGCCTTGTCATCAATGCTAACAAAATTTAAGGGGACAATGATGATATTTAAAGGTTAAAGGAGGACTCCGGGCAGAAAATGAAAAAGTTTGTAAAGTAAAGTAAAATTTAACAAGCACAACACAGAAAATTTCATCAAAATCGGATGAAAAATAACAAAGTTATGCATTTTTTTAGGTATTGAATTTTTTCGTAAACAGTTCTTGGCATTGTCTCATTGTCTCTCATTTGAATATTTGAATATTCAAATGAGCAAAATGATGATGTCACAGTCCCCTACTTCTTGTGTATTTTATTATATGAAATCCTATTTTCTCATTTTTTTCAATATATTGCGTATACAGAAAGTCTATCCCATATACTGAAATAGGTAAAAGCACTAGTGACCTTGAACATTCACAAGGATTAATCCCTGTTTTATTATGTCCTTGGGGAGAAAATCTTGATAATTGGTATTTCAATACAATAAAATACAAAGAAAGTAGGGGGACTGAGACATCATCACATCAGTTTGCCAATTTGAAGATGGCAAAAACTGTTTTCCTAAAAAAAAATAAACCTAAGAAAATTTAAACTTTGCTATTTGTGATCCATTTTGATGAAATTTTAAGTGTTGTGCTTTTTAGATTTTACTTTATTTTTCTAATAATGCAAATCTCCAGCCCGGAGGAGTCCTTTAAATGTGGTTTTTCATTTCTCTTGTTTTCAGCATTCAGATGGAATAAAATATTCCGAACTTTCACCAATCTCGTTTTTTACTTCAACCCCTCCCCTAGACAAGAGACCTTAGCCTGTCCCCAGAAATATAGATTTAACTTAAAGAACAATATAAAACAGTACAATTCAGTCGCGTTTCCTGGGGATAGAACTGAGGGGGCTTGATCGGCCGGGAAAACAAAAAGGGGCCCCAAAATGAGAAAAAAAAAATGACAAAAATGGGCATCACGGGGGTTGACAAAACTTTTTTTGGAAAAAGGTCCATGTGAAGGGTTGAGAGAATGTCAAAGATATAGCCAGGGTCCCAAAAAGTAAAAGCAGGGACAAACATATTCAAGAAATTAAAGTCAGACCAAAATCATGTCGCTATAGCGGCAAAAAAAATATTCCACCTTTATGACGGACAGTGTATAATTTATAAGAAAAAGACTGACCGGCATTGTTTTCCTTTCATTCCTCTGGCCGTTCATAGACCAAGGGTAGTCAATTAGGCCTATTTTGCTTGAACAAATATTATTATATAAATAATGATATATTATTTTTTGAAATAAAATAATATATTATTCCTCCGATGAGAAAATTGATCGATCCTATTTTAATCTCCGTTTATGCGCAGGTTTTATACCAGTCAATGACTACTACGTAGAAGAGTATGAAAATGAATATGACACAATTGACATAACACTTCCAGGTAAGCATGCTTTAAAAATTACTTCAACGCAACGTGAAAGGTATTCTTTGAATTTAATTTCTAGACAGATATACAAACATATTCTTGTCGCTTAAGATCAATAAACGTATGCTGAAAATAAACTTAATCCTAAAAATCCTTAACACAAAACAAATCGTATTCTAAGCTCTTATCCGTGCAGATAAATGAGAGTCAATGACTTGTGGGCATGTTGCTTTTTTTTATTTATTTATTCCCCTCATTTTTCGCAGAAGGTTGCTTTGAGGAATCATGCTCTGATGAAACGACTGTTTGCAGATGTGATGATATGTGTCAATTCTTTGGTGATTGCTGTCCTGATCACCCTCTACCGATCTTCAATGAGACTCTGACCAACAATACTTGGGCAAATGAGACTCTGGCAAACGATACTGCAATGCAACCAGTCAACATTGACGCGTGGGAATGCATCACGGATTCCTTCCTTCCTCAGCTCCACCCAGATCTCAAGCATGGTTACAGGATGGTTTCAAGATGCCCATTTGGGTGGTCTTTGAATGATGATGTCAAGCGCACATGCGAGGATAACCATGGCAATGTTACTATGGACGTTCTTTACGTCCATGAAGACGGCACCTACTTTAGGAACTTGGGTTGTGCCATTTGTCATGGGTTTGAAGAAAGTTCGTTGATAGACATTGCTATTTCAGCAAATCAAGAATGTTGGTGGCGAGAGTATCATACATTGGAATGTCTGACTCAACCTCCCATAAACCTGTTCAATATGTCTGCAGATACCAATGAATCCAACATACCCACGATAGATACTCGAACTGTTCCTATACCTCGACTTTGCCTTGACAATACAACAAATAGTTGTCCGAACGGAACAAATGTTGAGATGGCCCAAGAATGCCAGTATTATTACAAACCATATATTACTGACGGTGTTGTAGGTAAGCATCCTGCATGCAGCCAGTGCAATGGAGGCCACGTGATCCTATGTCCATCTATAAGTGTCCCCGTCATGCCCGTGGATTATTACTATGGACCAATGAACCGAGAAGGTATAGTCGATATTTTTCATATGATGAGCGAAATACCCGAATTCATGGTCATTCAAACATTACAATGTCGAGAAGGTTTTGAACTGGATACAAACTACGAATGCGCTCCGATACCATCGGACTGGCCCGTCTGTCATTTTAAACCTATTGTGGTCACTCCGAATAAAGGTAGTGCAGGGTGTCTGGAAAATATGCTTTGTCTCAGGCATGCACTTTCAGGCAATATAATTTCACATCTACCTTGTCTTACCAGGTCTTCAATAGACGAGCTTAATGATACCATGACATTCAGCTTTGTTTATGAAGATGACATAGACCCATCTCTTGAAACAATCCAGAACGACATTAGAGAACGAGTTCAGAATCCTCGCAGAGATCAATGTAAAAACATAACCATATCTAGTAGTAAGTCCTGCTATGTGAAAGACAACGCTGGTAATATGACGGAATATTGTCCCGATGAAGTTTTTACAGGACACTTTTTGGATTTCATGCCTTCTCAGATTAACAACGAGTCTCTTGTTTTCTTCAACGGAACTTATATTCGTCCCCGATGGTGGAGTAACATAACCGACATAATCTTCAGCAGTGCGAACATATCTTCTAAGTATAAGTTCATCCTTTGTGGAATAGAGGTCGCTCTCCAAACTTGCTCTTACTTCGTAGTGTCCAACGATTCTGTTGAATGGATTGAACAAGAAAACCAATCTGGTATATGGCATCAAGGTCAGATGTACGACATAGAGGACATTCTAATCAATCCCGGTGGCTCTATCAGCATCTGTTATATTGATCAGGACACACAAAGTGGTGGAAGAGCGCTGATGATTCTAGGACACGTGCTTATTGCCATATCATCAATCTCTCTTTTTGCAACCCTGGTCGTTTACTGTGTCTTTCCCACACTGCGGAATCGTCAGGGTGTATCCATAATGAATTTTATAATCGCCTTATTCCTTGGACAAATCCTGCTTCAGTACTTACGTCTTCCAGTATCCAAGTTTTGGATTCCTTGTGTTATTGTTGCGGCGTTATCCCATTTCTTCTTCCTGGCTTCATTTGTGTGGACTACCATCATTGCATGGGACCTAAGTCGGAGCTTTGCCGCAAGTAAAATGAGATCCTTTTCATCTAGTTCTTTCGGTCGCAAGATGGTGGTTTTTCTCCTAATTGGATGGGGTACTCCTTTCGCATGTGTACAGGTCACACTCGTTACTCAGTTTGGGGGATTCCGCGGTGATCCTATTTTCGAATACAATAGTAAGACTTGCTGGCTCACCAAGCTAGCAAGCATAGTGATGTTCTTCATCCCAATGTCTCTATGCCTTCTATCAAACCTTGTAATGTTCATAATCACGATACATGGAGTACATTCTACCAAGAAATCAACATCGATGCTAAAAGAAGGCCAGGAATCCCAATTCAAACAATGGATGGATGAACTCAGAATATATGTTAAGGTAAGATTGTTTGTTTTATTCCATTGCTTTGTCAAATCAAAATGGTATCGATACAAGTCGGCTTCGCTTCCTATGGAATGGCGAAACTGTGCATATTTGAAAATACCATGATCATGGGTTTTAACTCTACGTGTACTAGATAAAAACCATGATCATGGGTTTTAACTCTGGGCGTGCTCTTGATAAAACCCATGATCATGGGTTTTAACTCTGCGTGCTCTGATAAAACCATGATCATGGGTATTTTTCAAATATGCAACAGTTCGCATTCCATAGCTTCCCTACCTTTGCACCTCTTTGTACGGCTTCATCTAAACCCCTCCCAAAAAGTTCGCAAGTGGACTTTGGGCCATGATAACTTTTCAGGTACGCTTTAGTTATCCTGATATCATACCATGGAAAGATAATTATTCCCCTTTTTATTGATATCCTATTTGTAATAATTTGTCATGCTTCAATGCACATAATATCAAAATATGGAGAAAAGTAAAAAGTCAAATGTTGTAAAATGTCACTTTTATTGATCACACTGAAGTTCCGCAACTTGACTTTAGGTTCTGATAACTTAGGGGATATTTTCTGATTTTTATTGAATCTATATCCATTGTCATGTTAATTATTCCTCTTTTGATTGATACCTTATTTGTCATGGTGATGTCATGCTTGGGTCCACAGGAACCCTGAACATCACCTGAATACATGGCAAAGCGAAAGATAATTTTCAGTTAAATTCTGTAACACTATTTTGAAGCTGGATACATTTAATGTGGGTTTTCAGGCATTATCAATTTTCATAGCATTAAAAAGTTCATTTATTCTTCTTTTTTATTGATGCCCTATTTACAATAGTAACATCATGTTTTAATGCACATAACTCATGAATATAATGCAAAGTAAAAAGTGAAAAATAGCGAAAATGCTTTGTTATGCTGGCAACAGACAGTAATACTGACAATAGGGACGTTCAATTTGGAACATTTAACTTCTGACTTATCCAAACATTCAGGTTTCTGTGCATGCAAGAACAACACTCTCGTTACAATTAAGGGTGTCATTAAAAAAGAGGAATAAATTTACTTGACGATGGTATAAAAATTCAATAAAAAATTAGAAAATACCCCAAAAGCTATCAGGGCCTAAAGTCGAGTGGTGGAACTTCAACTTTGATGAATGCATTTTGCAACATTTGACTTTTTACATTTCTCCCTATTCTGATATTCTGTGCATTGAAGCATGACAAAATCATTACAAATAGTGATATCAATAAAAAGGGGAATAAATTATCTTTCCAATGCTATGAATATCAGAATAACTAAAGCGTACCTGAAAAGTTATCATGACCTAAAGTCCACTTGCGAAACTTTTTGGAGGGGTTATATTCACAGATTATAATCATTTTTTTTTACCCGTAGTGAACAAACCCCCCCCCCCCCTCCTCTTTCTCTCTCTCTCCTTCTCTCTCTTTCTATCTGTCTCTCTCTCTCGCACACCACCAACATTCACATCCACTATCACCCAAACACTCACTTCCACGCGAACTCAGTCATAACTCCTATGCTCCTCTCTAATAAAAATTTATGATAATTATGTAGAAACAAAAGCTGATGCCCATTGTCTCTTCAACATGCTTCTATTAAGCATACCTTCCTTTCTCTTTGTTTTCTTCTAATAGGTCTCAGCTCTCCTCGTTTCGGCTGCGTTATTCGGCTTCTTAGCAATGGTCATCAACGTCCCCTTCATGGATTACCATTCGTCATCGTCATTGGCCTCCAAGGGGTGTTCATTTTCAATCTCGTTCGGTGCCAACAAACGCGTGAGAAACTCTGGAGAACGTCGATCAAAAACTCAACGCTACGGACGACATTGTCTCGCAAAGAGTAACACAAGGTCGTAGTAGTACTTTCGATGAACAGTGGGGACATTGATTAGCAAAGAAAACTTTCAACTACAAAAATATAATGAGAAAGAACATTCAATATAATTCACTTAGATTGTCTGGAACCTTGGGACCATGGTGTATGTTTCAAATAAAGTATATAACAAACAGAGCGACATGCAGTCATTTTTTTTTTCAAAGTGTGTTCCAGAAAATGTATATCCTATAGCGTCATAATAAAAAGGTCTTAAAATTTGAAATTGCAATATGTGTGTGTATGTTCAAAGAGTAAGCACTTAACTCTGTTCAACGATAATGTATGCCTTTGCTCTCATAGAATTATAGGTGTGCATCGATGTCTCGTATGAGGAAACGTACGGGTATAGGCAGCAATTCCAGAGTCGAAGGTTTGACGTTCTGTTCTTCTGATTGGACTCCGAAGGTAGGCTTAATCTCGAACACTGAATGAATGTTGAGGAAGCCATGGGTTGGCAAAGCCCAAATTTTGAAAACGGGGGAGAGGGGTATCAAAAAAAAATCCGATTTTATTGTATAATCAAGAACAATTGCCAGTTAGTTGCAATTATTATAAATCTTTTATGTAAATAAGTTTATGATAATTTTTTTAATCTTTTGTAAATATTCGAAAAAAAATAAGCGATATAAATTTAGCAATTAGGGTAGGCCTACATGCAGGTAATATGTGGCCACTGAAGCAAATCTTTGTCGTGAACTGACGACCGGTGATCCGAGTGACCGGTGTTGTTCATTATGAACTATATACGAAATCTATCGTCCGTTGAGGAAGCATCTGATCCGAAATTTTCTGAGAAAATTGCTGAAACCAACAAGTAGGTAAAAACTTACGGCATTTTTTACCCTGATGGTAAAATTTGATATTTCACAGAATGTGATGGTGAAAGAGTGTTTGAGGGGGTAACCTCTATTGTTCGTAACAATTTAGTAGCTTATAGTTTCCATTTTGATCATATTAGCGCGTACAGGTCAATTTGTTGTAATGAAGGGGTGCAATGTTGGCATTGAATGCTTACCTGACATAGCAACATTATTGAAGGTAATATGGTTCGTCCAAAATGGGCGGAATGATTCTGGTACGTAGTATTTGGATGGGGCATCAATCTCTTTGCTACGATTTTTTGGGGGTATTTTCAACAATATGTAAATGTACTATAAATAACTTATTGTACGTCTATTTGATTTGTATAATGAAAGTAATTATTTAAATAAATTATTTTTAAAAAAAAGAAATGATATACCAAATACAAACAATGATATACAGTGGTGCCAAAATTATTAGAACCGACGCTGAAACCTACAAAAGTCTAAGGGATTTCATTAATCAATGCCCTAGTTCATTTACCGAATCAAGATTAAAGATTATTTTTGTGTGCCCATGAGCTTTCATGACTTTTTAAGGCATAGGGTCTTACGTATATGTAGACAAAATTTATATATTTCCGACGCATCTGTGTACTAGCGCAGCATCATAAACATTGCGCGTTATGCGCTTTTTGGTTTCCCCCATTAGAACTTTTGTATTAAACATGTAGTCCAAAATGGCAAAAAAGTAAAATGCCACTATAATTACATATGCCCGATTGCTCAAAAAGTTATTTGAAGGTAGAAGTATGAAACTTAGCAGGCTTATTTATTTCTAATATACCTGAAATACATGCTAAGTTTCAGAAAATTTGGTCAAATGGGGAGGGTGGTATCACCCCCCACCCTTGGTTGGTGAGATGACCAAAATAGCCATGCCCATTAAAGGTAAGACTATTTTTCATTTAATGAAGACATCCTTGTAAATGTATATTTTTCAAAAGGAATTTCATGAGCAATTCAAATATGTGAAACATTAAGGGTCATTGGAAACGGGGGAACTTAAAATAGGGGCACTGGATTTAAACATTTGGGGCCCTTCAAAAATAATTTTAAAATCCCCACATAGATGTAACTACTTTCACCCTGTGTTGTTAAGAATGCCATTTTTGACATTCTCGGAAATTTTCAGAATATACTTTTGTAGGGAGAGGCTTAAATATTTAAACGTTATGACACTTTGATCCTGAAAGGGGGCAAGATTTTTTAGATTTTTTAATCGGTGGTGTAATAAAAAAAAATAAAATGCGACTGTGCGAGTTCCCCAACGCATGGCTTTGTATATTTAGTTTTTAAAGCCGAATGATGATATCGGAATGACATTCCAACCATTTTTATAGGTAATTTAAATGGTCAAACTAACGAAAAATTATTAAAATCATTTAAATAATGCTTGATGTTTCTAATAATTTGGCCAACAACGTATATAGTCAAATAATATTCTTAAAGTTAATGATTTTCAACATTTTTAAGCAAATTTCAGACATAGCAGAGTCAATTGTAGTTTTTTTTTTTAATACGTTAAACCAAACATGCTGCCCATATTACCTGCAACATGCAGGTAAATGGGGCACTTTGGTGATGACGTCACATTGGGAATTATTGCAGACAGGGTGGTTGGTGATAATTGTTTTCCTTCACAATAAAAGTTAGAGCAGTAGTATTGGATTATATAAAAAAGATTAGACTGTGTGTGGATTTGTAATTTTATCAAATTAGGCAAACGAGCTAGGGGGCCCATATTCTGCATGTATAGTTAAAAAGGAAATTGCGTTTTCAAATTGTAGGGGCGCGAAGTCGATCCCCTAGTTCCGCTTTGATCCACCACTGCAATATAAGATACAAAAAAATGATCTACTATATATTGATAAAATTAACAGACAGTAATAGTTAATTAGGTAGAAAAGTAACTAATAAAGGTTATTCATGCATGTGATATTTTACTAAGGCCATTGTGAATGGGAGAATACGCTCATCCATTAATAATCTCACATTGTAGGCTCATAACTTTCTTATCAAGGGTAATTTATCCTTTTTTTTTAAATCAAAATTTAATTGATCTGAATTGCTTTATACGAAACATTGAATTTATTTTATATTTATTTCCATTTATATCACATTGTTATGAAATAGACAAGAACCTTTGAATTTAAACAAGCTTAATTAGAATCATTTTAATCTTTATTTTTTTTTCTCGATTGGGAAATATACAAATGTAGTGATTGTGACTTATTTGTGTAATTTGTTTGAATGGGGATTATGATTATGAACATATTAAATGTGAAAAAAAAAAGGGAATGAGAACATGAAAACTCAATTTAATTTGAAGTCTCTTATGCATTCATTTTTTTTTTTTTTTTTTTTTACATCATAAATATGTTTCCTTTCTATAACCATATTCTTTCTAACTCTCTCTCTCTCTTTCTCTCCCTCCCCAAAATAATCCCCCACGTACGTCCATGACCGCCCATCATCCTCATACACACACCTTCACCCTCATACACACAAACCCAGTACACCCACCTCACAAACATCCTTCCACGCCCATCTTCCAACTTCCACGCCGTGACAGCACACCTTACACCTCACACAACATACACACATACACCACCTCACAAACATCCTTCCCACGGCCCTCTTCCAACTCACGCCGTGACATCACACCCTTTAACGCACACACACAACACATTACACCCATCCCAAAGCTCCTTCCCACACCCATCTTCCAACTCATCCCGTGACACACACCCTTCAACCCACCGCACACACACACAACCATACACTTCTAAAAATGAAAGTGCTAAATTTCTGGGTGGCTCGTTATAGTGACTGCACTTGAAGTGCTAAATCAGCACCTATAGTGCTATTCAGGCACTTGCCCAAGTGTTTAATTTATCAACAAAAAAACGTTCAATGTCGGTATGGATCGAACCCCGGGTTCCACCAAACAGGAAGAGTACCGCTGGACGTTACCAATAGACCACGGAGATCTCGCCTAGTTGGTTAAAATTATGAAGTGATAGTAGAATGATTATGGCAAATTTTGAAGAAAGTTCATCAATCCAACAATATGATCTGCTAGCAATCGTGAGTGTGAATTTGGTTTAACTGCTCGTCAGCCTCTCATGCAGGGGCACCCAGGTTCGAATGCCAACGAGCACGCCGTTTTTGCCATTTTTGCTGACAAGTTCAGCTCACGTGAAAGTGCTATTTTAAAAACAGCAGCTTTGAGTGCAGTTAAAGCAGCACTTTGAGTGCAGTCACTATGCAAGCTCTTAAAAGTGCTGATTTCAGCCTTGAAGAGCCATAAAAAACAGCACTTTCAGCTTTTAGAGTGTACACCCACCCCACAAAACATCCTCCCACGCCCATGCCTCCAACTCACACCGTGACACCACCACCCTTCCACTCACTCCCGCAGAATTCACTCACACAGCCAAGCCCAAACACACCCTCACTGCCGCTCAGAATGATCCGATCGATCACCTCTAGTAATGCCATCCCAACTGTACCGTTGGAGAAAAACAGTTGTTACCTGAAATTTTTATTCAGATCAAACATAGCAGCACGAAGGCTGAATTGTGTTAATCGAATAAATTAATCTTGAAAACATATCAAAACAATGATACATGTATTATTGTCTAAATACACTTTTTGACCTAAGCATTCTAATGAATCAAATCCATTTGAAAAAGGAATCTTATTTTACTTACAAGGATAACACAAGTCATAATGAAATACTTTACACTTCTCATTTAGTATTCGAAGTATGAAATGCGCTACCAGGCGCGGAAATCTATCTAGATCTGGACACAACCAGTATAATTCAGAGAACAAATTGTTTGTGCACAATGAGTACCCCTTCCAAATTATTGTGCCTTTATCCGGCCACTGATCCGCCACTGACTACCAATTTTTAAATTAATTCTTCTTTAAGAATTAATCTAAAAAAGAATTCTTAATATAGCGCGATCCCATAGCTTTTGTTGTTTTCTTTCTCTTTTTCCTATTATTTTCTGTGTCCCAACGACACAGTACTATTTTTCCTCTTTGTTCTTCAAGATGTTTTTTCTTTCTTTTTTCTTGTTATTCTGTGTCCCGTACGACACAGTACTATTGTATTCTGTTTGTTCAGGATGTTGTTATCCAGTCAAGTTAAGTCTTGGTTCTTGAACCCCTTCTGTACTACTTGAGGATCATTGTCAATCACGAAATAAATCTTCTGTTTTTCATGGTTCAAACCTGTGAAATGTTACCAAAATGTCCCAATATAAACAGAATGGAATCTCCCTACAATGCATCCCCCAAAAATATTCTTGATACTTTTAATAAATGGCCTGCGAAATAATTAAAATATATTGTTTCTGTGAGAAAGGTTTACGTTTAGGCTTTATTTCATTATGACACCCACAGTCCGAAATGTTATCATATTATTACAGAGTAAATCAATTAAAAAATGTCCCATCGTTTTTTAAGTTGTCTGTTGAAAAAGTATGAAACATAATCATGGGTTTCATGATATGCCTTGTAGAGTCATATTCCTAGCATATTATTAAATTCCCTTTTAATTTGGATCTTTGTACGCATGGACTGAATAACAGACAATGTTCAGAAAGACATCAAAATTCTGACCTGCGCCGAGTGGGCTGGGTGAAGAATAAAAAAATCGAGAAGACACAGACCCACACGTACCTCATAAACTCATTTTTCCATTGCGTATATCATTATTAATTTATTGATTATAATGTCAGTGCCAACGATATGTCGTCATTACACATCAAAATAATGATTGACATCATCTCGGTACGCCTGACTATTTACCATTTTCAACAGATAGGAATTCAATTGTAAAAAAAAAAAAAAAAAAAAAAGAATGTTAATGTACATTCTTCAGTTAGTCCTAATTTATATATCTTTGTATTTTATTTATTATTTCTTTATGTATTTTTATACATCATTTCACAAAGAAAGCCTTATGTACAAGCTTAGCTTTTAACTTAGGGCTCCTAATTCTTTTTTCATGCTACTGACTGTCATTCGTTTAATGATTTTATCAAATTATGTATAGTTATTGAAATGACATATAATTTTTGTTTTATTATTATTTGATTGGAATATGTTAAATAAAAACTGAACTTGAACTGAACATACATAAACCACATACACATCAACACCTTCAACCACACACAGCCCAACATATACCACCACACATACACACGCACACACCCTATCTCATCCACCACCAGCACATACACACCCACACGATATGATTCGGAAAATTTAGTTCACAATGCCCATCAAAGAGTCGGTGAACTTTATTTACCCTTTTCGAGAAACATTTTCCGCCCAAAATTACGTTCAATTATTAAGGCTCCATGATTACTTTACAATCCCGCCCTCATTCTACGTTTTTTTTTTAAAGAAGAAAAAAAAAATCTCTTTCTTATAAACTTATTCTTAAAATTTCCCACCTTCTTAATTTGTGCGCTTTTCACTCTCTACTTGAATTTCAATGAGTTTCTCCTTGTAATTCACATTAAACCCGTTCATTCTTTACTTTTCGCCGTCTTCTTTATTCCCTCGTTCACCTATTTAAACTCTTGTCCCTTCATCGAAATTTTTTAGTCTTCATTGTTTTCTTGTAACTTACTGGTACATGCTATAGCTGAATATACCATTGTATTATCAGTCTTATTATTAATATTTATTTATATTATATTTATTATTATTATTATTATTATTATTTATTATTATTATTATTATTTGAATGACTTTTCCCTGGATCCCCCCCCCCAACTGAACTCTCAGACATGCCCCTTTATCCCGAGAAAATCGAAAAAGAGCTTACGTGAGGGCTGACTGCCTAAAATGCAATATATATATATATTATATATTATATATATATATATAAATTTTCAAACCGCGATTATAAAAAAACAAAAACCAAATCAGATTACGCTGCATGTGTCCATAAGCCTAACATCACAATTCCAAAACACAATATTGAAATACAGATATAACACATATATATATATATATCTATATATGAATCAACAGTTGATAAAGAAGAATCAAAAAAACATAAAATCATAGATTTATAATAAACAGGAGCATAGCTCTCAAACTGAATATATATATATATATATATATAATAATCACATATAATGCAGGTTCGATAATACATGCTCGGA
>CALNVZ010003435.1:20080263-20109896 GCA_940671915.1 Paracentrotus lividus | reverse complement strand
ATGGGTATTGTCAGTAAGTATGAATAGTTTTTGATAACCGTTAATTACACAACAACTTTTTACCCGATTCTTCTACAGGAAATGCATAAAAAAGGACAAAGGTAAATAATTTGAAAGCTCCACGAGTGGGGGAAATATTCACCAGTAGAGCCCTACGATTTACCGAATATTAGTTAAGTTATATACCCCTTTTAACTTCTTTTTTAATATAATATTGCATTCGTCACCATTGTCCACTGCCGTCATTAACCCCTGACGAGTGGTATATTGAGCGGAAGTTAGCTCGTCTGAAAAGAAGGGAAAAAAGTTTTTATGATTTTACAAGGCTTCTTTTGTGGCGCACTTTTAACAATACGTTTTAAACTAACGTTTTCCTAGGAGTACTAAATAAGCAACCTCTTTTTTTAGATTTCATTATAATATGGAAATTAGCCATTGTCACTGTCGTTGTTATAACTTCCTTGACAGGTATATGAAAGACCCCAGGTCGTACTGCACACGAGACATAGAAAATAGTAATAGTTATAAATCTTAATCTTCGCCCTCACTTTATTTTTGCCGCAGTTAATTGGTATTTTGTGTTGTTTTCATGTAAAATTCACGAAGATCTTAAAACTACGTTTCTCCAAAGCTTTCCTTCTTATTGAATATATAGTACTAGGTTTTCCCCCCGGTCAATGTGAAACTATCTCGATCAATTTGACATTCTTTTCTCGAAGCGCCATTTCGTCCTGAATGTGATCGCGATTACAAAATCATGCAATGAAATTCTTTAATGTGAGCCAAAAATCAAACACCGTTTCAATCCAATTGTAATTGCGCCGACGAAATTGCTGTTGTGAGCCAGTCCGCATTCTCAATGTTTCGCTCAAATTCGTCCATGTCGTAAAATTCCATCTTCTGGAGTGAATTCAAATTCGTTTTTTGGGCAGTCCACTTAGAACGAAATAACTGCAATACAAATTAGGAATGTTAGGTTTCGTGTAGAAAATAAAATTGGAGGGGCCGTGAAGTGTTTTTGTCAGGAGGCTGATCATGCGGGGAAGGGGGAGCCTGAGCTTGGAAAAGACACCACGCACACAAAACAAACAAAAACAAAAAACAATGAAGCTGATTATAATGTTTGCGGTTTATATCAGAATTAATTCAAAAACTATATGTCTGCTCGAAAACGAAATCGTTTACAACAAAAAAAAATAATAAAAAACAAAACTAATTGCTATAAAACAGAGTAGGGCTGCAGCCCCCATCCTCACTCTATTCATTCTGAAACTGCAATAACGAGAGGGTAGGGGGTGTTAAAATTTCTCGGCCTTCGGCCATCAACAAGGTCATCATATAACGCGCCATGGGGGGGGGTTAGGATTGTCCAGTCGGGTATGCAATCTATTTTTCCTACCATTTTCCTCCTTTTTTTTTTTTTTTTTTTTGTTTTGTTTGTTTTTGTTGCTGGGGTGGGGGTCTTTCCGCTGGGCCCCTGATCACACCTGAAATGGTCAATAGACCAATGACATTTAGCTCAAGTATGTATTACATAAAATTCAGATTAGACCAATAGCTTATAGACAGGCGCGGCCCATCACCCAGGAAACAAAAACAAAAAAAACAAAAAACAATCAACAACAAAAAAAGGAAAGAAAAAAAGAGAGAGAAAGATGCAAAGACTCGACAATATTGATGACGTTCTCGATGACCGACATGCCGCAAAAAAAAAAAAATTGTCCCTTTTCGTTACTAAAAGTGCCCCTTTTTCTTGGCTAAAAAGGACACTTTTCATATTATAATAAAAAAAAACCTTTAGACTTCTTGAAAGGCTCACGGACAACTTTTTTTATTTTGTAAAAAAGGGCGACTCTTATTACTAAAAAAGACCTTTTTCTTTCCACAGGTTTTTTTTTTTTTTTTTTTTTAACCCAAATTTTTCCGCTCGGTCGCCATGCGACCGAGCATAAAAAGGTATACCAACAATACGCATGAAACCAATTACCCTACTGCCAGAGGCAACTATTGTAAAGAGTGTTGTCAAAAGCACATAGGCCTATTTACATTCCTCTAAAACGTATTTTTAATGCCCTTTTATTACTTATGTTTTTAAAAAATCATTTAAAACATGTTAATCTATTTTGCAATGGTATTTAACATTATCATGGGGCAATAATTTTACACTTCGCTTAAAGTGTGTGTAATAAAAAACTGCAATGTTGCTTAAATTTTAAATGTTGCTTATATACTCCAAAATGTGCATTTTTCTATTAAAAGGGGGCACTTTAATCTCTCAAAAATCAATATATTGAACAGCATAATAAATTAAACTACTACGTTATTACCCAGCACCTCCCTATCCCATAAATTTTGCTCATTATGCCACTGAGGTAAAGGGCCCCCTTTTCAGAAAAAATGCCCCCCCCCACTTTCAAATTCGTTCCGTAGCTTTAAATACACGGATAGGTCTAAAACGTTTTAAATTGCATGCCTAAAAACGAATTTGACTGCTGGAAGCTCACCTCCACTTCCTTTTTATAGCTGGGAATTTTTTTAACTTGATCGCACGAAAATTGATTTCATGCACATTGACGATCTTACTAACAAACACTTTTGATCGTACAAAACGAATACGAATGATCATTATAACGATATGAGAGAACATAAACGAAATCAATTGCTCTAAACGTTAACTAAATTACCGATAGCCCCGCTCCGGGAAGGTATCGTTTAAATTGCTGAACATTACGAATTCGATTGAAAAGAGTTTAAAAACGACCGGCGAAAAACTATATTATCATATTGCTATGATGTTAAAACCAAAGTCAACATAGTCAAGCGATGTTACCGAATCCCGACCCAGAATCGATTCTCCAAGTGTCTATCCGCCATAATCTGATATTCTCATCTGACACATGTTTTATTCGTAGGTTTTCTAGGTCAAGTTAAAACTATCTCCGACCAATTTGACATTTCTTACAAACAATCTTCTTCCGAAATGTGATCGCGGATTAAAAATCTAAACGTTAAGTTCAACTGACCGATAGCTCCGCTCCATGAGGTATCGTTTAAATGAATCAACTTTAACGAATTCGATTACAAGAGTTAAAAAACTTGTCCGGGAAAGCCTATATTAAACATGGTTACTAAAAATAATGAAAAGATATTCGAACTTAAATCATTTGTGGCATAGGCCTATCTGTTACCTGAGTAGTTGTGAGGAGTGAAAACGCTGATTATCAACCAAAATCCCTGCTCCGTGACAATACTATCTGAAGTAAAAGACAAGCCACATCTTATTATTGGTGGAGATGATGACATTAGGCAGAGACGGACCTGACAGACTAGCTAGTAATGACGTCCAGTTACTTGGATCAAGAACCAAGAACCGATTTCAAGGATGTCTAATTTGTCTCAATAGAAAGGTTTTAAAGACTGCCATGATTTGATGGTCTGAGGGTCAGCCAACAACCATTGAGTGTTGGTTATTTGGATAGTTGGTGGTAGTTTTGGTGAAAGGATTGTCACAGAATCGCCGTATTCAAAGGTAATGACTTCGGGCTCATCAAGATCTGCGTGTATAAAAAACACAAAGTCAACTGATCACGGTCTGAAAACCATTACATTATCCATTTCACGAGAAAAATGATAATACAGAATAAAAATAAATAATAGCCATCATTGAAAGTTTGTTTAAAATGGATGGAGACGGCGTTTCGTTTTCTTTTAGTTTTTATTGATTTGGAATGATCATTCAATTGAAAATAAATTGATAAGATGATTAAGACAATGGTTCATATTTTCATCGGACTATGACGTCAAATATACTTGGCGAAGATTACCAGACGGAGTACAGCTAAAATAGAAATAGTAGAAAGTAATCACCGTTAGATAAAGTGATGAGCAAACTATAATTTCCCAGGCAAGCGGGAAATCTATTTTTTCCGAAGCGAACATGGCGAAGAGCTGAGGAGAGATCTAGCGGTATAATCCCCAGCTTGCTGCTAATGTGATCAGCGAAACTAAAAAGTTCCATCACCACGAGTGATGATTGATGATGGGAAAACTCCAATTTATAACGTGATTTAATTTTAACCAATCCTATTGAAAGATGCTTAGTAACTATGTGGAATATAAAGTATATTGAAAAATAGGGAGGTCGACGGATGGTAAATTAAGGTAAAGGCATGGCGTATTACATAACCACGGATCCTGCTTCAGAACTAGGATCATTGATTATACTTGTAGCTGATCTATTCAATTACCTGGTACACCTGGTATTTCTCCTGGCGTAAGGACCGTGATGATCATATCAAATCCCTGTTCCGTCACTGAACCATCTGAGGTAAACACCAGCCACATCTCATTGTTGCTGGAAATAACGTCATCAGGTAATGAAGAACCTGATAGGCTGACCAATAATGACGTCACGTTACTTGGATCCAAACCTGAACCGATCCTCAAGACGTCAGAGTTTTCAAGATTAAAGGTTTTAAAGAATACTTTGATGTGACAGTCCAGTGGTCCAGAAAAGAGCAAAGAGTTGTCTGCGTTATTAGGATAGTTGTAAGGGTAGTTTGGTGAAGCGACGGTCAGGTTCGTGCCATATACGAGGGTGATAACATCTGCCTGGTTGCCACCATTCCCAAAAGCTAGATTACAGGGGGAAAAAACAGTAAATTCGGAAGGTTCTTTGATAATGCTGCTTTGAACCAAAAGACGACCTGTACAGTTATTACAACTTTCTTTTTTAGCATACAGTTTGCAAGAAACGAATGGTACAGAGGATAAATTTTCATTATACAGCTATAGGCCTAAGAAATATTTGTGAAAGTGCTCTCAAAATGATAACGTCGTCAGTAGCAAGAATTCTTAGATACATGATTGCTTCTTTTTAGAGTGATTTAATTTTCTGTCATTGTGTTTATGCTTGTCATGATAGGCCTACTGAGTTATAGACTCGAAGACATTTCAGCGAAGTCTCAGAGACGTCTCTGCGACGAAAATCTCATAAATATGAACAAGTTCGATTTTCCCACGACTCGCGGAGAATCAGGAGACATCTCTGATATGTCTCCGCGACTAGTCTTAAACCCATCACAAACCCGTCTCAAACTAGTCTCAAACTCGTCTCATGGCTAGTGAGATACCATTACTAAAGGTGTAGTTAAGAACCAAATAAAAAACGCAGGAAAACAGGGTGCTATTGCGTAGCCAATATAACGTTGTTTGTTTCCCCTGTGTATACAGTCTGCTTCAAATAAAATGGTACAGTTCGAAAACATTTTTTTTTTGTAGCATGAAGATTAATGACAACCTGGTATTGTTTAGTATTTTCATAAAGCAGGAAAATAAAGCAGGACTTTCTTCTGCAATTTTTTTTTCATCACATTTGGTGCAGTATTTCTTGAGATATGACTCATTTTTTTACAATCAAGAAAAATCAATTTTTCGCACGCCGTCTCATGCCTTTGTGTATGATTTCGCATAAAATGACCGTGAATTTGGTGCTCCAGAACAACAGACGTGCTTAATTTCGATTTGTTCCTCGTCGCACACAACTTAGCATAGCTTTTGTTTTACGAAAGCAAATTATACAGGACAAAGCGCATCAACAAGAAAAATCTTTTGGCTTTAATTTGATACCACAAAACCACATTATATGAAAAGATTTCACACCTAAATGATTTTTTTCACCGACTGTACAATTTTTTTTTACACAGACTGTACAGCATCGCAAGTTTTAGCTGGTATCAATAAATACAAACTCAATAGCCAATAACTTGACCATGTATGCACTCGAATGAAGAAGACCACAATTCATAATACGCCACATACTGCAGCATAGTTTTGGATATTTAACATGCCTAAATTTTGTAGATTGGGTAGCTAGAAACAATATATCTTTAGTACATGAATTTGTTAGGCCATTGATTTTTTTTTTTTTTTTTTTTTTAATTTTATATTGGTTTTTCCGGTCCCGGTCATTGTTTTGTCAGTCAATTTCATGTTAGAGACATTCATTTTCGTAAAAATACGATGATGCATCGAAATATTTTCATTCAAAATCATATCCAGTCGTCCAAATTAACGATTATGGTGACTGATTTCGTATTTGTGCATTCTAGTTCACATAATAAGCATATATTTTCGGCAATGTTTATTCAAGTTCGTTTTTATCCTGTCGCCCTCTCATTCCGTATATTCAAATTCGTTTATAGACAAACAAGTTCATGATAGAAGCGTTCAAATTAAACATGCAAAGTACCAATTGAAATTGCTCATGCAGTATTTTTAATTATGTGTCAAAACATATCATTAATTAAGAAAAGTTTATAATAATCATGCCTTGTTGTGAACAAAGATGTAAAATGAAGCCCATAAAAAAAAACAAAAAAAAACATTGCGATTATACCAATGAAAATAAAGATTGGCAATGAAGACACTTACACAATCATATTAAAGAATCATGATAATGGGAAATTCATGTTCACAAATGCAATACACTAATAAATGGCGATGATTTATTTTTGAGATCAAATGACTTGGGAGTAAAAGAGAGGTGCTGAAATTAAAAACGAAACGATAGGCCTAATCACAATAATGATAAAATCACATTTATTGATAAAAATGGTCAAGATTCCTACTCCTTATCATAGATATGTGTACATTTTATAACGGATTTGGATGCTGAATCAGGAAAAATCGATCGCTTGAAAACGAAATTGAAAGTGTTTTATAAGAGCTTACCCTGCTATCACACTAATGTGAATGCATTAATAATGAAATTGAATGATTATATCCGAATTTGAACTTCGAAAGAATTAATTCGTGTGCCTAAAAATGAGTTTGAGAGCATGAACAAGGAATTGTTTGACTTATTGTCAGTCTGCCGCACCAAACAAACGAATTTGAATACACACAATATGAAAACGGATGGTAAATGTATGAAATTGGCCGGGAAAACCTATATTATGCCCCTATTTAGAAGTCCGTTCTTTAAAAAAAATTATAAACGGGCTTGGGCCTGTCCTTTTTAAATCCAATTTGTATCATCTGCAATGGCTATGATCACTGGACTTATGAAGCATGACTTGTATTAATCCTGCCTTTTGTCAACGTAAGTATAATAGTGTATAGATAGTATAGGTTCCCCGGCCAATTTCATACATTTCCATCTCTTTTCATTACATGTGTATTCAAATTCGTGTGTTTTGGTGCCGCAGACTGACCTTAGTCAAATATATTCATGCTCTCAAGTTCATTTCTAGGCACCTAAATTAATGATTAAAAAGTTTAAATTCGCATATAGGCACTCAGTTTCATGATTAATGCATTGCAATGGAATTCAATTTCGTTATCAAGCGATCAATTTCCATGATTCATCATTCAATTCCATTATACATGTACAGATATATTAAATAAGGAGTAGGCAATCTTGACCACTTTATATTAAATGTGATTTCACTTTCATCATATATAGCGATCATAACCTCTCTTTTATCATGAATTATTTGATCCAAAAATAAATAATCGCCATTATCCTTTGATCATTACATTGTACTCGTGAACATCATTTTCACCATCATGATTATAATAGGTTTTCCCGGCCAATTTCATACAATTACCATCTGTTTTCATTACACTGTGCTTTCAAATTCGTTGTGTTTGGTGCCGCAGACTGACTTTAGTCAAACAAATTCGTGTTCATGCTTTCAAGTGTCATTTCTAGGCACCCAAATTAATGATTACAAAGTTTAAATTCGTATATAGGCACTCAGTTTTCATGATTAATGCATTCAATTAGTGTGATAGCAAGGTAAGCTCTTTAAAACACTTTAAATTTCGTTATCAAGCGATCGATTTCCATGATTCAACATTCAATTGTACAGATACATTAATAAAGGATAGCAATCTTGACCACTTTATCATTAAAAGTGCTTTTACTTTCATCATTATAGTGATCATCACCTCTCCTTTTACCCCAAATTACTTGATCCTCAAAATAAATAATTGCCATTATCCTATGATCATTGCATTGTATTCGTGAACATCATTTTCAACAATCATGATTCTAATGTGTATCTTTATTTTCATCGTTATAATCGCAATGTTTTTATGAGCTTCATTCTCCATCTTAGTTCACAATTAACAAAGCTAGAGTATTATGACCGTTCCAAATTAATATTATGTTCTAACATTCAGTTTAAAATACCGTTGAGCAATGTCAATTCTAATGAGTACCTTAGATGTTTAATTTAAATGATTCTATCATGAACTCTGTTTGTCTATAAACGAATTTGAATTTACGGAATGAGATGGCGACAGGATTAAAACGAAGTTGGAATAAACATTGCCTAAAAGATATGCTTCATATGTGAACAAGAATGCACAAATACGAAATCGTCACAATAATCATTAATTTGGATGACTGAATACGATTTGAATGACGATATTTCCATGCATCAGCGTTATTTACCGAAAATGACTGTTCTCTATCATGAAAATAACTGACAAAACAATTAAATTGACCGGGAAAGCCTATATTTATCCTTAATTTCATCGTTATAATCGCAATGTTTTATGAGCTTCATTTCACATCTTAGTTCACAATATTTTTTTATTAACAAAGCAAGAATATTATGACGGTCACCTTTACCAAATTAATTGATGTCCTAACATTCGATTCGAAATACGCTTTGAGCAATGTGAATTTTAATGAGTACCTTACATGTTTAATTTGAATGATTCTGTCATGAACTTGTTTGTCTATAAACGAATTTGAATATACAATGAGATGGCGACAGGATTAAAACGAATTTGAATAAATATTGCCGAAAGATATGCTTATTATGTGAACAAGAATGCACAAATACGAAATCGGCACCATAATCATTAATTTGGATGACTGAATGCGATTTTGAATGACGATATTTCCATGCTATCAGCGTTATTTACCGAAAATGAATGTCTCTATCATGAACTTAACTGACAAAACAATTAAATTGACCTGGAAAACCTATATTTAACCGACAAGTCTTATCAAAATCATTTATATCTGTATGAAAAGGTTTGCCCATGCAACCAAAAGGTATAAGTTATCTATTCATGAGAAAAATAAGATTATTTCATGAAGAAAAATATGCAGGTTAATAAGCATTCATATTTATTAATAACAAAATAGTGATAAAGAATGAGAATGAATGAGAATTACGCTCTTGAAGTCTTGATACATCATAGAAATTAATACGATATGCACATACAACATTATATAAATTGAAATAAAATTATGTAAATTAAAATAAAACAACACACTTTACATTCGTTTTGTATGGTATTACTTGGACTAAAATGATTTCATTTTCATCATGTTAATAGTTTTAACATTATTTAAAATTTAAATAAAAAACAAATCAATAACAAATATTGATATGATAATAACAACTACTTACTTTTGCCAAAAAATAACACCATCGACAGAAATAGGATAGAAACAACAACGCTCGAGGAATACATTTTGATGAATCTACTTTAAACACAGACAATTTTGATAATGTTCCTAAGTTGGTCTACTTCTGATCGAAATAAAGTGTGCGAGGGCAGCCTCGTAAAGGTAAGATCTCTACAAAGTACCGGCAGAATTATTGTTTCTTTCTTATATAACGCGATTTTACGCAACAACTATATTGTATGGAAATGAGGTGGTAAAAATTTATGACAATAAAAACACATGTTTCTTGTTCAGTTCAGTTCAGTTCAGTTCAATTTTATTCTTTCTCAATTTGATAAAATACAATAACAAAGACAATAACATACATGACATATACAATGTAAAACTTATAAATGTTTACTTAAGATTCTCTGCAGGCGATATATTTTTGTTCTTTCTTTCTTCAAATGTTACTTGCATCGTTATTCATTGTCATTATGTTTCAGAGTTTTTACGTCACATTTTGTGGTCAATATAGACTTTTGGTGAGACTCCGCGACGTGTCATGGGTCGCGGGGAAATCAACCATGCTTTAATTTATGATTCTTAGTTTTTCTGTCGCAGAGACGAATATAAATATAATATATTGAAGACGTTTCTGCGAAATTAGATACCACCTTTACAGACGGAAAAAAAAAATCATATTAGATTTAAGCATGTTCGATTTTCCCGCGACTCATGAGACGACGCGGAGACTCGTGAAAAGTCGAGGAGACTCCGAGACGTCTTTGCAACTAGTCTCAAAACCGTCTAAAATCCGCTCAAACCCGTCCCAAACTAAATTCAAATCCATCTCATGGGAAGTGAGATACCACCATGGATACCACCATTACTCCGGCCCTCCGCGTAGAAACAAGTTTATAATTGAGAATGCGAACGACATTTCACTTGAATAGTAATAAGAATGTTTGGTTTATTGTCTGGTAGATTGCGATTATTGAATAGAAGGATTCTTATTAGGGGAGACCGGGGACAATTGTAACAGTTTTTTTCCAAATTTGACCTATCAACTTTATTAAAGCTAAATACTTGCTTAAAACTAAATAAAATGAAATATGCATATCTTAGCTTGGCATATGAATAGGTTTGGGTTAAGTACAACAAGTTATTTTGAAGCCATTACCATTTCAAAACAAGATGTCGAGTGTTACAATTGCCCCGTGTCCAGGGGCAATTGTAACAGACGCACGGGGCAATTGTAACACATGAAAATGTAACATTTTGTTCTTCTTTATCAAAGCTATGCACTTGACAGATCCAAGATTTAAACAACATTAACCACATAAGCTAATTATTAAAAAAGATGACAATGCTTGACTCAAGTTACATTATATTTTTCACTTGTTATATGCATGGCATGGGATTATTGCAGAAGCTTACGTGCTCTGTACGGGCGATAGCGGAGCGCTGAATTGTCCCGGGGCTAGGTACGGGGCAAAGGCACTTACTTAATGCTATTGATACTATTGCCCCTGAGGTGGGTGACCATGTTTGGAGAGATTTTTTTCTATCTTTACTTTGGTATTCACCGTTGAAATTTTAGCAAAATACAGGCCTAAGAATATCATTTCTAAATAAATAAAAATGACAGCCATAGCTCAACCACATATTTGTCCAGAAGAAAAACATTGGGAAGTGTGAGATTTTACTTTTTTGCTAAAAAAAGTTCAAATAACCGTTAAAACTGTTTACACTCAAATAGCATGTGGAGCGATGAAATATACATGCTCTGTACACATGTTAAGTTTTTAGCGTGATTCTGTTAGGAATGGGAGCCTCTGTTACAATTGCCCCATGTTACAATTGTCCCCGGTCTCCCCTACCTAAGATTTCTATGAATGCTCGTTCGCGATTCAGGTGTTTGGACCACAGAGATATACATGGAATTGGTCATTCACAACAGATGTATTTAAATTGCCATTATCATGACTAGAAGTAGATTATGTAAGCTGCTGCCTCGTAGTGGATGTAGTAAAGACAACTGATTGTTATTTAAGCAAAATAAAGACATTTGCTACATTTGGTATCTGCATGAATACTAAAGTAGCTTCTTCAACAAGTACAAGCGGTCATGAACACAGCTATCGCGTATTTACATTATCACTTCATACGACAAAGACAGATTCTGCTGGTACATTGTGGATATCTTTTCCGTTACGAGGTTGTCCTCGATCACAGACTTTGTTTCAGTAGCCTGAGCGAACTTTATCAAACTTGTCTGTTTTTAATGTAGATCAATCGAAATGTACTCCTCTTCACTGAGCGTCGTCTTTTCAATCTGGCTTCTTTCCATGGTGTTACTCTGTGGCACATGTAAGTATACTTTCAACCGTAGGCGCTCCCATTAAAAAAAAAAAAAAAACTCACTTTTCAGACAAATTAATTCAAAATGTATGGCAAAAAACAAATCTTGTGAAAAAGGAGTAAAATAAGTAAAATAATGTGTCCAAAATTTTGTAGAATAAACTGCTCCAGCTGTAGATTTATTTATATATTTATTTATTTAACAATTAAAGTATTCTCGACGACTGACTAAAGTTAGTAATCCTACTATATAAATACGTATTTTAGGCCTTGTAATGCTGCAGTCACACAGACACGTACGTTGAGTTACATCCGGTTGCGTCCAAAAATTATTTTCTTTTCTGCGGATCCCCACGGATGCCTTAATTCCCGTCATAGTCAGTAGTGGAAATAGTGATAATATCGGTCATCCAATAAAACAAAGGAAAACATAAATGATAGAAAAGAAGATGAAATAAGGATAAAACAACAAAAACGTAACTATACGTAAGTGTCTGTGTGAATGCAGCATTATTGTCTCGAACAATAGGGTAACGTATTTAGTAGGCCTACTAACTTTAGTCATCCTTCGAGAATACCGCGGTCAAAACTGTACCCTAGACTGTACGTTAAAAAATAAAGTTTTATTGACTCTACAGGTTATATTTAGGTTGAAAGTGGCATTTAATCAAGTAACCATCCTCATTGGACTTTTATTTCTTATTCTAGCTGTTGGGAACAATATTAAAGGAGATGAAGTTATCACCTTCGAATATGGCACGAAAGTGACCATTGCATCACCAAACTACCCCAACAACTATCCGAACAACGCAAACAACTCCTTGCTCTTTTCTGGACCACTGGACTATCAGATCAGGGTATCCTTCAGAACCTTTCATATTGAGAGAAACTATGACGTCTTGAGGATCGGTTCAGGTTTGGATCCAAGTAATGTGACGTCATTATTGGTTAGCCTATCAGGTTCTTCATTACCTGATGACGTCATCTCCAGCAGCAATGAGATGTGGCTGGTTTTTACCTCAGATGGTTCAGTAACGGATCGGGGATTTGTGATAATCATAACGGTTTTTACTCCAGGAGACATGCCAGGTAATTGTATAACCATGGATCAAATAGTTCTGTAGCAGGATCTATGGTTTTACCATCCGTTGACCTTCTAATTAAAAATACTTTACTCCTACTTCTACTTTGATTGTTGGTAAACCGTCTGGCATTATATTTTTATCCGGTTAAAGATAAACACAACCTTATCAAATATTTTAAAATTGATTTTCAAACTTCCAAAACATACAAAATTAAAAAGAAACCGCAACAAACCAATAAAAATGGTTGTGATAATTTCTTTTGTGTACGTCATGAAATGCAATGATGATGCTCTAATGGTGTTCATTTTAACCAGATCGTGATGATGAATCTGAAGTCATCACCTTTGAAAATGGAAGTTCTGTGACCATCGTTTCACCAAACTACCCAGCCAACTATCCAAATGACGCCAACACCCAATGGCTCGTATCTGGACCACCAGAATATCTGATCACTGCAGTCTTTGAAACCTTTCATCTTGAACCTGGTAGCTTTGACACTTTGAGGATCGGTTCAGGTTTGGATCCAAGTAACGTGACGTCAGTATTGGTTAGCCTATCAGGTTCTTCATTACCTGATGACGTCATCTCCAGCAGCAATGAGATGTGGCTGGTTTTTACCTCTGATGGTTCAGTAGCGGATCAGGGATTTGAGATAATCATAACGGTCTTTACTCCAGGAGACATGCCAGGTAATTGTATAACCATGGATCATATAGTTCTGTAACAGGATCTATGGTTACTTCTATACATCAAGCCTTTGCTTTTACCATCCGTTGACCTCCTTAATTAAAAATTCTTTACTCTTACTTCTACTTTGATTGTTGGTAAACCGTATGGCATTATAATTATATCCGGTAAAAGATAAACACCACCTTATCATTTTTTTTAAATTGATTTTCAGCTTCCAAAACATACAAATTTAAAAAAGAAACGGAAACAAATTAGGTTTTCCCGGTCACTTTCACACATATATCTTTTGAATCTATTTTTAAGATCATTCAATTTCACCGCAGTTGTGATCGTTTGGGCCAACCTCCATTCAAACTTACATTAAGTTCGTTCAAATCCTTTATTTATGCAATGAGCTTTTTAAATGTGCCAAGTCGATTTTAAACAGTAGCATAAGCGTTTAAAGAATTTTCATTCAATTTCATTGTTGCTTCGTTCGAGATTTGAATCCTTGTAAAGCATTCTTCAAATCAGTCATCTAAGTTTAGATAAAGAACATTCAACTTTAAAATTGTTTTGTTTTTCTTTTCGTTCGATCGAATTATCCGTGCAACACATTTAGAAAAAAGTCATTCACATTGAAACTTTATGCATAGATTATTAGAAATATGCATTAAAATGGGGATGGCCTCGGACTTTCTTAGGGTATTCAAATTCATTATAAGGCAAGCATGTTAAAAATAAGTGCATTCCATTTAAGATTCATTCGTCAAGAAGATCTTTGTTTACCATGCAGCCTTGGATAAGTCCCTCATAGCAACGAAAATGAAATAGTGGATGCAAAGACAAAAAGAAAGAACACTGGACACGCACATATAATTTCTTATTGAAAGTAATATCAAAACATAATGTTTCCTTATTGAAAACCAAGACGGTATTTTCACATGGACCTATTATATGAAGGAAAAGGGTTAGAAAAGTCCCGTATATGCCCCATATAAAATAATATATATGTAAAAGACAAATAAACATTATATATGAAATGATTAAAAGAAAGAAACAAAGCAACAACAAAAAATGATTTTTAATTTTTAATATCAGATGCGAATAGAGCAAAATACAAACATGGAAAAATAGACAACAGCCTATATTATGTATTTTTAAATGACCCTTTTTTTAAACCAATACAAAGCCCCAATTTTAACAGTGGCTGATCCAGGATTTTATGGGGGGGTCAAAATTTGTATTTCAGATTCTTGTGCAGTCGAATTTATTTTGCGTTACGCTGGCTGAGCAAAAAAGGAGCGGGGATGGGGGGGGGGGGGGGGGGTAGACGTGAAGATATTTCGGCATTCGGTCATCCTCACAGTCATATTTCACCCATGGTAGGGATAGGGATAAGTCGGTCATCCATTAATATAATTTAAGTGTGGGGTGTTTTTACGTGAGGCGCTCCACAAAATACCAGATTTTATGCACTTTTTCCCCCTCAATTTTGGGCTCGGGTGAGGGGAGGGGGGGTCCAAGCTCGTCAGCACCTTTGGATCCCCCTGAACGAAATATCTGATTCGTTTTAATGTCAGTTAAAATAATAGTTAAAAAACATGATTTAAAAGATAAGCCGAAATATGTATATGGCACATCAATGCTATGAAAAACTTGTATAATCAGATAATGCGAAAATATATAGAGAATCAAGGGGAAACACAAAACATAAACGGAATTTTAAATTGAATGGAAGTTTCTTTGAGTTCTTCAAAATGAAATTTATTGCCCGAACAGGCTAATTGATGCGATGCCTCGTTAATTTAAATAAACATAATGAGAAATTGTACGTACGTTAATGAACTTGTATGTACGTTTAATGAATTTTTTGCTGACAGAATAAATGAAATTAAATACGGGGGAAAAAATGCAATACATGGAAATGGTTTTGCCCCAATTATGAAATTGAATGCTCTTAAAATACAGCTTCGTGACTATGAATGAACTTGATTCCCCGTATTTTAAAATTAAAATGCCGATATCGATCGAAAAAAGGTATCGCTTGAATTTGAATGAACCTTCTACAGTGCGTCCCAAAAAGAACTATACACTTTTTAAATAGCTACCAAATAGAAAAATATATGATTCTTGGGGGAAAGATTTATATGTATATAAGGCTCGTATCCTCAACTATCATTATGACACAAAAAATTCCGAAAATAACCCATGTTTCAGTGAGTATTGACAACTTTTGTAAAGGACATAAAAATTAGCCTGCGTAGGAATTCAATTTTCATTTTGCACCTGGTTATGGAACGCCATGAAGAAGTCAAAATTAATGATGGAATCGATCGGCCAACAAAGACAAAAAAGAAAGTCAGAGCATAAATCAATGATATGAAAACAAATGGTGAAACATAACATTTTTGCATAATATTAATTGTATTTTTCTGACTTTTGGTTTATCTTTGACTCTGTTGGCTGATTTATTCCATCTTTAATTTTAACTCATTCGTGGCGTTCCATAACCAGGTGCAAAATGAATAGTGAATTCCTGCGCAGGCTAATTTTTTTGTCCTTTACAAAAGTGGGCATTACTCACTGAAGCATGCGTTATTTTCGGAATTTTTGGTGTCATAATGATAGTTGAGGATATGAGTCTTATATACATACAAACCTTTTATCCAAGAATATTATATTTTTTATTTGGTAGCAATTTCAAAAGTGTATAGTTCTTTTTGGGACACACTGTATAGGTTTGAATGACAAACCTATGAAATTGGGCGGGAAAACCAATTAAAAAATATATAGATTTAAAAAAAATATATTAATAAATGAAAATGGTTTAAGAGGGAATTTGGCTTCCATTTCGTGTGATACTGAATGTGGCTGAAGGTTAGGCAACACAATCTGCCCTACATGGGGAGAAAATGATGAAAATAGTGTGATTTTACAAAATGGCGTCTGGATGACATCACGTTACCTTGATTGTAACAAAAACCTTAGAGAATTCATGATGATCTATCATTGCTGAAATTTTGAAATGCTTTAATGCATTATTTATTGAGTAATCATGTCCACAAGAAGTGTACAGAAAAAATGAAAAATAAAGAGGAGGAGGAGGAGAAAAAAGAAGATTCTGACAATAACAAGAGGTGATATGGACATTGTACATACCACCTAATATAATGAGATGGCTTGTTCAATGCAGAATACATGTACACTCGAAATGTGATGAAATGACATGCCTTCTCTATTCACAAATCTAGACTGCAATGCCGGGGGTAAAACCAAAGTTAATTCGCCAATGTTGTAGGGAATTGTCTCAGCTGCAACATATTGAAATTTTGAAAGAGAAACGGCACATATTTACTGAGGGACACTCCGTTTTGTACCAAGATTATGTCGTCATAAAACTCAAATCGGTAATTTTGACACACAAATCAAAATTTTGAGTTTAGAAGCCATATGCATTATGATAACGTTGCAATGACGTTAAGTAAGAAATGAGGTAGGAGATCGCATCTACAACTCGTACTCTATCCAACTCTGAAAAAATAATTAGGGGTTGCCGTTCATCCTAAAGAATTATTAAGGATTTTGTACAGGCATGTTTTTGGCCAAAATAGCATATTTTGGCAAAATTGACAAAATTTACGCATGCGTAATTCCAACTTGAACAGACGCCCATTTCGTTATAAAATTTCGTCATAAATAGTCTTAAAGTAGTGATTATGGTGTCAAATTGTTGTGAATATTATCAAGATTACTTTAAGAGCAAAAAATCGATGATCTGAAGCTGCATTCTTTCCGCGACGCGCATAAATGTGACTATGCAAGTTTTTATCTGCTCTTTAAATTCCTAATATCATGTAAACAAATTCAAAATTTAAAAACACCATTTTTTTCTGGTCCCATGTGTTACGAACGAATAAATTATCATAAATTAAAAATGAATTGAGTTATTTCAATTATTGTCGATGATTTTGTTGAAGGTTCTTAGTACCTTCAAAAATATACCTAAGGATTGGGATTTCAATTTAAGATTTATAAAAAAGCCTATTTTTGTCTCTGAATGTCCCGTTTGTTACATTGCAAAATAGCGTGGACTCGCCCTTTACTAACCGTTGACCTCCTTTGTTTCAATATTTGGCTTGACCGAGTAATATCATCTTACATCATCTCCTCTTATTTACATCTTCAAAAACCGAAAAAAAAAAAATAATGAGAACTAAAAGGGAACGCGAAAATCTTCCCCACCCATTTTAAACAAAGTTGTTGTCAATCTTTTTAAAATAAAAACAATATATCTGCCGTTGAATTTCTGTTCATTTTAACCATGCAGATCTTGGAATGAACTGAAGTCATCACCTTTGAAATGGCTATTTTGTGACCATCGTTTCACCAAAACTACCCAGCCAACTATCCAAATGAAGCCAACACTCAATGGCTTGTGCTGGACCAGCAGACTATCAAATCATGGCAGTCTTCAGAACCTTCATGTAGAGACTTCTATGACGTCCTTGAAATCGGTTCTGGTCTTGATCCTAGTAACTGGACGTCATTACTAGCTAGTCTCTCGGATCCGTTTCTACCTAATGACATAGTGTCCACCAGTAACAAGATGTGGCTGTTCTTTACGTCAGATAGTACCTTCACGGAGCAGGGATTTTGGATCGATATCAGCGTTTTCATCCCTAGAAACTATTCAGGTAATGTATATTCTACAAGTACATCGAATTTCATTAATTCATTATGTGAATTTTCTATCACAAATGTCATTATGAACGGTTTTCAGACCATTCCGTAAGAACTTCTTAAGAATTACTTAAGAAAGCGGTACGAATCCAGCGTTTGTAGACCATTTGTTAGTTCGAAGATCAGTCGACGGTCTTATTCAGGCTTTTTTTTTTTTTTTTCAATTTCGTACGAGGCCCCCTTTGGTAAAACGACAGCGCGAGCGTTGTAAGAAAGCCTAAATGCTACAGTCACACAGACACTTACGTTGAGTTACCGTCCGGTTGCGTCCAAAAAAAAAATATTTCCTTTCTGCGGATCCCCACGGATGCCTACCCGTCATAGTGAGCAGTGGAAATATTGAATATTCGTTCACCAGTAAAACAAGAAATACATAAGTAATGATAGGATAGAAGATGAAATAAGATTAAAACAACACCAAACGTATCTATACGTAAATGTCTGTGTGACTGCAGCATTAGGAAGATAAGCTCCATGAACGAATCTTTGCGAACTGTAAAACTCCAAAGATTCGGTTGAACGCATCTTTTGTATATTTGTGATAGTAAAAATGTGTCGTAGGGCTGTATACTAAATAAGTACCTGTTCTCTTTATCAGCAGATGTTGCACAAGTCTTTGACGCCAAGAAAATTAGTGAAACATGTCAAAGGTGAAAGGTGTTTCCGAAACTCAAAATTAAAAGAAATTTCAATGTTTAAAATACAGGTAGGCCTAACTCGAGTAAAACAGACAGGAACGCAAAAGTAACACCAAACGGTCCGAACCAAGAACTCAGAATCTAGATAACACCAGAAAGATGCCGACCTTAAGCTAGGGGGAAATTTCATAATCCGAGTGCCACGCCTGCCGGTCCGATGAGAGAACTTCTGGGCAAAGGCAGAGGCTCGAGTGGCACTAGGAAGCAGGACACTATCCCAGGGAGGAGGGGGAGAAGGAGGTGGTTGAGCAGGTGTTGAAGGTGAGCACCAGGGGAGCATTTCATATACAAATATTCACTTTTCTCACGGACAACTGTTATAATCTACTGAGATGCTTGCATCTGATCATGCTGATTGACGGTGAACAAATTTGTCGGATAAAACGTCCGACAAATCCTTTCATGAAACACCCCAGGCGTTACCATAGCCGAGAAAGCTGGGATGATCAGACATTAGAGAAAGTTGGATGCATGCAGGGATTATCCGTCATGGTAAGAATCTTAATAGGTGATTCGTCTAAACCCGTCATGTGACCAAAAGTAGTTCCAACCAACACGTCATGAATTGTGCAAAAATGCCACTAATCCTGAATCTGACGTCACAAGCCGGGAATATTCCCTTGAGCCCCCGTTGGGGGGGGGAAAAATTTAAAGTAACCCCTGCGAATAGCCACGGCTCGATCAACCGATAGTGGCCTATCGAGTAATCGAAGCTAGCTGAGAGCAAAGACCCCATTTTCGTACACGTTTACTCGGCATACCCTGACGTCAGAAAGGTATCCACCTCTAGCTCTATGCGTGACGTAAGGTTTGTTTTGACGATGGTGCGCGTACGTACGTAAATGACGCGCGTGACTCATTAAATTTTGTTTACATTTTGATCTCGCGTAGTATAGGCTGGACGGGATTTCTGTCTGTTTGCTGGAGAGTGCGTGCCTTAGCCTAGGATCATGGCAGTGCAGTGACGTGGATTATGGATAATTTTTACAAGTAATGTGTAAAGTGAGTGAGACAAGATGGCAAATAATGTAGTTTGGAGGAGCTGATGATGATAGCAAGCCGAGGTTTTCGTCTCGTCTACGACGATTATTTCATTCAGGGAATTCATTGAAAATGGCGAGAGCAACGCTTAACTTAGTTTGTCAGCGTTTGATCAGTGTTTTAGAAGTCTACGCAGAACAACTGTGTTGATTTTGATTGTGATTGAACCAAAGCAGAGACCACCAACTTTACAAGAAGAAGAGACCAAAAGGTCGAGTGAGTAAACGCCCATTTATTATTGTCTTCAAAATGTATATCTAGATCTAGGTCTAGGTAGATCTAGGCCTATAGACCTCTAGATTCTAGATCATTCATACATGTAGGGCAGGCCTAGGTTAGATCTAGACCTTATCTGGAGTAGATATCGGCCTCTAACGTTAGATTTCTAGAGATCTAGAATCTTTTATTTCCGATGACGGATATATACGGCCTGCAGAGGTTTTGGTGAAACTATAGTCCCCTCACTGACGTGAATGCGACTATTTTCCTACGGGGCTGCGCCCCTCAGGAAAAATAGTCGCATTCTTCGCGTCAGTTCGGGGACTATAGTTCCAACCACCCCCTCTGGTGGCCATATATAACTGTTCACTGGTGGTGCGGAGGCGTAGTAAGCGATAGGCTCGGTATGCTACTTAAAAAGCACAGGCAGACGCAGTGGTGTGGCTGTGGTGTATGCACCAATCTGCAATTGGAAAAACCGGCGCCGTAGGCCAATGAGTACAACAATTCCTTCGTATCCTCAACGCCCTTTGCTGAATCCTTCTTCCCCAAAATCCGTAAAAACTGTTGAATTAGTCTATTCCAATCTAAATTAGACATCCAATCTAGAACAAACCTCTCGAAAGCTGCTTTCCAACAATATATTTAAAACTTCAACTTAAATTTCTGTACAACACTCCACTCACGCCAACCACCAAGTTTATACTTCCAGTTAAAGTCCAAGAGGATCATTTGTGATAGTATAACGCAACGGTTGAGTACAATACTGACTGCCCGTAGTAACCAATTACGACACATCGAGCGGTGTCATACAGACTTTCTCCACAGGTGTACTCCTGACCCTCCAAATCAGGCAATTCTCTACATGACGATAGAGTTTCGGTTCCTCTGCGACCGCGTTCGGGATTTCAACACATGCGCCGAAGATATTACTTGAAGAGGCACCCAGTGACTGACCGGCACGATTGACAAGCTAACTGTGATGTACTACAATAGTCGTCTGCACAGTGTTCGTAGCACCCTCTCTCCTCGAGGCCAGCGCAACGCGTAGACTCGTTCGCACAGGCGAAGATCTTCGGTTAGCGCTTCGGCGCCGCACCAGTGTACGATCTTGATTCGCAGCATCCAACTCGTGACGCTGTCTCACAGAGATACCCGGCCAAGAAAGTTCGAGCGTACTCATCGCTCGATTGGTAAGTGGAATATACAGAGCAGAATTCTCGTGTACAGCTATAAGGTTGTAGGCTGGGCTGGCGTCGTAGAGCAATATAATATACATTCACCAGAGTGCGAGGTAAGAGGCGCCGTCGTGACATGCTATGAGCTCAACTCCTGTGGCAACGGACACCATCTTTAATCGGGTCTCTCAGATTACGTCTTCTACCGGTACTACAGATGACATGTTAACAGATCTACCTGCTAAACACCTATCGTACCCGTTGCTTGGTCAGAGCACGCTCGATCCTGCCGGCCCTGTCAGCATGAGTCAAGCACTGACTAACGCCAGGCCAGTGACAAACACACGGATGGTGACACTCAGCAGTGTCACTTGCAAATGGTTGAAGCGAGGTGATTCTCATATCACAACTCCTAGACTGCGCTCAGTAAGGAAGCGATGCGCTTACGCAGACTACGCACAGATATATTGGATTAGAGGAGACATATACACAGTCCACACGTCAGGCCTCGAAGAACGCACATGCGACATATATACAGTCGTCTGGGCATCTAAACTGGTAGTCCATTGGCGGATGTTCCAGTATGACCAGACTCAAGGAGAAACCTAACTTATTAATCCACTTGCTGACCCTGTTAACCGACTTTGCATGTAAGAAAGACCCGTACCACAACATTACCGCATACATTACCTGGAGAGTGCAATATCTCTGGCTCACCATCGGGTGACGAGAGGTGCAATCTGAAGCACGGTGGACATGGTGCCTTGAACTGTGGACATTTTGAACCTGTACCTGACTTGTCTAGGTTCCTCAAGCGAGGTTTTATCCAAAATTTAGAATTCCCTCAAAGTCATATCTGCCAAGATCTGAGTAGGGGCCTGTGGCCGACAGGAATGACGAGGTCCCGCACCTTCAGACAAAATTATCGTGCCGTGTTAAAGGGTTCCACTATCTGCAAATCCCTCATCTCCATATATTTAACCTCAACACAAGTAGAAAGAAATAGTGCAATCGCAGTCGTAAATTTCTCCAAACGCCAAACTTCATGCAATTCTGGACCAATCCCTAGCCAGACAATAGGTTGTGTGGTGTGGTCAAGATTCTCACGCCTTTTACATTTCACCAATGATGAGTCTGCGCCTCACAATGTCATCATCGGCCCTAAGGGGTCTCTCCCACCAGGATTCCGTGAACCCATGGCTTTAGCTCTGTCTAACGCTGCGGGTGGAGTCAGCCTTGCAAGGTATTGATGGCCAAATAGGCATCGACACTGAAGGAAGCAGTATGCGAATGCGGAAGGAGGAGACCATGAGTCACCTTCTACAATGCCCTCTTCTCCCCTACCTCTGCTCCCCAAGCTGCATCTTACTACTCTTTCGGCTC
Source organism: Paracentrotus lividus (assembly GCA_940671915.1). Taxonomy (NCBI): domain Eukaryota; kingdom Metazoa; phylum Echinodermata; class Echinoidea; order Camarodonta; family Echinidae; genus Paracentrotus; species Paracentrotus lividus. Next base: position 20,087,104 of record CALNVZ010003435.1, on the reverse strand, counting down.
ATTGGGTTCGCCTGTGTTCAGTACTTAATGGGTAGAGTCTAATTCAGAGTTGATCCCGAATAATCAATATCATATACAATGCATACTATGATCTTTAAATGTAAATCCAGGTTCATTACAAATCAAACAGAATAGGAGAAAGGACTCCGAGAAGAAGAAGACCAATGATGTGACGGTCTTGGAATAGTCAAAGGAAAGCTATATAGAGAGCAGTAGCCCAGAAGAATGGCACACTAGGCTTCAGGAGCTGACGAAACGATAGCATATTCTCTGACATTTTGAATGCATTTTGACACCTGTGGGGTGTAACACAAAGACTTACGATTGATAAAAAGTTACGATTGATTTTTTCTCGGTAGCCTCATTTAAAAACCAGGTTCAGTCATGGATAAGGATTTGGATATGATTAAGAGTAGGGTTAGGGCTAGGGTTAGGATTAAGATCATCAACTTTAGAGCATCCTGTCCATGATGAGGTTACCGAGAAAAAATCAATCGTTATTTTTTATCAATCGTAAGTCTTGAAATGTGTTGAAATGGTGTTGAAATTTTGTTCCGCCTTCGGCCAATCGTAAGGTAATATATCAGCTGTAGGGGTAGGTTTGAGATGTCAATCGGCTCAAATCATGTGCATTTTTTCGTTTTTTTTTTTTTTTTTTTTTTTTTTTTTTTTTTTTTTTTTTTTTTTTTTTTACTTTCTGGTCGATTTGACGCCCCCTGGGGTCAATTTGGCGCCCTTTTGGGCGCCCGGCCGGGGCCCGTAAAGCCCCCCCCCCCCCTCAAGAGTACGCGCATGATAACCATCACCATACACGATGGATACATGAGGTGCGGTTTTGTACCGTTACATATCCCAGGTAATTATAATGAACTTTGCGAGATGAAGTCAGCGGTACCCGTATGGAAAGAATGCAAAGTTACGAATTGGACGCATATTTGCGTCCTGGGATGCAAAGTTCGCTGCCCGGGGTGTAAATTTTGCGACTTGGTTGTAAATGGTTGAATGTATTTAGGGCCACCACAGTAATTGACATAACTACTCGTTAATCTCCTCTTATCTATTTCTATCTCAAAATTTATTTTTTTTTTTTTTTTTTTTTTTTTTTTTTTTTTTTCTTTTTTTTCTTTTTTCTTGACCGTCGTTGACCTTCACTTTAATTTCTTCATATTCACCAGATCTTTGTAACGAAACGAAGTCATCACTTTTGAATATGGCTGATTCTGTGACCATCGTTTCACCAAACTACCCAGCCAACTATCCAATAACACCAACACTCATTGGTTTGTTGTACGCCCCAGACTATCAAATCATGGCAGTCTTCAAGGACATTTCATGTTGAGACCATTTATGGACATCCTTGTAATCGGTTCTGGTTTGATCCAATAACTGGGACGTCATTACTTAGCTAGTCTGTTCAGTCCGGTCTCTACCTAATGTCATCGATCAAACCAATATAAAGATGGTGGCTGGTCTAGTACCTCGATAAGTATTTGTCACAGGCAGGTTTTCGATTGAATCAGCGTTCGGAGACTAGAATTACCATAAGTATTCTAATTACAAGATACAATCGAATTTCCACGTCATTATTGTTAATATAACAAGTGTCTGGACGTAGATCACCAAGAATAATCAATATCTTATAAATTATGTATCGTTTGTTAGCTTTTGACTGCTCCGCTTTCCGCAAGAAGTAGGCCTTTAGGGTTTTTTTTAAACATTCTCTTGCAGTACAACAATTTAAGATTAAAATGATGTTTGAAAATAATAGTATAATTATAATAACAATAGTAATCAAAATTAACTACACAGTAATAACAAGAGCAAATTAATGTATAGATACAATAATAATAATAATAATAATAATAATAATAATAAATAATTTTAATAATGATAATGATGATATTTTAGCTATATTAGTGTCACCAATAAGGATAAAGCATACCAAAACAATCTGAGAAAATGGTAAGCTTTTCGCAAGTGTTCTCGTTCAGACTATCGATCTATGCAATCATGTAGATTTGAATCTAAAATTAGGGTGAAATTATAAACTCGCAAATTATCTGTTTCGGATCCCAGTGAACACCGGAAACATTTTCACCTCTCTCTTTCCGCCGTAGTTTCTACAGGATGATTTCCTCTCATTATAAATGGCCTGTGGATCGATGCACTGGATGAGGAACCTGACTGATAAATGTAGATAGCATGTTGTGTCTTGTCAATCCATATTCGAGCGATTGTTTTTAGTTATGACGTACAGGCAACTTGCGGAGACATACCCCACGAATGAAAATGTAACGAACGAGACTGTATGCAACCAATCAAAATTTGGGACCAGTTGGAATTCATCAAGGATTCAATCCTTCCACGATTGTACTCAGATCACCAGTATGGTTACTGGATGATTTCAAGATGCCCTTCCGAGTGGTCTCGGCATGGAATCAATCGGCCAACAAAGACAAAAATAAACTGAAGTCCAAGCAAAAATCAATGATATGAAAACAAAACAGTAACACATTACATTTTTGCATAATATTGATTGTCTTTTCTAACTTTTGGTTTATTTTTTACTCTGTTTGCTGATTTATTCCATCATTAATTTTGACTCATTCATGGCGTTCCATAACCAGGTGCAAAATGAATAGTGAATTCCTGCGCAGGGTAATTTTTGTGTCCTTTACAAAAGTGGGCATTACTCACTGAAGCATGCGTAATTTTCGGGATTTTTTGTATCATAATGATAGTTGAGTATATAAGCTTTATATATTTATAAACTCTTTCCCCAATAATCATATATTTTTCTATTTGGTAGCTATTTAAAAAGTGTATAGTTCTTTTTGGGACGCACGTATATTACAATAATCCATTGGAACTAAATTTTTGGAGAACTATTTTTGTCACATGCTTCATAAAAAAGGATTAGCCCTTTACAATTCGTAAATCTCTTTCTTCGACTAGATCTCGGCTCTCTCGGATCTGCTGGCTTTCGGTTTCCTTGACTGAGGTCATTGAGCACCCCTGTGCATGGATATCCTCTTCGTCACGTCGTCGCCTCCAAAGCGTGTTTATTTCATTCGTTACGGCCAACAAACGCGTGAAGGACACCTGGCAAGCATCTATCCACGGAACGCTCACGCTATCGGACGACTTGTCTCGTAATGTGTTATTTCAGACACGTTCACGAGATCGTGCTAATATACTGCGATGACCAAGTCGAATCAAAAACAGCAATAACTTCAATAATATACTAAAATACATATGAATTACGATATTTTCTAAGTATATTCGACTTTAATCATTGGACTATGTAAATTGTTATAATTATCCCAAACAGAAGTTACAAATACGCTCAGTAAAAATTAAATTAATTTCAACCGCCTTGGGTGTCAATAACAAACACATAAGAAACTTCTTTGCAAGCGCACTCTGAGAATAGCATGTAGTAGTGACATGAAATGGGGCGCACAACCAAAAACACTTAGCCATATTAATCCACAATTGAATGTTAATGAGGAAGCGGTATCTCGATATATTAATCTAACCATAAAAATTCAAGATGTAGTGGTGCAAACGCATTTCAAGCAGTCAATGAATGTGCATTTTTTCCGGAGCTAAATGGACAAATGCATCTTAGTAATAGTATGTCATGGTAAGAACAGCGATTTATTTAAATTGTTTTAATGAAAAATAAAACATAAATATTTGGTTCAATTGTTCCATATCGTCATACTATTTAATTTTCACCAAGATATTTGTCCGATACTCATGCTTTGAATTTCATTGCGATAGTTTGAAAGAGTGTCAATTTAATCAAGTAATACATTTAATTGCACTTGGCAGTGTTGGCGTATGCAATCTAACCACTCTCACAGTCTATTATAACGTTGATCCAACCAACGTTTTACATCCATTTCTTTACTGACAATTCGGTCAATTTACCATTGCGCTAATTCCCTTAAAAGGAATCCTTTTGGACACTTTCCACTTTCGCACTTAGAATTTCAATCGTTAAGCATAATTGTAAAATGACCATGGATTTGATTTGGACAGAATGGTAAAACAGTAAGTAATCAAGGACAATTAGACATACAGAACTATTAAATATAATAAAGCATTATTCTAAGCTAATGATAATTGGACCGGAACAAGCAATAGACCCATTGATAGCCGATTTTTTTTTTCTTTTTTTTGAATCATACAATCAGATTCATAAAAGGTAGTATCAGCCTTTCAAAATTGCGAAAACTAATGCAACTTGGCATAACTGTAGAATATGATCGACCAATACTGTCTATTCAATCTTACTGTCATAGGTTGCCTAGATCGGTAATACGAAACGAAATCTGACTACCAATCTTGACCAGCTCTCCATCAACATCGTTGATATTACAGCGCGTGCAGCACGGACCGTACACACAATATACACACGGCGCATCAGCGTGCATTATTCTCTGCGCTAACGGTCAGCGGTTCGCACCGTACGGTATATTTTTCGAGGTTCGAAAAAATAGGAATGAATTTTGATAATCGCAATATAATGACAAACATACACATTTGAGCTTAATCATGTTGTGGGAAGATATAATCATTGGTATACTACTATATCCTCTAAAAACAAGAAATTTAATATTTTTGCCTGCAAAAGGCTGACACTACCTTTAAACAATCTGCTATTTATAGGTTTATCTATTAGTCCAACAGCTAGCTGGCTTTCGATCAAACGTACGAGGGACAGACAGTCGGGTATTGAAACCGATGGGGAAGAGCCCCACATCTTCCAAACTGAACGTCTGTAAGTGCAACTCTACTGGATCTAGTTCCTACAAGCAGGGGCGCCCAAAAAATGCCCCTTTTATGAAGAAAGAAATAGGAAATAGAGTATTAAATTACCTTTAATTTTCTACTAATTAGAAATAAGATCAAAATTGATAAAATTAAACTTTTTTTTTTTTAATAATAAAAATGATCGAGAGAATTGATGTTTATAACTTTCTGGAAAACTACCTTAAAGTTCATACTTGTGCAATAAGCTGTTTTAGAGAAGAGTGTAGTATAATTATTTATCCGATAAAGAGTTGTAATACCCTAAAGTTATGAACGCACTTAACACAAAAATTCACAATCTTTTTTCCTGTGACGGAGAAACCCCCCCATATTGACGAGTGTAGCCTACTGTGTGAACGTCGTGAGAGGGCCGCCTCGAGAGTTGCGATCAAACGAGTGACTACATTTGAACACGTCGAAAATTTTAGGTGCCGTTGTTAGTACTGTTGTTTGTTGAATACAAAATGCATAATGTTTGAAATGGGTTAATACTAGCCACTATTGATTTTGTGTGTATTGTGGTCATGACTTTGGGGTACTATAACTCTTTATCAGAAAAAGATGCTTCTCTCTTCTTTTCGCTGCTCAATGCAGATGTATGTAGGCAGTTTTCAACAAGAAATTTCAAAATATATCATAAAAAACGGGAAAATTCCCCAAAATGTTCTTTTCGGAAAAAATGAGAAAAATGCACTTTCCACTAAAATTTTCACATTTAATCAAAGACAATTTGGTTTCAAAATAATAAGTAATGCTTTCTATCGTAACACCAAACTTAGTGTATTTACATTTATATGATTTTTCTATAAAATACAATTTTTTGTGAATGGGGCACTTTTTGGGCGCCACCGCTTGTAGGGGCTAGATCCACAGAGATGCAACGACAGACGCTCAGTTCGGTAAATGTGGGGTTCTAATACTCGGCTACATCGTCCCTCGTTCACTTGATCAAAATTCGGCTAGCTGCTGCACAATATGCGTGGACATCTTGTCTTGAACAGAGGTTCCAGCTTACATTTTCTTTTTTGTTTGTTTTTTGAGCAGCAGTTTTAGACAAAAACATTATATGATAGTACTTTTACATAGATATGCTAAATTTGTGAACATTTATCGGGGAGGCCTTTTTTTTTGGGGGGGGGGGGAATATAAATGCCAATAGAAAGGGACAGATTTGCCTTAACGGTAAAATTCAAATTTTCACATCATTTTAACGTGTGAAAATTGGTGTAACGGTTAATTTGCTAATTCTAGATAGTCAGTATCGGATCTGGCCAGATTACACACAATCTTATGTTGGAGGGCACTCCATTGTGCGCAAATATTAAGCGCCTCAAAATGTAGTATTGTGTGTGACCCGCGCTAGATCCTAGATACATATTTATACACTAATGAGAATTTCACCGTGTCAAATATGTGTATTATGTCTGTAACTTTATTGTAAAATAATATTGTGATTTTTACTGTTTTTATCACCTTTCATTAAAATGGAAAGTCAAAAGTATATTGATAAAAATAGCACACAATTTCATACGTTTTCTTTCTCATACGATAGGCTAACTCAGTGCTGAAAAAGTGTTACACATACACTTACGTTTACGTTTTCGTTTAAGGCCCGGTCCCACTGGCGGGAGGATTAATTGCGCATGAGTTGCGTATACAAATTTCGTTCATCCGGAACAAAAAATAAAAACAAAACAAACAATTCGCAATTCATACGCAAATCATCCTAAAAAGCCAGTGGGACTGCGTCTTTAGTTGGGCAATTCCATGATTAGTTTCGTTACACTTTAGGGCTACTTTTACTCTAAGGTTAGCTCGTACATGAAGACGCTTTCATATTATTGTTAAATTTCTGTAGTGTCAATACAGACATAACCTACTTCACCCCCACAAAAGAAATCATGAGACATGTTTCAGGAATTCGTAGCACGAACTTTAATTTTGGTTAGTTACGTTACAAAAAGTGGACATGCTTTTTTGGGAACAGACTTTGCATTCAAACCTTCCTCAAACGAGGTTC
>CALNVZ010003435.1:20069122-20079153 GCA_940671915.1 Paracentrotus lividus | reverse complement strand
CCCTGTTTATAGTTAATTATTGCGGAACCAAACAAAAAATAAATTACATATGATTGAATCTCTTATGCCTCCCAACCAATACAAGCTCAGGAAAAAAAGCGGTTCCGTTTGTCAAGCTATTCTCAAAGTCACACGTAATCTTTGTTGAGTTACAGCTATATCCTTTGACAAGATGTGTGTCTTGATTTGGGCTTCACTCTTGGGGTCCATAAGAGTTAAAGCTTCATTATTTTTATGCTTTCTTTCATGACAAGTCATTTGGTTCAGTTGTTTTGATTATTTCTCGTCTGATTATATTTTGGCCTATATTATTTGTATAATTAGTTCCGTTTTAGGGGTTGGACAATTGTATTTTTGCATGGTCTCTTTGTCTTAATATATCATGATATGCTTTATCTATTTTCCACTGAACAGTGTTGATTAAGTGTACCAATAAGCAGTTAGTTACGTTACTGCAATGGTTAAGTCTTACGTTACATGGTTAGTTGCCGTATACACAATTTGGATGCTTCTCAATTCGCCTAATATGACAATGTTATGATTTAATGGGCATTGTTTTGACGAGTAGAATGTATTGTACTAGGAGGAAATTTAATAGAATATGCGACCATTCTGGGCATTTAACTTTCTTTCAGGAAAAACAAAATTGACATTTTTTGGGTTTTAGTTACGTTATACATGGGAATTCAAAGCCCACGAGAATTTCCAAAACATTTGTGTTATTAGCAAACCTCAATGCAATATCTTTTAACTAGCTGATTTCTGAAAGACAATTATATTCAATTATTGAATGTCCTAAATTTACTGAAAAGACCCTTTTTGTAGTATTCACTGATGTTTTAACATTTTTTGTAGTATTATTAACTTCATAAATTTCAGCCCTCAGATATCAACCTGTTGGCTAAATCCACTTAATTCAGACTATTTTCTTTAATTAACTGACTTTTAGGAACTTTGGTCTGTATTGATTCCAACATATCTTCTACCATAAAACACAAATTTCACCTGGAAAATCGTAATTCTAATTTTTATGTCCATGTCCACTAATTCATGGAATTGCCCAGTTACGTTTTTGTTGTTTTACCCTTATTTCATCTTCTATTTTTATCATGTCTATCATTTCTTATGTATTTTTTTTTATTTTTTTTTTTATTATTTATTGGATGAACGGAATTATCACTATTATTCACTGCTGACTTTGACGGGAAGGCATCCGTGGGGATCCAAAGAAAAAAAGGAATTTCAGGACGCAACGCCGGACTAACTCAACGTAATGCTGCAGTCACACAGACACTTATGCTACAGTCACACAGACACTTACGTTGAGTTACGTCCGGTTGCGTCCAAAAATTTATTTTCTTTTCTGCTGATCCCCACGGATGCCTACCCATCATAGTCAGCAGTGGAAATATTGATAATTTCGTTCATCCAGTAAAACAAAGAAATACATAAGAAATGATAGAATAGAAGATGAAATAAGATTGAAACAACACAAACGTATCTATACGTAAGTGTCTGTGTGACTGTAGCATTACGTTTAGTTACGTCCGGTTGCGTCCACAAATTATTTTCTTTTCTGCAGATCCCCACGGACGCCTTCCCGTCATAATCTAGCAGTGGAAATAGTGATAATTTCGTTCATCAAATAAACTAAAGAAATACATAAGAAATGATAGAATAGAAGATGAAATAAGATTAAAGCAACGAAAACGTAACTATACGTAAGTGTCTGTGTGACTGTAGCATTAGTGTCTGTGTGACTCTAGCATACACCAACAGTTTCGATGACAGTTACGGTTGGATGAGGGGGTTTTGCCGAGTGGTACGGTAAAAGGGATGAGTTTTACATCATAATGTCATTTAGTTTAATTAAAATTTGATCATCATTCTGGAGGTTGTATTTAGCGATGTGTGTGGTGTGGTGCATTTGATTTGGAGAATGCGAGTGAGTGTGTGACCTTGTGGTGAGGGAGAGTGTGTGTGTGTGTGTGTGATTTATGTCACCAAGATATCATCTACTTGTTGATTAATGAACATGGGCCATTTATTTAAAAATTATGTGTGTGTGTGTGTGTGTGTGTGTTTGTGGGTGGTTGTTTTGGTGAGGGTCTGTGTGAGTATGTGTGTGTGTAGGTGTGTGTGTGTGCATGAGAGGGTGTGTGTACGTTCAGTGCGTTTGTGTGTGTGTTGAGGAGGGATAGTATAAAGAAAGAGAAGAGAAAGATTGATAACTGACACATGAAAAAAACAAAAACAATTCGAGCCAGAAGGACATGACAGGGATTATATTATGTTGTATTCATTTATCAGGCCTACCAATATTTCAAAATTTACAATTATTTTTGGTAAATGGAACCAAAAAATAGCTAAAAAAAACGAGGCTTGCACCGCTCAATAACAAAATGCTGAGAATTACGGTCAATACATTGTATTTTTAATATAACATTTAGTAGATAACGTAAGTCAAACAAAAATGTACATGCTTAAAGAAAATCATTATATCATAATATTACAAAATTAATATCTACGCTATTGACATTAATGAGATGAATGTATAAATAGATTATGCAAGGCGAATTTCCTTAACTGCTATTTAAATTTTATTTTTGTGATTTACATTCTCTTATTTTATTTGTAAAAGCATTTTCATTGAATCAAGTTTTTTCATTTTTTTTCTTCTTTTTTACTTTCATGAACTTGCGATTAACTTGATAAAGCTAGTATTTACAAAAGATTACAGAAAATTTAGCATAGTAGAAGAGGTCAGCTTGCTAATCCATACAAGTAAAATCCTAAGATATTCATATTTGATAATGTATTGATGTAGAAGTAAATGAGAAGATTAAAAGACGCCTTGCCATTAATTTGACAAATTGTTTGGGTACCTTTAAATCAAATTTGAAATCATGGATTTCAATTATAGACATGATAAAAGTAATCAGTTGGCTGGGGGAAAAATAATTTAAACCCTTATTGCAGTGGCGGATCTACGGGGGTAGGGGGGGTAAACCCACCCCCCTTGGGCTCCCTTTAAAAAAAATAATAATAAATAAAAATAAAAATATGCATCAGATTGCATCATTTTAAATGTCAAATTGCAAAAACTCCCTACCATGGAAGGGGATACCCCCTTCCACATCCCCCCCCCTCGGGCGCTTCGCTCCCTCGCTGAGTGCCTGGCTACAAATTTTCACTCCGGGTGACCCCCCCCCCCCCTTAGCAAAAAGCTAGATCCGCCCCTGAATGGTAAACCTTGGTTCAAGTAAAGTTGCACCACATGTGATTTTATGTAACCTTACAGGAAAACTCTACGCTGCAATTCAGATGATTTATAAAAAAATTATAAAAAAAAAAAATAGAAAAAAAAAAAACAGTAATTACGAGCACATTACTGAAATTGTCATCAAAATCGAATGAAAAACAAAGTAATGATTTTTCCCCCCTTCATTATGTCGATTAAACAGTTCTGTGCATATTACATCAATTTCAATAAACAAGCTGATGATGTCATACATATCTTTTTCTCTTGTACCTTATTATATAAAATAGCAATTATTCAGATTTTCTGCTCCAAGAATACAAATACATGGATGACTCCTTAGGGAATGCCTAAGATCATCATTGCGGTGATTTATGTTTTAAGGAATCGTTTGATTTTTTATACACATGTCAAAATGAAATAAACAATATTTCATTTAATAAAATACAAACGAAAAGGAAGGAGTATGACCAACCATGAGTATGACATCAGCTTCCTCCTTTCAATTTATTTACGAGGCCTATAAAAAAAAAGTACAAAATCACAAGTTCGTTATTTTTCATCCAATTTCAGTGGCGGATCCAAGCGGGGGACGTGCCCCCAATCATTTGAAAACCTATCATTGACCGAGCCTGTTAAATTCGGAAAATTTCGGCAGCGCCCCTATACTGCCTGGCGCCCCCCCCCCCCCATCCTGAAATCCTGGATCCGCCACTGAATTTTTATGAAATTGTCAGTTTTTGTGCTTGAAATAGTTTAATTCTCATTTCAAACCATTTGTATTTCAACCTGGAACTCTCCTATAAGAAATCGTAAACGTCAAACACCAATTAAAATAAGTAAAACAGGCGTCGTTCTTGTATGTTTTGAAAGTGAGTCTGTGAGGGTAGACTTTGACCTTAGTTTGAGGTCTGTAAATTAAGGATACACATTTTGTTGATTCTACAACGTCCAGGGACTTCCAGGGAGTTTGGAGTAGTTATAATTATATCCAATCTCCCTGATCTAATCCACTCTATATGCGTGGAGTATGCGTATATTTTTTTTCCTACTGGTGTATAGAAATGACTTCAAATTAAATATTCATATGACTTCATTATATTACAGGATTACGAAATGGAAATATTGTCGCTTCATTGCGCAAAATAATAATGCTTCAGTCTCACAAAACACTCTCTCTCCCATTGGTGATTGGTGTGACAATTGACAACTGGGATGTGGAATTGGAGACTTGCTGCCTCGCCAACAAGCTGTCATGCGAAACGGGAAGCAGACTTTCGTAATTATCATTCATTCACTCCGGCCAGACGGTGTACGAGTCGCGACTAAGGTTTGTCAAACTCCTTCCGTTGCCGATGAGCGCTATACCAGTTGAGTTTCATCTCTCCTCCATGGTTTAACGTAGGAGTATATGGATATAATCATTCTTGGATATAATGGATGTCTCTATACTTCTCATACTGGTTTTCACGGTGTCATTGACTTACACAGCGAGTCAGACAGGTGAGTTCCTCCCTTATCATCTCTTCATATCTTCTATATTATTTGGTGCAAATATGAATATATTATTAGGAGCATAGTTGCATGGGCCGGGGAGAGACAAGTTTCCAAAGAGAGGCAAAAAATTGCCTCGCATTTTCCATATTTTTAGTATAGGCCTTATCCCTCCTCTCTCTTTCTCTGTCTCTCTGTCTGTCTCTCTCTATCTCTCTCTCTCTCTCTCTCTCTCTTTCTTCTTTATCTCTGCAATACATCCCATATTTTAGCCGTAATTAGTTATGTATACTTATTATACAATCCCTGATAGTGTATAAAAAGTCTAGCATACATGTGCAAGCTAGACTTAATTGTCTACTCAGAACTACTCAGTAAATATCACTACGAAAACCGAGAGTTCCATTCATTGCCAGTCCGTCAATAAAGTTCTTCATTCAAAATCCTGTTTGTGCATGTATTAATGGTTGAGAGGTCGAGCACTGCTACTTCAATTCAACGCCCACCCATATCATGCAAAATAGAAAGCAAAATTTTTTATTCAGGGACCATACCTCCACATAATTGCTGCCATAAACTTCTTGTAAATTTTAAAATTCAAAGCTCTAATAATATCCATTCTTGAATGTCTCCAAATCCATATTTAAATGGTTATTTGAGATGATTCGATTCAATTTATTCAATACTGAAACAATGTGTTTTTGAAGGAAACACGTCTTATTGCATCGCAGTCAAACTTGAACTGAGCAAAACGTGAGTACGTAAATGTACCGTACGAGAAAAAAACTAATAAAACCCGGTAAGACGAAGAAGAATAAATGGATGGATTTGCTTAAAGAATTAAGTAGGGTCTTATTGCAAACACTTATTTTAACTACATTTAATTTCATCTTCATTTCAACTAAATTTAGGCACCCTATACAGTCAGTGTCAAATATAATGTTACAAGAGGAAAACATTATAAAAATTAATCACATTCTAAAAGTGTTTGATATTTCCATAAAGTAGGAAAATCCGGCTTTCCTCTGTGCAATTTTTCCATCCCATTTGGAGCTGTAGATCTTGAGATATGACCACTTGTCTATCATCAAGAAAGCATGTACTTTGCGCATGCCTTTCTATGGGTTTCGCACATATTAATAGCCATTAATTCAGCGCACCGTGACAATAGATGTTTGTAATTTCGATTAGCTCATCGCCACACAAAATTTAGCATAACTTTTGTTTCACAAAAAACCAAATTATACAAAACAAAGTGCATCAGCAAGATTTTTTTTTTTTTTTTTTTTTTTTTTGGTTTTAAGTTGGTAGGGTGTTTCCATTACCTGCTACCCTGCCTACACTTCCAATTTCTGCTATACAACCTTTTTTCAATTTGGACTCGACCATTTATCCCGTTTCTGTGATTGGCTATTTTGCTCATGAATATATATATCGCCACCTTTCTGATAAATGCATAAGAAGGAATGTAATTTTGTGTGCGTGTACTCTGTGTGGCGATAAACGTCACCCCGAAAAATACAATACGAACTCGTAGGATTTTACTGCCAAATCCTTGATCTGTAAACGCTTTTTCTCTCTTTATTCTATATTTATCATTTTCATCATTATCTGTTAATAATAAGGGCCGTCTAGATGCTTTCGATCGTTCTTAAATGTTGATTTCGGGAGACGTAGGCCTACATATGGTACTACAAAATACCAAGGTTTGTTTGTGTGAGAAGCGACAGCGCAGTAGTCAGCAGCGTCACGAGCTCTTCTTCTTCTTCTTCTTCTTGAGTTTGATTTTCTGACAGTCATTGACTGTCATTCACTTATTGAAAAACAGAAAAACAACCTAAAAATAAGAGTGATGTAAAATGAGCGCAATGAACTTGACAAGACTTGTTTTTGTGACTATAAATTGACTTGGTTTGTCATTGATGCTTGATTCTTAATATAATCCTTGTATGATCGATGGCAGTCTTACACCCCCCTCCCCCATTCCCGCCTCCCTGCCTTAATTTTCTCCTTAAATGCCCCCTTTTTTAATCATTTTACGAAATGTCGAAAATGCCTTGTTTATTTTTTCCCTCGCTCTCGCGCTGCTCTCGTTTGCTATGACAATGTCACGATTCTGATATTTGATATCCGCGCGGCCAGATACCAGATCAAAACAATTGTTATCGGCATCTGTTTAAAGTGTAAATTACACATGCCGGAGTAGGTCAACGGACCTTGCTTATTTTTATCTGGAGCTTTGCAATTTACGTTATTGTAAATGTTGGACACAACAAGAAACAAGAATCCCGGCATGTGTCTACGAGAGGGGGATCGGTGTAGAAACTTAGATCAAAACAATTAGGTCATCGACATGCCAAGGAAAGGTGGCGATATATATATTCATGAGCAAAATAGCAATCACAGAAACGGGATAAATGGTCGAGTCCAAATTGAAAAGGTGTATAGCAGAAATTGTGAAGTAGAGGAGCTAGCAGGTAGCAGGTAGATGAAACACCCAAGTTGGTACCACATTCACACATCATTTGAATAGATTTAATACGGAAATATTTTTTCCCGACTGTACCATTTTTTGACACAGAATATATAAGCAAACTCAGCTCACACTGCAATTGTTTTTCTATCTACATAATTTTATTCTTTGTGCACCATTAATTAATTTGTAGACAATTTGATAATGTCTTCATCATGTTAATAAATATTTTTTCTTTCGTGTATTTTATGGTTTTCTATTTTATAAAATTTTTGGTAATTTACTAGTGGCCGCAGTTGAATTTCTGTTATGAATAAACCTTTTCAAATCAAAAAATAGAAAAATAGAGGGGCCCCATAATGAAGTTCCATTTCATTGTATTCCCCTATATAATATTAATTATATCAAGGACGGAGGAAGAAACTAAAGTTATGAGATGTATTCCGAGATCTTCCTTCCATTCAGACGACCTCTCATATAACTGAGGTCATCAAGTCGCATTATTTATGTCCTAAACAAACGTCATCTGATCGCTTTCAGGTCATCGGGAAGACGATCAAGCTCATCTTCTATCCGTTCAGCGCTTGAACTAGGATTTCCTAAATATAGGCGGTGGCCGCAGTAAAAGAAAAAAAAAAAAAAAAAAATAGAAATAGGGGGACGCAGCTGGAAATTATCTGATTTTAACGTGTGTAGTCCATGAGCATTTTCCAATAAATAAGGGGCACACGACGTCTGTTGCACCCGCCTGCATCCGTCCAGCATCCGTCACTGTTGAACAGGGTTGTCACTAGACCATTTTGACAATTTTGTATGTCGATATCCTATACAATTTTCCGAACGGTTAGCTGACAAATAACCCATAGAAAAACAAATTGAATTCATAAATACGACAATAACCAAATTCTGAGTTCATCGGGGTCATTACCTATTCAGGCAAATCAGATCCAAACGAATTCTATATACGGCGATAAAATCATATTCTTCTATTTTTCGATGGTGGAGGATACTATTATTAATTTTAGCTGGATATCAATTTTATTGTAGTTCTTGGATTTGTTTTGTGTTATGCCCTAACGTATCGCGACTCTCAAAGAGGGGCTTATTTGTGGATATTAGAATGGCGCCAATACTCGACACAATTGCAAACTGGGGTTTTCTTTTATGATGTATGATGAATGTTTCAGATGAAGAATGATGGCGAGACTAGCAGAAGTAAGCCTATATCAACATCCGGGTGATTCATCTTTAATTGCGTAAATTTATACACGGCCTAACTTTTCATACTGGCTATAAGATTTTGGTAATTTTTTTAGAATTAAATATATAGTGTCATTAAAAGCCACCCGATATCCGGCCTCAGACATGCATATCATATGCATAATATAACTTCCCGCAGACTACCAGGAAGGGGGTGTGACATGCGTGCGTCCAGACAATTTTTTCTTCTTCTTTTTACCATACATTGAACATGCATGTTGATATCTGAAAATTTCTCTCTTTCCCCCTTTTCCCCTCCCTCATTTTGAAACCCTCGATCTGCCGCTGATCCGTTAAAATGCTTAGAGAAATGAGTATGTAGCATTGGACATCCTTTGATGGCCCATCCGTGATCTTCAAAAAACATACACGGTCAGTGAAAGTATATTGGAAACGACTTTAGGACCATTCTTGGTCACGTGTGTGACCGAAATTATGCAAAATCTTGACTTTAATTGGCTATAACTCTAACAATTTTAAAAAATACTGATTTAACGTTTATATCATGCTAATATATTTTGTTGGCTATCATTTGTAAATATTTTTTGATATTTACAATATGCATGTTCAAGGTCAGAGGTCAAAAGAAGTGGGTCACGTGTGTGACTTCACAGAACAGCATGATTTTGAAAGTTCAATTTCATTTTGAAATTCCTGTGAGTTTTAAAATGATGAAATGTTCTTATTGCTGTGAGACATGCAGTATGGACCTGTTAACCAAAAACTACCACTGGATAGGAGATATCTCTGAAATTTCTTTTTTTTTATCTATTAATTTATATCGTGATGTCGGGTCACGTGTGTGACATTTTAGTGGGTCACGTGTGTGACCTATGGCAAATTGTACAGAAAAATGAATATATTATGTATTATGCAATAAATGTACATTTTGAGCAATTACTATATCCGCTGTGGTAAAAAAAATTATGAACTCAACCCTAGTCAGTCAATGGGGTGTTTTGGTAGCTGTCAAGACTGGGGGAGGGGCGGGTAAGGGAAGGGGGGCCATGATGCCCCCTATAAGATCTTGGCTGTTGATCGCGCGAGCGCGCCGGAAATTTGCACGATGGTAGTGTGTGATATAACTACAAGAAGGCATTGTTAATTTTCCCATAATAATAATAATTTATTTTATATGAATTAATTATGCTAATTTACGTATTGCATGAAATCATAATTTTTGTTCTAATTGACAAACTACAGCTTCTGGAATGCTAATTTTGTGTTTGCTAAATCTTTATAGGATTCCTAACCATTGTACTTGGAAAAAAAATTGATATCGAACTAAATTCCTTGTGTATTTCATTGTTTTATGAATTTCTTATGTATTTCCTTGTTTTTTCGACCTTTTGTTTTGTTTGTTTGTTTGTTCTTTTTGTTGTTTGTTTTTTCGCAAAATTTTTTGCAAAACCATTTTGGAGCATAATAATGCTAAATTAATTAAATTTCGGCCAAAGAAAGTGAAAATAATCAGAATTTATGACCGCCCCCACCCAGCGGGTCACGTGTGTGACCAATTTGTTTGCTAATTAATAATCAAATTAA
>CALNVZ010003435.1:20030661-20069097 GCA_940671915.1 Paracentrotus lividus | reverse complement strand
AACTTGTCATGGATTCATAATAGTGAGATTGCAAGGTACATTAAATCGTTATGCTTTGAAGAAATAATTATGATAATACCCAGAGCCATGGTTAAGAACGCGGGCATAAACTTTTTGTGTTTTCTGGTTACTTTGTGTGGGCCAATTTTGAGGCAGATTCAGTTTCTAGTGGGTTGTATTATCTTAATATAATCTAATTTAATACACCTACACATTATATTTTGGGGCGTTAGATATAAAAAGGAATAGAGGCCTAAATAAATAATATGAATGAACAAGATAATCCTAAGTGAGTCCGAAGTCCAGCATTATGGCCATTACCAGTCAAGGGTACAAAAAAAATGATATTTATATTTTACCGCGTAGTCGTTTTTTCCACAATTTAATTATCTTCTTTATGTTATCGGAATTAATGCAAATGAGCCTGATGAACAATTGCAAAAATCACTGGAAAAAACATTCAGGTTTCCATGAAAACTTCAGACACTTGCTCTATTGGGTTGAGATATGCAGCTTAAAAATCAAAAAGCATAGAAGATATTTGTCCCCAAAAGTGTTTCACCTTTCTCTAAGACGAATAGCCTGGTCCCTTTTTTAGGCATGACCATAAGGTTGGTCACACACGTGACCCGTGGAGCACTGGCGTCACGTGTGGGCTGACCAATTTCAAAGTTAATTAATATCTAAATCAAAAGCTATCATGGCTTCATATGGTGAGGATGCAAGGCACATTATATCTAGGCTTTTGGAGAAAAAAGTTGTAATAAAAATATAGGAACCATAGCGTATTTTCGGGGCGGACGTTAACTT
The DNA here is from genome assembly GCA_940671915.1 of Paracentrotus lividus. Classification (NCBI taxonomy): domain Eukaryota; kingdom Metazoa; phylum Echinodermata; class Echinoidea; order Camarodonta; family Echinidae; genus Paracentrotus; species Paracentrotus lividus. The sequence goes on along the minus strand of CALNVZ010003435.1, from coordinate 20,068,287 downwards.
TTCGTGTTTTTTTGGCGTCACGTGTGATGACATTTGATGGCAATTGGATTTCTTTAGTTAATTATCTTAAATCAATCAATTCAACACCATTTATTTTTCATTATAAATTTAAAGGAATGAAGTAAAAAAGGGTATAATGACAATAATCAAAGGTAAGTGAGCACAGCATATACAATCAAAGTCAGGGGTCAAAACCAAAATTGATACTTTTACGTACCATTTTCATATTCAAAATATTTTTGCCATGTTAATTTATGGCAACAATGAGCATTGACAAATTTGTTAAAATAAGATAAAAAAATGCCATTCATGAGAACTTCAGACAATGATCTTATATGAAATGTAACTACTAATGTAGGTAGATGTCATCAGGAATTACATTAACATTTTTACATAATTATAACACCCAAAGAAGAAAAGAGAGACGAGGAGCCTTGTCACAATAGTCTCTTTCTTCTAAACACGCTCTTAAAAAACGGCATTACTTGCTCCGATCTGTCTTGTACTACCAAAACTCACGAATTATAAATCCTCAAAATCGTCTTTTCATGAATTGGACAGTCCCGACTACCCATCTTTCCACCCAATCCCCTGACCCCTTGCAGGTCACCTAGTTATATTCATATAGATACCTTCCATTCCCTCAAGGAACCTTCATATCCTTGTAGATTTTTGGTCGTCCACCCAATACAGTAAGAAGATGCGTGTAAAATGTAAGAAAGTTACATTAACCCCCTGATAATTCGGCTCCACAGCATGACAGTCTTCTTGATATTGTAATCTTTCATCCAAATGTAAATGTGTAAGCGGCCACGAATGGCCGCGCGCACGACCTCGAGGTTGTGCGGCATCAGTTATAGCGGTGTCGCAGTGTGACAATTTCCCAGTGGTTTATTTTGATCTTGTGAATCTTATTGCGGAAGGGACTGAATAAAGTTGTAGTTTGACCGCTTCGAGTAGGTTCACTCGTAATCCCCGTATCACCTGCGACCCTATCCTTGCTCAGTTTGTCAAAAGTCAGTGTGGATACCTTAGTGTTTCCCCACTACGTGTGTAGGAGAGCGACGTATCCTTCTTCCAACTACGAGTATAACAAGGCTGGGCCAAGGCGTTACTACGAGCCACCCTAAACCGGGGCCGAAGAGAGAAAGTACGCCATGTGGAAGCATTTAATGATAAACATTTATCAAAGAGTAATATGATGAAACACCACTCATGATCGTAATCAAGCAGGCTGTCTAATATTTTTGTGCGCTCTAGTCATTAAACACGAAGGACAGTGTCTGTAAATTATATCTACAAAATAGCTACATGGGACTTATTGATTATTGGGAAGGTGAAAAAGCAACCCAAGCTTAGTGTTGGGTGTTGTACTTGGATCTTTTTCAGCAGGGTGTGATATGGGCTGATGGTCTTATAAGGTACCAATCCATTTGAAGTTATGGGCGTTTAATAATAAAATAGTAACAAAAAAAAGGTGGCTTTGAGTGTGTGCTCTCACCAGGCAGCCAACCAGCGGGGGTTCTTCTTTGATTTCATCGATCATGCATCTCGTACGGGACTTTAACAAGAGCGGATAATGGCCTTAAAAACATATAAAATGATTTTTAGAAGAAAGGTATACCGATGTAATAGGGTATTGGTAAACATGAATTGCAAAAAGTATTATACAGGCCTCGGGTTCTCGTCGTGGTCTGTCAATTAAAGGAAGATATGATCTATATGAATGTGCAGCTTAAAAACAAAAAGGACAAACTTTATTTTTTCCCAAAAAGGTTCACTTTTCAAAGAATCGCCCTTTAGTACACGAGAATTATATTTGCCAATGATTTGCCAAAAGAAGATGAAATTAAATATATAACAAGATTTCTTGATTGATATTGTATTTAACCACGAGCCGCCTCGAGGTTGTAGCATTTCCCATTTTTAACATTGGAAGACCGTACCTTTGTCCCTTACCTATCTTTTCAGTTTCAGTTTACCTTGTGTCGTTTTCACTTATAACAATCGTTAGACCTAAAGTGTGAGAAAATAAACATTTATCAAAAGTAATACATACAACTTTTTTTTTTTACAAGAGAAGAATAAGATATGGGGGAATAAGCCTTATTTGTATCGTTTTTGTTTAAATTCTTTATGGTTATAATAAATATAACAAAAAAGGCTTTGATTCCAGGACTGTTTGTGTTGTTCAATTCTGCATTGAATAACTTAAAAACAATAAATGATTTTAAAAAATAGTGAATAGGTTAAAACGTCTGTCAATTAAAAGATAAGAAAGAAAAAAATAGAGAAAATAGATTTTTTAAAGGCGCGAAAGACTGATGTCTGGAGTGTTTATACCAGTTGAAACTATACAATCATTATCATGCTGAAGTCTCAATAGGAGACCAAATACCACACTTCACATGAAACCAAAGAAACTTTCAAAGTCAAGTGCTATTTACTTGTGTATTTTCATCACAATAACGTGCTTGACCTCATTATAACCCACTTTTCAGGCCAGCAAAAGCAACTACATTTATTGATGTACCTCCTTATTATAAAGATGAAAAATGATAGATATAAACAGGATACAATAGTACACCCCTTTGACCACATTACATTAAGGTGCTCTTTATAGCATTCAATTTATTACTTCCCATTGTTATTTCCCTCATTCGGTTCGAATATCAAAGGACAATGAAATAATTAAACGATGTATAATAATCACTGCCTTTAAAACGTCTAAATTTGTGACTTTGGTAACCCCCCTCTCCCCTGAACATCTAACATTGTCGAAAGTTTTTGCGTGTTATATTTGCCTGTTTTTTTTGTTTGTTTTTAGGGGGTATGGGGGTAATCCTGCTCTCTAGGCTCTCTCTCTCTCTCTCTCTCTCCCCCCTCTCTGTCACACACACCAACGGCCATTTGCCCCCCTCCCCCCCCCCCCATTCAAATCCTCTGTGAATTTGGGTGTGATATTCGGATCACTGCTTTAATTAAAACAAACAAACAAACAAAAACAACGAGCAAAAACTAATTAGGGAAGCGCTTGATCACCGTGCATCTGGAGTGTAACGACTCGCACGTTACAGCCATGATAATGGAAATAATTATATTCCATTTAATGCTGCAGTCACACAGACACTTACGTATAGATACGTTTGTGTTGTTTTAATCTTATTTCATCTTCTATTCTATCATTTCCTATGTATTTCTTTGTTTTACTGGATGAACTGAATTATCAATATTTCCACTGTTGCCTTTGACGGGTAGGCATCCGTGGGGATCCACATAAAAGAAAAGAATTTTTAGACGCAACCGGGCGTAACTCAACGTAAGTGTCTGTATGACTGTACGTAGCATTAGAAATTGCTGAAACTAGCCTGTTCATTTCACAGTTGACAAGATGCGTCCATTATACCCATTATAGGTCTGAAGTCAATGGTAATGCGGTGGTCTAACCGATCTTAATGCTACAGTCACACAGACACTTACGCTGAGTTACGTCCGGTTGCGTCCAAAAAATTCCTTTCTTTTCTGCGGATCCCCACGGATGCCTACCCGTCATAGTCAGCAGTGGAAATATTGATAATTTAGTTCATACAGTAAAACAAAGATATACATAAGAAATGATAGAAAAGAATATGAAATAAGATTAAAACAACACAAACGTATCTATACGTAAGTGTCTGTGTGACTGTAGCATAAACGATTGTGTAACCCGTGGTGGTTGCAATCATGTTCAGAGGCTCTAGAAAATTTCCTGTAAAAAAAGGAAAAAAAATGCACGATGCACGTACTACCAGTTGTGACCACTGCATAAATAAGTCTGTGATTTTGTTTATGGAGAGAACGAGAGATGGCCTGACAACCGGTAATGTCGCAGCGAAGCATAATGTCACACCAACTAATTCTTGACGTCTGGGACCAACATTTGAATTAACCGTCCGAAAGAAGTGACTGGAATTGGTACCACGGTCCGATTCGCATCAGTTTGGGGCTGATATGATTTGTCCATTATGTAATTTATTCAAATGACTTTTGTTAATTTTCTGCATAGGCCTATAAACTGATTTAAACTTTTTGTTATCATTATTTATTGTTCATTTACCGATTTATCGATTTATCGAAGGCATTCGATATACCATCAATCACCAAATTATGTACATTTCGTACAATATCAATATCAATTGCAAATTATATCGTTTGTTGAGTTTTTTTTTATTTTTTTTTTATTAGTATTTGTATATTCTCTCTTTCTTTTCTTTTCATTTCTTTTATTTTCTTTCTTTTTGTTTTTCCTTATGATTTCCCTTATAATAATGTTATACTATGATATTGTTATGAAATCATATTTGTGTAAATATGTATTGTCATGGCGACCTCGACACAAGCCTCGTGCTTATAGAGATTCTCGCCTCCTTTCACATGTTTTATATTATAAGATTATTTATATTATGCGTTTTGAAAAAGAAAATAAATGTTACTTGAACTTGAACTTTAGGTTCGAATCCCAGTCACGTCTTTCCGATGGTGATGTTAAAGATTGGTCCCAGGCGTAAATAATGCGTTGCTACGACATTACGGTTGTAACATGGTCCATCTTCGGGGAAAATAGAGGAAGCTACGTAGTTATGTGTAAAAAAAAATCTTTGTAAAGCGCCATGAGCGTCATGCATGACGGACCTGAGCGCTATATAAGGAGCCACCATTATTATTATTATTATTCCCTTTGTTTGCATATTTTTTTTATTGCACTAAACTGTGCTGAGATTACAGGATGGAGACGGAAACGAAAAATTTAAATTCAAGCTTTTGGCCTTCCTCGGGATTTGAAGATATATAAAACATAAAAGATTGTGTATGATTCAATAAAACAGGAAGTGGAACGAGTTTGAAGTCGGGGAACACGGTGAAAAGGGAATCCTTTTCAGAAAAAAAGTGGCACTTTGGACAAAATAGCAAATTATTTAGACGGATATTAAAAGGGGACAATTTTAAGGTGCCTCCCCCCCCCCCCCGAATCCACAGCTTAAACATAATATCGTGGCGCCAAAATGACTAAGTGTTAAATAACCTTTAAAACAAAATAACAAGTCCACATTATTTATTCTTTATATCAGCAGTGCTTTATACATTTGTTTATGTTCACTTCTTTTAATCATTAAAATATCTAACAGTGTTGGTTTTTATGTGAAGTTGATATGCGATATTTCGTGTAAACACACAATTCAAGCCTGTTTAATTGAAACATTGAAAATGTTTTGCATCTTCATATCCTGACAGGGGCCTGGAGGCTCTTTCTTTCTATATTTTTTCCTACTTCTTTTGATTATATATACTACTCTTGATATAATATACTTCCATGTAGATATCGGTTTCAGCGGCACCGTTCGCACCATCGGATACAATGAATCTTTGACCATCGTTTCACCAAACTACCCTGACGACTATCCAAATTACGCCAACACTCGATGGCTCGTGTCCGGACAACCAAACTATCCAATCATGGCAGTCTTCAGAACGTTTCATCTTGAACCTCGAAACTTTGACGTCTTGAGAATTGGTTCGGGTCTGAATCCAAATAACGTGACGTCATTATTGGTCAGCCTATCAGGTCCTTTTCTCCCTGATGACGTCATCTCAAGCAGCAATGAGATGTGGCTGGTTTTTACCTCAGATGGTTCAGTAACGGAGCAGGGATTCGAGATTGACGTCAGCATTTTTACTCACAAAAACCTATCAGGTATTATTAAAATGAATAGATATTTTCTATCTGGAAGGGAATGGTTTAGGAGTTACTTAACAAGCAATCAAACCAATCCGTTGATTCAGAAAATACTCTATCAACTCTTCAACTCATGAAATGCGGGTTTAATCCAGGTCAACTTTTTCGAACATTTTTATTCATAATTGCAAAGACTAGTTACCGAAACGAAAGGTTGTTGGAATATCTTTACAGAATAAGCAAAAATACAGTCAATATAAATGTAAGACTGAAAATTTCAAACAGAGTGCAATACCTTACTTCATTGATCTCGTGAAGAGTTTTTTAAGCTCATTTTACGCGCTTAAACCCGGCGTACAGTTTTGGTAACAAAAAAGGAATTAGCACAAAACCGATCAAATGTAGTTACATGTTGTCCACATTGCACTAAAAGATATGTGTGAGAGATCCTGTGACATTCATTTCATTGTTTCTGATGAATTTCATTGAAATTGTTTGAATGAAGGGTAATTAAACTGCCGTTTATACCTCTGCTGACAGGTTCGCACGCCTGAGGTTACGGCGTGAATTAGTGCGAACGATCTGTGTGTAACACCCACATAAGAGAATCCCCATTGGTTTTCCACGTGTGAGCGCTAACCTGTGACGGGTCCCCGACTTATCTTTTGTATCCTTATATTATGAAATAAAGAATAAAGACACTAAAACGAGATTTCAATTACTATGATTTGCTTTATTATAGTTCTTGGATTCAATCTTTCATAATTTATCTTAATGTGAATCAAAATTATTTTTTCTTTCTCCCGAAACTATAAACCAGCTTTAAATAATTTATGTTATATTGTATATTGCACATATTCCCTTTTTAATTATGATTACTAGAATAGTATTTGAGTATTTGGTATTCCATGGTTTTTGTGTACAATTATGCCCACTGTGAATACATGCAAGTGCTCTTTTATATTTATGTATAATTGTGCGCCTATTGTAAACACATGCATTTCAGCTTTTTAGCTGCCACATGTGTGACATTGTGACTTATTTTCCAAATAACCATGAAATGAATGAATGAATAATAAACGACTTTATGTTGAGATAATTAACAGATTCCTTATCGTAGAAGATTCTAATCTATTCCCATCAAACCCCCAAAATGCTTCTTTTAAGAATTATTAAAGAAATTTAAAAGAAATTATTGAATAAATGATGAGAATGGATAAAGCAAAATTATTATCTCTAAACATCTTCAAAAGAAAATTGTATTCCATTCAGCAATATACCCTTTAAAACTTACATGGAGAGATTCATATAGACGGAATGTCTGTTGTGAAAGTGTCCTCTACGCAATTCCTCGATCGGGCTTACATTTGACAAATTATTGCAAAACACACACACACACACACACACACACACACACGCATACACACACACACGCACACACATACACGCACAACCACACACACATGATTTGCAAAATAATTTCCCGTAATAGACAAGGTGTATAGTGAGTTAAATAAAACATTGTTTTCCCAGGTCCACACTTTCCACATTTCATTCCCTCACTCATTCTACCGTTTCTTCCTCTTCCCTTTATTTCACCCTCATCTCAACAACATCTACTTCTTTCCAAACATTTATTTCTTCAAATTTTTTTTTTCATCCTCGTAGATTATCCCAAAAGTTGTAAGTGTTTTATCAAGACTTGATCAAGTTTTGTTCAGTCCCTCTTGTATATAATTCCTCCTCTCACGATTTCCCCCCTTGTTTTAAATATTTAGCCACTTCATCACTTTGCACGGACGTGAACAGGACGAATGTATATTATCTCGGTGAAGATCTCAACAACTCCAGCAGTGATATGTCAGGTAAGCAATGTGATTAATCTTTAACCACAGCCACAAGCGATGAAGAAGCGGTCACGTATAGGGTTGCACCCCCCCCCCCCCCCCCCCCCCCCCCCCCCCCCCAAAAAAAAAAATAATAATAATAATAATAATAAATAAAATAAAAAATAAAAATAAAAATCCATGTGAAATGTTTGTCCTAGCTCTATTTCCAGCGTTTTGTACCCATTCGTTTTTTCTTCTTGATACATGTACATGCATGGAGTTTGCTATCAAAGGGTGGTTTTCCAGTGGTAGGTATCCAAGAACCATGCAGAATGTAAATTTATACCCTGAGAGATCGTCAAGTGCATGTAGGGATCAAGTTCATTACAATTATTCACGATTTTGCTTAGAAGGTACAAAAGGGGGGTTAAATCTCTCGATATCATGTAACTACAATCAAACAGAAATTTGGCACATCTCTCCTAAAATGGTTCGCCTCTGATAGGAACGGTCATACAAGTAATTAATGGTAAATCGTTACATGATTACTGACACATTTAGTCGTTTTGAGAAAACATGACTAATAAGTCGTAATGTATCATTTTTGATAGTGTTCATTTCATTTCTACAGAAGAATTGTACGCGGAGAAGTGCTTTGAGGAATCATGCTCTGGTGAAACGACTGTTTGCAGATGCGATGATATGTGTCAATTCTTCGGCGATTGTTGTCCCGATCATCCTCTGCTTATCTTCAGCGAGACTCTGATGAACGAGACTTTGGCAAACGGGACTCTGACAAACGAGACTGCAATGCCACCCATCAACCTTGACACGTGGGAATGCATCACGGATTCCTTCCTTCCACAACTCTACCCAGATTTCAAGCATGGTTACAGGATGATTTCAAGATGCCCCATAGAGTGGTCTTTGAGTGATGATGTCAAAGGCAGATGTGAAGATAGACATGGCAATGCTACATCTGGTGTCCTTTACTACCACGAGGACACATACTTCAGAAACTTAGCTTGTGCCATTTGTCATGGACTCGAAGAAAGTCTGTTGACAGCCATTAATATTTCAGCAGACGAAGATTGCTTTTGGGGAGGTAACCAAACACTAGTATGCATGATGCAACACCCCATAACACAGCATAACATTTCTTCGAATACGAATGCATCCGATGGGACTATACACATGCCTGATGTTCAAACAGTTCCAATACCTCGACTTTGCCTCGATAATACAACAGATCACAGTTGTCCGAACGGAACAAATGATGAGATGGCCCGTGAATGTCAGTATTATTACAAACCATACATTACTGACGGTGTTGTAAGTAAGCATCCTGCATGCAGCCAGTGCAGTGGAGGTCCCTTGGTCAGATGTCCCATTGTCATTCCTGTTGAAAGGATAGAAGAGATCGAGTTGCATGCAGGCATTGTTGATGTTTTTCATATTATAGAGCGTGAAAACAACCTTCAGATTCCACCACTGCTATGTCGAGAAGGATTTGAACTGGTAAACTATAAATGCGTTCCGATTCTATCTGATTGGCCCATATGCTTATTCGAACATATTTGGGTCACACCGACTGAGGGTACCGAAGACTGTTTAGAAGACATGCTTTGTTTCAGACAGGTTACGATAGACAATTTACCCGTCATAAGGCATACTCGACCTCCTTGTCTTATAAGGTCTTCACTGCCCATTGATACCGTGACATTCAGCTTCCTATACGAACATGACGAAGATGACATAGATACATCTCTTGCAACAATCGAGAACGATATCATAAGACGATTTCATACCCCTAATCGTAACGGTCACTGTGAGAATATGACAATATCTGCTGGTAAGTCATGCTATGTGGACGACAACGCTGGTAATATGACGGATCATTGTCCTGAAGAAGTTTTTACAGGACACTATTTGGATTTCACACCTTCTCACATCAACAACGAGTCTCTTGTTTTCTCTAACGGAACTTATATCCGTCCCCGTTGGTGGAGTAACATAACCGACCTAGACTTCAGCAGTGCGAACGTATCTTCTAAGAATCAGTTCATCCTCTGTGGAATAGAAGTCGCTCTCCAAACTTGCTCTTACTTCGTAGTGTCCAACGATTCTGTTGAATGGATCGAACAAGAAAATCAATCTAGTATATGGCATCAAGGTCAGATGTACGACATAGAGGACATTCTCATCAATCCCGATAGCTCTATCAGTATCTGTTACATTGATCAAGACACACAAAGTGGTGGAAGAGCGCTGATGATTCTAGGACACGTCCTTATTGCCATATCATCAATCTGTCTTTTTGCGACATTTATCACTTACTTTGCGTTTTCTCCACTGCGGAATCGCCAAGGTGTATCCATAATGAATTTCATCATCGCCTTACTCCTCGGGCAAATCTTGCTTCAGTACGTACGTATTTCAGTATCCCAGTTTTCTATTCCATGTATTATTGTTGCGGCGTTGTCCCATTTCTTCTTCCTAGCTTCATTTGTGTGGACTACCATCATCGCATGGGACTTGAGTCGGAGCTTTGCGGCAAGTAAAATGAAATCCTTTTCATCTAGCTCGTTCGGTCGTAAGATGGTGGTTTTTCTTCTAGTTGGTTGGGGTGTTCCTCTCATGTTCGTACTGATCACATTGATACTTCAGTTTGGAGGGTTTCAGAATGGTCCTTTCTTGGAATATGACATTAGGACTTGCTGGCTCGCCAAGCTAGCCAGTATAGTGATGTTCTTCACCCCAATGACTCTAAGCCTTCTATCAAATGTTGTACTGTTTATCATCACGATACATGGAGTACATTCTATCAAGAAATCAACATCAATGCTGAAAGAAGGACAAGAATCTCAATTCAAACAATGGATGGTCGAACTCAGAATATATATCAAGGTAGGTGTATAACATGCTATGTTTTGTGTGACACCTCCATTTTTTTTGTACCCAATACGTTTTGTTTGTTTCTTTTTACCTTTGTATGCTCTCTCACTCCTTCAGAATCTCTCTAGGTCCTTCGTTCACTGTTTGCTTTTCTCTGGCCACATCCAATCTCTTTCTTTCTCACATCCTCTTTCCTCAGTTTATCCCTTTTACATTTTCAAACCTTTCGCCCTTATATTATATTTTTTACGTGTTTCATTTCCACTCATCTCTCTCTCTCTGTCTCTTGAAATCAGTCTGACTATATAATATTGTGTGGCCTGCATAATCCCTTTTGGACAGTTTGTTATTTTATTTTCTCATAGCTAAACATAATCATCAGTGGTGGATCCAAGATTCGAAAATGGGATAGGAAAGGGGGGTGGGCCGCTGTCGATTTTTTTTTAAATTTTAACATGACTTTTGTAGAGTCGATGTGTGGTTTTCAATAAGGGGATGCATCCCATGCTCCCCTGCCTGGATCCGCCACAGGATCATGTCAGCTATAGCAGTGGTGGCTTCGCCGCCCGATGTAAGTTGCCATTGTCTCGTCATTCGACACGTTTTGCTTACGTTCGGCGTAAGAGCAACTGTCCGCCGGGTTTACACTCTAGAAGTTGTGCAGCACCCGAATGAATAGGTTTTTTTATGAATAGTATGTACACCTACTGCTGTCGCCTCCAAACTGCTTCAAGTAGTATTTTCTACTTTTCTCTTGACTTCTTCTATAGATCTCAGCTCTCCTTGGATTCGCCTGGTTATTCGGTTTCTTGGCCATGGTCATCAACGTCCCCTTCATGGATTATCTCTTCATAATCGTCATCGGCCTCCAAGGCGTGTTCATTTTCATCTCATTTGGTGCCAACAAACGCGTGAGGAAACTCTGGAGCACGTCCGTCGAAAACTCAACGTTATGGACAACATTGTCTCGCAGAGAATACTCGTACTCACGTGGTCGCACTAGCACTGACACTAACGATCATGGACAACATACTAACAAACATTAAGAAGGTCGATTTCGGCACCATCGAGTGTATCGTATCAGTCAATCCCGGAATTTGGATGTAAACAAAACTGAAAGAAAGAAGATGATAGAAAAGTATAGCAGTGAAAGTGTGAAGAAATTCTAAGGACAACAAAGATAAATCCCTTTTAATAATCTCCCGCATGTTTTGTAATTAAATTCCATGATGGACTTCCGTTTATGGATGGATTCTAACGTTGCGAACTTACTTGTGATATTACCTGTAGACATCTACTATTCATAAAGACTGTGAACTTTGCCTTACACCCAAGAAGTAATTTTTATGCTTTAATTCTACATGCGGGTATAATTGGGCACGCCACCGTCAAGAACGTCAATACAACATTCTACTATTGCCTACGCTGCAGTGGTGTCACAGCACTTCGTAACTCTTAACTTTCTACCTTTGATTGACGAAAGACAGAAGTTAAAAGTCATCATAACTTAGATTCTTGAGCCTCTCTATTAAAGTGGGTTAATTTTGTATATTGGTGATAATTAAATCTATGAAGAGTATGCTGTTGAAATAATTTATGTATAATGTGATACATTGTTTATCTTTATAAATTGATATTGACCTTCAGTTGTTTGTCATATTATGTTAATCTTTGTGAAATGCAAGTCCTTTCATTAAATCCATTAATGTTTCAAAAGTTAAAGATGTATAAAGACTTTCAGGATATGCACTTTTCTGATTTCCGAGGGAAAATATAAATTACTATGCCAACTACTTTCAGGGTACTGAGAGTTGTAGACAATTGATCACTAACATTAAATTGCCAAGAGGCATGTTATGGGTGTGTGCAGTGACGGATCCAGGAATTGGAAATAAAGGGGATCAAATTTGAAAATAGAGATGGTGCTTTTCGTGCCCCTACTCCAGCACCTCTAGTTCTATAGATGGAGTAGTGAAACTCTTGATTTAAACGCCATTATTGTGGTAAATATTACCCAATTTTATTAGCCCCTATATGGGACCAGTTACAATTAAGTCCTGACTGTATTTACATACTCGAGCTTTGCCAAAAATTATTTATTGAGTGTAAGATATTTATTGAGTGTTAGAAGAAAATTAATGGTATGAAATTAATTTGACGATGATCTTAATTTATTTGATATGATGGTCAGTGCAGATGTAATTTGCTATGATGTCAGCTTTTACAGGACGACAACTTTTTCGGTTGGATGATGGATTTTTATTGTTTCATCAAACTTGTCCACACTAACTCACGAAGTCCAGATGATTTAAATATGTGATTCAAGGTCATTGGCATGGCATGATTTATTTACTGAGATTTTTATTAACACAATTAATTCTTTATGTAAATACATATTTTACATAATGGTCCTGACGGAGGAAAAAGTATACATAGAGCTTGTCTCTTTATCTTGAATGATGTTTGCTGTTTTTAAAAGTGGTACCTCAATGAGTTCCCAACCCAGACGAATAAAGCGTATTTCCAAAGTGAAAATGAGAGAGTCTAATCAACAATGAGAACAGTATGTATCAACATGACACAATGTCATTTGTGCTGCTTTGTTAGGCAAGCACATTACAAAAGAAAATGCGTCACATTAATATCTACTGAAACGGAATAGGCAAGATTCTGTTGTATATATGCGGCGATTCCATGCTTTGTCGTATGGGACATTTTGACACTTTTACATCTGCTCGATATAAAAAACAAAGAAATATTCCCTTGATTGATGGTGATCCTTAAATAGTATCAGAAAGAGCACAACAATCATGACTTAACTTGACTTGCCCAACCACACATCCTTTACAATTGAAATGAAAAATATAGTAGCCTACTGTGTCGTATGGGGACACAGAAATACCAACAACAACAGCAAGAACAAAGAGACAAAAACAACAAAAGCGTGGAATCGCCCACTATACTGTGCATTTTCACTTCGTTCACCCGGGTTCACAACTCCGTGAGATACTCCCTGAAGTACAAGTAGGATTAAGGATAGGCCTACAAATTAAATTGAATTTCCTATATGTGTGCTACAGATTTTTTATGTTTATTCTGTCCTCTCTGAAAATGTAATTGAAGCCAATATAGAATATCTGTGTGAAAGAGTTAGTGCTTGCTCTTTATTCCGCATTCAGCAGGTCGACAGGTTGAATGGATAACTTGACATTAGGGTTGGGCAAATAATTTACTTTTTTTCTGAGAAGTTGTTTCAAACAAGTTGCTTCTATAGTCAAATTTGATGTAGAATCCAAAAATGACAATTATTTTTGTGTACGACGATGTCTGACGTCGCTAAAGTGCAAAAAACCAAAATAGTGTATTTTGCCCATTCATCACACACTTATAGGTATAAACCGGTTTTATTTTGTTTCTTTATGGATTTTGATGGTCTAAAAGCTCAAATCTGACAATTTTATCATGACCTAATGTACCTAGTATGTGTTATAGGTGTTATTTAGTTATTTTGATATGAGGCGATTTTTGCTCGATATTGGCTGAAACTAACTACCAAACTACACTAACAGTCAACTTAGGTAGGATTAATCATGTTGGATTAATCATGTTGGGTTCCCTGACACCCAAAAGCCATATAAAAACGTAATAAAAGTGGTTTATACCTATAAAAAGTATGATAATTGGGCATAATACGCCATTTTGGTGGCCATTTTGGTTTTTTGCACTTTAGCGACGTAAGACGTCATCATATGCAAAAATAATTGTCATTTTCAGTTTCTACATCGAATTTCACTATAGAAACAACTTGTTTGAAAAAAAAGTTGAGATTCGCCCAACCTATTGACATGGCTGAAAGTTAACAGGTTAATGGCTCATCTCAGTAGTCCAGCACTACTAGTATATAGCGTCACCACTGATGAGATCTTAAACCCAAACCTTATTCTATATTCCGATTAATTATCATTTAATTTCGGAGTATATTATTTTCGAAATGCCTAACCTTCCGCATATCGATCCATATTTCATTTTCCCCGAAAATAAAGATTTGTATTTTGTTCTAGTATAACCAGCAAATGTTCGGATAAAGAACTGTTTCATGTTTGGATTAATTAACCTTCATGATTGTATGAGAAATATGTGTGTTCGGAATAATAAGTAGTGTCTGTGAGCTTCTTTAAATCAATTTGGTTGATTATAATATTAGATCTGGGCCCTGTAACAAAGAGTTGCAATCAATTGCAAATTAGTAGTAGCCAATCAGGAACCTTGTTGTATAGACTTCTTGCATTAAAGTATCACTATAAACCAATGGGAATAGTTGTTTTGAATTTGCAACTGATCGTAACTCTTCATGTTGAGCCATAATCTGTGAATAATTCAGCTTCTATTACCTGAAAATGCCAATTATTTAGTAATGATAACCATGATAACAAACAAAAATCAGAAAGAGAGAAAGCAGCTAAAAACAAATAATTTTCATCGAGTTCATTCTTCCATGCATCTAAACTTTCTCATCGAAAACTACAGTTCAATTAAGAATATAAAAAACTTGTGCAGAGAGCTCTACTTTTGTGTTGTTGAAAGGGAAATGCATCAATAGCTGTCGTCAAACTATCATTAATTAACTTCATTTTGTAGTAGCCACTGATGATAGACCGGAATACAAGTAATTACGAGCATTTACAGGAGAATGCTTGGTTAATGAAGCACATACTGTCATACGCTTTCTATCCCCTCACATTATCTAAATTGGATGAGATATTAGTGATTGATATACATAACAGGGTGTCCCAGATGAAGTGGAATCCGAATAATCAGTTGTTGTTTTTCCTATCTCTCTGTGAATGCAATTAAATAATAATTAAAAAAAAAAATAATAATCAATGCACCACTTAAGTTATAATGTTTCTTTCTTCTGATAACACTAATACAATTCAAAAGAGTCAGGCATTCATTAAAAAGAAGACTGTTGGAAATTAATTTGTATAATTATATGAGATTGCATGTGGGCAAGATTTTTAAAGATGCCATTGTCGAGCAAAGGGATGATGTTATTTTCATCCTCTTTGTTGGGTTTTATTCACCAAAACATGGGTTGCTCGGCATGCTCGGGCATCCAGAGCAGTTCCCTTTGCTCTGATAAAAATTGAAACTCGTCTTGCTAATTTATGCGTGGCTCTTTCGTATTGTAGCCTGTTATAATCATGTGTCAAAAAGTAGAAAATATGGTACTATTTGATGCACCTTTCATTATAATAGCATGCTTTTATCGAGGGGAAAAAAAGAAGACCATTCGGGTACCGCTTTTTCTTGGACGCACTGTAGGCCTATAGTCCATTCTGAGCTGATGAGAAAGTGGAAGGCCGCAAAGAGGTGAAGAGGTTTAATAATAATATTGTCCTCTTTTTTCCCCCCTTTTTTTTGTTGTAAATGTCTATGTAGTGGGGAATGGGGCTACAGCCCAACCCCCCCCCCCCCCATCACAGCTCGACGGCCTGACTGTATTCAAACAGTGCATGAGATAAAGAAACTCGCCCGTATGGAGGGCGGGGTATAATCAAAAATTGTTTTTTATTGCGCCTCTCTATAATTAAATAGGTTGAGGGGATCTTTCTTCTTAATTCACGGAAGGGGCATGATAGGGGCAGGGTAAACTCTCCTCATGCTTCTCGATTGTCCACCTTGCTGATCTCACCTATTAGCCTGAAGTCGGACAAATTAATGTATCGTCTTGTTAATCATGAAAATGAGAGAATCGTTTGTGTAATTAGGCAGCAATATCGAAACGAAGCACTTACTGAGCAAATTCTAATTAACGGATGACATGACGAGTTGGGTATCAAATTTCCATCAGTCGTAATGAGAAAAATAAAAATGCGATAATTACACGACAAAACTCATCAGTTTAATGCGGGAACAGTGACAAGCTCAGTTTAATGTACACCGGAAATTTTAACCATTCTTTCTTCCTCACTTAGAATATCAGCTGATATCGAAATACATAATATCAAGGTCAGAAGGTTACATCAAGGAATATGAGAAATAAAGGGAAAAATGAAAATATGTGCTACAAAAATAAATGGAGAGTACTGTCATGACTGTAGTCCACAAAATCAGCTATTTGAAACAATTTTGCTCCTTTAAGAATCCCCATTAGAAGTACAACCGACTTTTCAAACTTTACTAACTCTTTTTTATAAAAACCTTTTCTCATTTACTATTTTATCTTTATGTATACGATTGATCTTCTCGTGTGCAGTGGCGATCCAGGATTGAAAATAGAGAGGGCGCCAGGCCGATAAGGTAGGGAACTGCAGAAATTTTCTGATTTTGACAATATACAGTCAATGACTGATTTTTAAATTATAGAGGGGCGTCCCCTGCGCCCCCACCTGGATCCGCTACTGCCTTCGGATCCCCTTTAGTATATCACGTGCTTTATTTTTCAGAACAAAAAAAAATAACTTTAAAATATTTACAATGACTAGATTGGTTTAAGAAAATAAATAAACATAATTATAACATACTACATACACGCACAATGTAAACTGTATTTTTTAAAGCGATCCCGGGGGGGGGACGGGGGACGTGCCCCCCTCGATTTTTAAAGCTTAACATATCTTCATTTAGTGATTAGCTTGTGAAGCTAATAAAGAGGTAAAACGTATGTCAAATACAATGCTAAATGTTATTATAAGGCAAAATTTTCAGCTCGCGCTTCGCGCTCGCAAACATTTTCATTTGTTTCTTCATAATGTGCGAAGTATGCGAATTTTAGAGTATTATTTTTCACTTTCGGATGTTTCCGCCCCCCCCCCCCCCCAGTCGTGACATGAAATCGCCGCGCTTGAATGGTGGTAGCATGATGCTACTCAAGTATAATCATAATATTGCCCTATACCAATGCTGCAGCCAACCAATGATATTAATCCCAACTTAAGAGATCAAGAATCATATTGAGACTTTTCCATCATAAATCAGAAAATACTCGGCCTCGTGGGACCGAGGACTCGATCGTGGGACGGCGTGGGACCGAGGACTCGTGGGAAAATATTCGGCCTCGTGGGACCGAGGCGGGGACCGAGGACCCGTGGGATCGAGGACTCGTGGGATCGAGGAGTCGTGGGACCGAGGACTTGTGGGAAGACCCCGTATAGTCTACGACACCGTAGAAATTAATCATTTTCTTCTCATTCGGCAATTAATTTTAAGCGGGTCTGCCATATCCATCCATATTCATTTCTTTATTTATTCTAAAAATCTATTTTCTGTTATCTTTTAACCCCCCCCCCCTCAAAATTTGCATCGGGGGCGCTCGGCCCCACCGCTGCCACAAATTCAGGCCAGTTTCTTTTTGACATGGAGAATTTTTTTTCAGAATTCGATTTCGAATGTTTTAAAAGCAAATATAGGCCCTCTCGATCTCTAAGTATTTTGTGACCCCCTCCCCCGCCCCGGCCCCAGCCCCTTGTGCATGGGATTGATTTTTTTTTTTCTTTCTTTCTTTCTTTCTTTTCGACGGCCGAAACGTAAAAAAGTTAACACCCCCGCCCCCCCCCCCGCGCTTGTGACGTAAATTTTTTTTGGATGTACCAGGGCTGTCATTAGCCCCCTGATGTACCTTTTTGTCCGATGTCCGTCTCTAAAATAGATCTGAACATGCGCCCCCCCCCCCCCCCCCCCCCCCCCCCCTCCCCTCTCACGTCGCGGCACATCTTTGGATGTATAGCGCGCACGTGTGGTACGTTTGCGGAATTTGTTGTTGAATGGGAATTCCCCACGTTGCGTCTTCAACTACCAGGTAAGCACATTAAAAAACATGAAATCATGATGTATAACTATATGGTGTAAATTTTGAGTATGTAATTTCATTCTATACGTATTCTAGTTTGTATTGATGTGTAATTGTTGCAATATTATATTAGGTCTACATCGTCAAAACTCGGATTTGTCTTGACGGACAAGCGTCAAATCTAGCGGAGTACGAACCAAGTTGACGCCTGAAGTTCAGCGGTGAATGCGTGTCGTGCAGACCTCTCCAGAGCGGGGTCTTATTTCATGGGGATTATTCATAAGGCTAGGCTTTAGCCTTTACCTTTACTCGAAATATTCTGGGAAAAATGCTGTAGGCTCAGCAGTCTGGTTTTCAAGTCCATTTAATTCATTTTCAGGGAGAGAATTCCTTTTGTACCACTAGATTTAACTGTTCTTAATATAAAGTTAGACCTCTAGCCACTTTTCTTTTTCTTCTTGTATTTGTTTTTGCTATTTTGAATTGACTATGTAAAATGACTGTGTATTATGCGTGTCTCTTTGCCCACTCATACTCTCACGGAGAAAATTTTTGTTTTTTAAATATCTCTTGAATTTTCCAGATGAGTGGAAAACCCAACCAATCAAACGCGTTTTGTCTTCACATTAAAATCTCGCCACAGAAGTTCTGTAGCGTATCTTTGCCGACTAGTCTATAATTATAAAAGACGGCGATCTAAATTCTAATGGGGGCTGAGTAAAACGGGAAATCGTTTGTATTTCTTGGGAAGATGGACAAGAATTGATACCAGATGGTAAAGTACATACGTATAGCTTATTTCAAGCAAAGCTTTGTTTAGCACTCATCCTGTCAATTGCTGACTGAATCCTTTTGGTCCCTTTTTTAAGAACATGAGTTGTCCTGAAGAACGAGTACGGTCCCTGATTTTGAAGACCAGATGTGTGATTTTGTTTACAATTGACCAACATTTCTAAAAATATACATTAACATGTCTTTTTCTTATCTTGCAGAAATTTCAAAAATGACAAGATGACAACAAACATCTCTATTCTAAAGGTAAGTTTTTGGGTTATCAAAACTTTGCTTTGATGATTTAGTAAAACTAAATATAATAGTACTGCATACTGATGAAGTAACTCAGATATCCCGTTTATCTGTATATCAAATTTTTGCTAACAAGATTCTCTCTCCTTGCTGGGCTCGAGTTCAATTCATCTACACATGTATCCATATTGATCTGAAATTGAGGAAGCTTATTATTTGGTCTATGGGGGGGGGGGGGCATAGACCAAATAATAAGCTTCCTCAATTTCATGTATTGCAAAGCTAGATTAAGCATAAATGTCAAGCTTGTTCTCCATGAACCATTTTCTTTTGAATTTTAAACGAAGACATCATTCTAATCCTTTGAATCTTTCAAGGTTTAGTCACTTTATGCAATAATAAGTAAAATAAACGAATTAAACAAGAAAAATATTCTATTATTCACTATACTTTCATTCCCCAAATATACTGGCTGCGGTCACAATAAGTTAAGTGTCAACTATTTCAAGAGATTATTTAATCCTGTTGTTCAAGGTAAGTTCTTGTTACACATGTTAGAGGGACAAGAATTTTACGGAAAGGGGCCTTTCTAAGTCAGAAAACTCAAGATTTTATTTGTCTTTTGCAGATTGAGGACCCCTCCAACTTCTGGGGGAAGGAGGTCCTCGGTCCAGGAGTGTCCCAAGAGACCATACAGTTCCAGCAGCTATGTGAAGAGATTGAGGATTACTGCTCATCAGACCAGTATATCATTGACCATGTGAACAATCCTGTCAAGGGTAAGGTATGTATCAGGTCTACTGCTCCTCAGACCAGTACATCATTGATCATTTAACAATCCTGTCAAGGGTAAGATATGTATCAGATATACTGCTCCTCAGATCAATATATCATTGATCATGTGAACAATCCTGTCAAGGGAAGGTATGTATCAGGTCTACTGCTCCTCAGACCAATATATCATTGATTATGTGAACAAACCTGTCAAGGGTGAGGTATGTATCAGATATACTGCTCCTCAGATCAATATATCATTGATTATGTGAACAATCCTGTCAAGGGTAAGGTATGCATCAGGTCTACTGCTCGTTGACCATTTCATCATTGATCATTGAACAGTCCTGTTAAGGGTAAGGTATGTATCAGGTCTACTGCTCCTCAGACCATTACATCATTGATTATGTGAACAATCCTGTCAAGGGTAAGGTATGTATCAGGTCTACTGGTCCCCAGACCATTACATCATTGGTTTTGTGAACAATCCTGTTAAGGGTAAGGTATGTATCAGGTCTACTGCTCCTCAGACCAATACATCATTGATCATTGAACAGTCCTGTTAAGGGTAAGGTATGTATCAGGTCTCCTGCTCCCCAGACCAATACATCATTGATCATTTGAACAAACCCTGTCAAGGGTAAGGTATGTCAGGTCTACTGCTCATAGGACCATTACATCATTGATCATTGAACAATCCTGTTAAGGGTAAGGTATGTATCAGGTCTACTGCTCCTCAGACCAATATATCATTGATTATGTGAACCATCCTGTAAAGGGTAAGGTATGTATCAGGTCTACTGCTCATCGGACCAGTACATCATTGATTATATGTGAACAACCCTGTCAAGGGTAAAGTATGTATCAGGTCTACTGCTCATTGCCCATTTCATCATTGATTATGTGAACAATCCTGTCAAGGGTAAGGTTAGTATCATTCCCCCCCCCCCCTATACAAAATCTGTGACTGCCGCGCAACTGCTGCAAATTGCCAACCGGCTTGCTATGACTTTTTTGTGGCAATAAGACCATCCGTGGCCGTGATATCAAGGGGGGTCAAATTGACCCCCTCCCCAGTCAAAATCTCCTCGCAAAAAGCCCAGTCAGAATAGAGTAAACCAATAGCAACTTGAATTATCAACAGCAGCCTGTGTCAGAAAAGGCTCAAATTGTTTTCCTTTAAAAAAAACAACAATGTTTATTTTGTGATTTAGTGATCAAAGTTTTAAATATGCTGAATAGAACAACTTAGTAAGGTCTTCCAGGAATCATAATTGTTTCTCCTTTTCCTTTCAGATGTATCTAGCCCAGAGGCCAAGTGATAGTAAGTGGTACCGAGCTCGGGTACTGAGCAATTATCAGACGGCACACGGAATAAAAGCTTCGTAAGTCTGTTTCTTATCAATATCATCTAGTGTTTATGAATTCTGTATAATCTGATCGGTCAATCAAACAATGAAAAAAACCTGTATTTACGTGGAAAAAAAAAAAAAAAAAAAAAAAAAATCCATTTTACCATTGAATGAATATTGCTAATGAAACAATTTTTGTATGTGTCTTTATATACACTGTAGATCTTCACTACTTATTGCAACTTTCTGACTGAAATATTTGTTTAATTTTCAAATTGCCTTTTCGACATATTTTGTGCAATTTCGAGGTGCTGTGCACCTAGCAGAAATATGAAGTATCCCAAAAATCACCCCCTGTTCTGTGTTTAAGAGACATAAGAAACACTTTCGCAAGAAGCTCTCATATGGTAATTTAAGCAGGTTTGTCGGGATAGCACAAAATCATTTGAGCAGGATGGTGTTTCTGGCAAGATAATATTTATCTCCTTTTTCCCCGAAAAATAGAGAAGCAGACAATTTATCATTAAGAAAGCACTCCGGCGATAATCTTAAAAATTTGACTGGTTGCCATTCAAAACCAACAAACAACAAATGATTGATTCAGCAACTGTCTGCAATAAATAATAAAAGTTTCCATTTTTTTTTTTTTCTTTTTTTTCTATTTAATTCTAGATGTCATCTAGTGGATTATGCAGAATCCTTCCTCGTGGCGATCAATAGGTGAGTTTTTTTATCCCCTCTATTTCATAAAGAAGTGGTTTTATTCTCTTGAAAAGGAGTATATGGTTTCAGTTTGTCATTTGAATGGTTTAAACACCATGAATAACTTTTTTTTCTTTTTTAGAAGAGATCAATGAAAATAAATGAGACATCTCTGAGACTCTATGTCTCAGAGACTTCTCCATGACGTTTTTCGTTTCACTGCTTCTAAGGAAATATTTTAACCTATTTTGTTGGTATCTTTCACTTTTCCCTCATTCCTTTCTAGTGCTTAAAAACATTATATAACATGCATATAATGTTTTCTTCTAATTATTTGGCAGACTGAAGGAGATTCCAGCCAAACTGAAGAACTTTCCATCACAAGCTAAACCCTTCAAACTTCATGGTCTTCTACCCACCACCTTACATGTCACCATTGAAGACCAACAGGTAGAAATGGGGTAAGGATCTGCTCTTAAAGGACTCATCTGGGCTGGAGTTTGCATTATAAGAAAAATAAAGTAAAATTAAAAAAGCACAACACTGAAAATTTCATCAAAATCGGATAAGAAATAGCAAAGTTATGAATTTTCTTAGGTTTTGAATTTTTTAGGAAACAGTTCTTCAAATTGGCAAACTAATGATGTCTCAGTCCCCCTACTTTCTTTGTATTTTATTGTATGAAATACCAATTATCAAGATTTTCTGCCCCAAGGACATAAAAACACGGATTAATCCTTGTGGAATGTTCAAGGTCACAAGTGCTTTTACTTATTTCAGTATGAGGGACAGATTTTCTATATACGCAATATATGAAAAAATGAGATAGTTTCAAGTTTCAAGTTTAAAAAATAAATAGGATTTCATATAATAAAATACACAATAAGTAGGGGGACTGTGACATCATCAGTTTGCTCATTTGAATATTCAAATATTCAAATGAGGCAATGAGACAATTGCCAAGAACCGTTTTACAAAAAAAAATCAAGACCTAAAAAATGCATAACTTTGTCATTTTTCATCCGATTTTGATCAAATTTTCTGTGTTGTGCTTGATGAATTTTACTTAATTTTACAAAACTTTTTCATTTCAGCCCGGACTCCTCCTTTAATTAGTCATGTCATCCCACAGGATGAAGGAAGAAAAGAAAGAAAATGAAGGAGAAACATAGTGATTAATGCATGGTGTTGAGTAAACTTTTGTCTACTAATCTCTCAGGAGTGAAGGAGTGACGTCATTTGAATAAGGGTGCAACTTACGTGTATGTACGTGCAGTTATGAAACACGCAGATTAACTATGTTTTTTACAATGAATGTGAGGGCTGTTCCATGACAGAAAATGTGGTTTATCAAAGAAAATTTTTTAGTCATTATTGAAGTCGAGAAAGTAGTATTTAGAACTGGCTAATACCATATTTATCTTTGTACTGGCACCATATTGCAGGCCAGCAGATAAGTGGGACATAGCAGCAGTGGAATTCTTCACCAGCATTGTCAAAGGTAAATAAATGTACATGTTGCATTATTCTTAGAGGATTTGAATTGACATCTTCAAAATTAAAAAATACCCCTTTCGTTATTTTGTTCATCTTTCCCACTAACGAGATTCTCTTTAACCCTCGATCTGTATATAGTCGCCAACAATCATCACCGGCCTTTAAGCTGACATCTTATGGGGTGCTATTTATATGACAGTGTACATGCTATTTTATCTATTATCTATTATGAGTAGATGGTGCTACACAAGCTCCGGCTAGTAAAATAGCGCAAAAATGCAATGTGGATCAGGGTAAAAACACAAAATCCATCACCAAGTTGATGCTGCAACAGCCTGAGCTGAATCTTGAGATAATTTTTTACGACCTGACCTAGGGATGCCCGATATGTGCATGATGGGATGGGGATTAGGTTTCAGGCTTGTGCCAAAACTGCAAAACTATCTGAAGTCTGGAAATACTGTATTCTTTGAAATATTCGCGGTACATTAATTTTCGCGGATTTCGCGCAAAGAGCAGCAGGCGCGAATTTAAAAACCCGCGAATATCCAGGCATGATTTCCTATGCATGTGTTGCATGGGTTCAATTGCAAGTTTACGAACATGCAGCGCGAATTTAAGAACCTGTAAACATGTTTTGAGGCCGCTCAGCGCGAAAAATTAATCGTGCGAAAAATAACAGCGAATACAGTATAGCCCAAGATGACTAGGACTGAGATCTTCCCCAATTCAGCGTGCTGTTTGACAGAAGATACCTGATATTTTATGATCGGGTTAGTTCATCGGATCAGCAAGAGCGCGCTTTTGTTTCTAACTCAAGCTAGTACAACACCAGCTTATGAATGTATGTACAGCAGTGACTGAAGAGACTTATTATCTGTTCACCAAACCTTATGAAATTAAAGCACACAGAAGTTCTTTGTTTCAAGTGTTTGAATCAAAACAGGAATATGTACCAAGTTCAAGTCTTATCTTTTCTTGAGAAACCACATGGCATGATATATTGTGAGGGTAGGCAGTGTAGTGAGGAGAGTGAGAGTGTTCTGGGATATTGAGAAAGGTAGATGTGTCTTGATCTTTGGATACCTTTTAGGCCTTTGTATTTTTCTGTTAACATTTAAAAAAAATATTGATGTAAATTTTGCTTTATTTTGAACAAGGAGAAGCTGTTTTGATCAAGGATAAATAGTAATTTGACAGAGTTTGTTTTGATATTCCTGTGTTATTGAAATTAGGACTAAACCCAATTGATATCAGCCTATATATTGCCTCATCTGGCCCTATCTCCCTTGGATTAAATATAATTGAGGTAAAATTGGGGTTTCTCTCTGTGACAGATCGTTCAGCTCAGGTGGATATCCATGGCATTGGTCGCAAGGAAACACGCTTTGTGACGCTCTATGTGAACACACCCTCCGGACAGGTAAGACTGATCTTTTTAGTCCTCCAGCTCTATAGATTCAAGGATCTTAAGGCCCAATATTACCAGGGCAACCCTCAAATAGTTTTATTGTCATTATCATTATTGTTATTATTTGTTTTGTTATTTATTTGGGGGGCTTTAAGGTTGTCTGTCCATACAAAATATTGTGCTGTTTGTGTGCGTATGGCACTAAAAATTGATTTCCTCTTTCCAAAAACAGTTCCTTATACTTGGAATTGCTATCACTCTGCATTTATTTGTTCCTTAGACAATTACTTGTCTTGGGTGATAATTGTCCAAGGAGTAGTAGCTGTCCTAGTTGATACTGGTTACTGTGATAAGATACAATATTGTTAGCCCCTGTGATATAAATGGTAACTTCCCTGGAAACCTTGAACCTGATTGGCTGTTGAGCAATGTTACCATGATGTTCATTACCATTGATAGCAGAATTAATGATTAATTGTAAGTTTTATACTGAGAGGACCTGGTCTTTCAATATAGATGAAATCGGTTTGGGTGATGTTTTGTCTTGTGGGCGGCCATTGCTGGGAGGTTACCCAGGTACTATGCATGCTCCATGTGTGCGTATGTATGCGTAACAAAGGAAAATGTACATACGCACAGATATACGCGCACATGGCGCATGCGTAATACCTGGGTAACCCCCCAGCAATGGCTGCTGTGAAGTTACATTGCTCTGAAGTTGAATTGGTCTATAGATGGTCACGTTTAAAACAGATGCCTGAATGTAATTTGGTATTTAAATGAACCTTTATATTAATAATTACCCATAAACCTTTCTCCTCAAATAAAGATTCAAGAATATGTGTAATGCTGGGCTATGCAGAATAATTTTGAAAATGGTGGATATTACCTTTTACCACTACAGGTGAATGTGAATGAAGAGCTACTAAGGCTGGATTATGCTGTCCGTGTAGAAAGGGACTTTGATGAAGGTGAGCGGTTACTAGTCATATCTGATTCCAATACTCATGTGTCATCATTATGACTCTAAAATTTTCCCTTTGTGTGATGCTATTTGAATGTGGACATGTTATTAAAAGAAAATTAAAGCATAATGCTGATTTAGGAACTAAGATCAACAACTCAATAACACGTTCAACATTCAATTCCAAATGTTGCTTCAGGGTTGTAGATGTGACCTGAAAGCATTGCATTTATTATTATTATTTGTTTTTTTAATGAAATCCTCATAAACAGGATATCTCTTTTGGAGCAAACTTGAAGTACATGTACGAGCAAAAATGTAATAAAAATTTGTAAGAATAGTAGTATCATATCGGGCTCTTATGACACCCATATCTGTTACTCCAGGGACCATAACACAAAGGTTTGCGATTGATGCCAAATTTGAGAGATGGCTGCTGGTCAATCAAAAAGAATGTGTAACAACGAACTTCATTGGATACTACCACTTGCGTTTATTGCAAACCTTTGCGTTACGGGACCCTGGTGTTCTATTATTACCCCAACTGCAGCATTCATGGGACTTATATCTTCCAGGTATCCAGTTACCGATTCCATCACATTTTCTCCGGCTACAAGTACGCTGTTAAATATTCCACATAAATGAAATAACTAAATTCAAACAACCTTATTGCATCTCTAACCCTTATCCAACAATCATCTCAGTTACCTTAATTTGGTCTAGTATTGCCAATGGTGTCCAGTTTAACAGAAATATTAGGCAAGTAAAGTGTGCATAAGGTTAACAGACTTTATGATAATAAATGAATTGATCTGAATTATGCCTCTTTTGACAGTGTCTGAAATTGGCAGCTCAGAAGGTGCATGTTCTCGGCCAATGACCCCAAGGACGTACACCCCAAAAATCTCTAGTCCCCCTTCCCCGGTCATGGAGGAGGTTAACCAAAGAACTAAAGGAGGAGACAGTGCAGGAGTGCTACCCTGGAGACCAGGGGGCCACAGCTCAACAGCCTCGAGCGTAACATCAAATGACGAAGAGTCAAAGTGTAGTGGTGTGCTGTTGCACCATGCTGCAGATAATGCTGAGAGTGTTCCGCTGAGGCTGCCAAGAACAAGGGGTTCTAATCCTTCGGTAGAACAGGTACAGGAAGATAGGAGTGGCACACCTGACAGTGCAAAGAGAGACATTGAAGAAAGAGGGGTAGCGGCACGGCTTTCTCCAGGAAGAGGGCGTGGTCTTTCAGCACTAATGAAGATGAGCGATGTTGGACGGACCAGATCACCAAGCCCTCTATCACCTCCCTCCTCATCAACAACATCTGCTCCATCTAACATCTTGAAGTCTGGCAACCTCCAGAGGATGTTGGAGAAGTCATCTGAGAACCCTTCCCCACAGTCACCTCAATCTTCTCCGCAATCTTCAAGTTCTTCTCCATCTGCCCAGCCATCAAGAACCTCTCCCAGGCCTCTTCCTCCTCAAGCATCCCCTTCTCCCCCTCGTCCTCTTGATGATCAGGGTGCAGTTCCAAGGCCGTGGATCCGTAAACCTCTTGTTGTCAAGGATACCACAAGGCAACCATTCCTGAGAGATGTAAGTGTGAGACCTAAAGAGCCGTGGGCATTGGCGCAGGGTTTAGTGCCTAGTTCTTCAGGGAAGTCGTCACCACCTTCCTTCCTCTCCCCAGTGAGTAACCGAGCTGCAGCCAGGTTGCCTTGGAAAGGGAACGTCCACAGAGGAGCATCTCAACAGAGTCCACCCTCCTCAGATTGGAACAAGATGAGTTCTACCAGCGGACAATCAGATGCTTCTGAAGGAGAGGTTGTCACCACACCTGTCAGAACAAAGATTGTCCCTACCTCAACCTCGCCTTCGTCAGAACGTGCCAAGCTAATTGAAGAAAGGTATTAACTGAATTCCACTTTCCCCTCTTTAAACTAGAGATATTCTGCTGGTATTACACCCATCGCATTTAATGATAAATCATAAATATGCCGTCTTCCAGATGGCGACGTTAAGAGGTCGGATCCCATACGTGAATAACCATATCTGATTAATACAAGTCTGTCAAAACCCAATCAATCAACAAACGCAGACCTTGTTCATACAGTGCAGTTGAAAACTTTGATAACATTTTGAAGGTCTACCTGATTTAGTACCATTTTCCTACTCTATCTACTTTTAAATTCTATATTAAGAACCAAGAGAATGATACTCGGTTCTCAGAGCTGCCAAATGCGAAGAAGACTCAGAAGCGTTCTCGCAAAAATGTAAACATTTCCAAAGATCCTGTTTATTATTTGTTTAGCTGTATTTATTGAAATGAATTTCATCATCAAATGGGAATACTGAACAGTTGTCTTCAAAGTTAGCAGATCAGTGGGGTGTAACACAAAGACTTACGATTGATTAAAAGTTACGATTGATTTTTTCTTGGTAACCTCATTTGAAAACCAGGTACAGTCATGGATTAGGATTTGGATATGATTAAGATTAAATATGGTTAGGGCTAGGGTTAGGATTAAGATCATCAACTTTGGAGCATCCTGTCCATGATGAGGCTACCGAGAAAAAATCAATCGTAACTTTTAATCAATCGTAAGTCTTTGTGTTACACCCCCCTGATTAAATGGGAGGATAAGTCCTGGGACAACTGTATGTTTTTTCCCCTCTAATACATGTATACATATCAGAAATGAAATAAGTTCTTTGAACCCTTCTTTCATACTTCAGTCTTAAGAAGCAGTTGAAGTCCAGCACCATTCCGGAAGATGAACCTCCTTCTAGATCCACTCGTGATCATTACCATAGCAACAGTATGGGCGTGATCGTACATGGGGACCGCCCACCTGAACCAATTAGACAAATCTGCAATGCTCCATTCCCTGAAGTGATCAAGAAGGTGAGTAGGACTATAAGAACATTCATGGATAAATTATTTTCAGTTATTGTTTATTCAATCTGGGGGGTGATTCAGTATTAAACAGCGATTGTTCCTAAAAGCAATTTTGGGTTGTAATTTCAATCCCAGCTTGAAATCAATCCCAACTCACTGGTTGACTAAATCTCTATTAGCTTGGGATTAATTCTATATTCAGATATATGAATGTTCATAAACACACTCAGTCACAAATCAGTAAAGTTCATTTCTACAGGTTAAATTTTTGTGAACGACTGGTGAATGAGGTTAATTGGTTGGCACGTGGAAATTGTGTGAAGCCATTGCTGACATCACAATCAAATTGTCAGATTTACACTATTTGCGTGCTCTGTAAATAATGAGGTTACTCGCACGCTCATACATGTATTAAATTAGGGTTGTGTACAAAAGTCGGTGCTTAAAAGCAGAAGCAATCGCTTGTAGATTTTGAATCAATTTTGATTTGGAAAGGTTGAAAGCAATTCACCTAAATATTGTGTACTGTGAGGTTTTGAAATCACCAAAATAATAACAAATTAACCTGATTCTGCTTAGAGACACACAGTTTGCACCGAAATGCATGTATGGGACTACACAAATCTTTGGCCCAATACAAATTGAAGAGCAGTCTTTGATTTGATCAACAGTTTTGTTCATCTTTCTCACTACACTAGTTTCTCTTCAAAGATTCATTCATCATTGATTTTAATATGATCTATGCAGGTTTACGAGAGAGAAGAAATCCTTTTTAATATGGGTCTTCTTCGGTCTTTATGCATCTAGTTTCTCTTTAAAAAGACAGATTTGTCATTGATTTTGAATTGATCCATGATGCAGGTTTACCAGATAGAAGAGACACATTTTAATATGAGTCTTCTCCAGTCTTAAGGCCACCGCAGACTTGCGACTTGCGATTGACCGACTTTCGATGTGAAATAACTAGCCATGTATACTTTGCAATGCGCTTTTTTATTTCAGATCCAAAGTCGGGTCAATCACAAGTTGTAAATGTTATGGTGTGCGGTGGCCTTTATGCATCTAGTTTCTCTTTAAACTGATTTGATTTATCAATCCAGGTTTACCAGAGAGACGAGACCCATTTGAACATGAGTCTACTCCAGTCTTATGCATGGCCAGCAGGACTAAGAGGTCGTGACCTTGTGGGCGTGGCTCCGAGAGACAGCAATAACAAACTAGCCTATCTTCTACCAGTGATCACACAAGTGCTCCAATCAAGTACATACACCAACCTACCCCCGGGCAATGGGGTAAGTTAAATTCACATTCCTCCCCCATGTAAAAAAAAAATTAAAAAATGCAAGGCATACAGTATAACACAAATGTAGCCATTGTCACTTTAATTATGCCTTATTTATCTTACTTCTGTTTATTTAACCTTCTACATGTACCCATATCAGTTACCTATTTTCTTCTGTTATTTTGTTCTCAAATTGTATACTATGTTTTATGTGGTGTATTATGTTGATTAAAATCCTATTCGTCTGGATTTTGTGTCAATAAAGATGGAATTGACTTGAATTGTAATTAAGTACATAATACACCAACCTACTACTCACCCTCCAGTTAATAGGGTAAGTCAACCCCCCCCCCCCTTAACCACAATCAAGTACATGTACATACACCAAACCATCCCTGCAAACATGGACTCTTCTTTTACAGGATGTATAAATTTAGATAATACATACATGTAGGGCCTACTATTCACAAAATGCAGACTCTAACTCTCCTGTTTTTGGCCGGAGATCTCTTGCTTTGAGTCTATATTTTCACAAATCATCCGCTCTCCTCCTTGAGTTTGAATTTCTCCTGCCCGAGCTATTTCTCCTCCTTTTCTACCACCCATCAACAACAGTGAATCTTAATCACTGTATTTACCTCATTTAGCCTCCCATTTGCTTAGGGGTTTACAGGGAGGATACCCTGATCATTTTTACAAAAAAAATTGATATGTTAACGGAAGATCTTTTTTGGTCGCTGATGGGTAGAGATTTTGTTATTTAGTTGAAGTCCTTTTGTATTTGATATGCTTCACCCCTTTAAACAATTATTAGCTAAAAATATTTGTTTCTTGCAGCCTCTAGTACTGATTCTGTGTACATCATGGCAACATGCAGAGACTGTGTGCGATGCTTGTGTGAAGTATGTCAGAGCAGCGAGCCAGTCAATCAATACAATCTTTCTCTATGGGGGTAACAATGAGAAACAGCAAGAGGTTTGTATCTTAACATAATCTTAAAACTCTCTTTCTCTTTGGTGGTAACAATGAGAAACAGCAAGAGGTTTGTATCTTAACATAATCTTAAAACTCTCTTTCTCTTTGGTGGTAACAATGAGAAACAGCAAGAGGTTTGTATCTTAACATAATCTTAAAACTCTCTTTCTCTTTGGTGGTAACAATGAGAAAGAGCAAGAGGTTTGCATCACTTAATATCCTCTTAACATAATCTTAAAACCATCTTTCTCTATGGGGCTAACAATAAGAAACAGCAAAAAGTTTGCATCATGTCACTTAACGCCATCTTAACCTAATATTAAATCAATCTTTCTCTGTGGGGGTTACAATGACAAACAACAAGAGGTTTGTATCATTACACTTAATCTCCTCTTAACATAATCTTAAAACCATCTTTTTCTACTTTTCTACTTTTTCTTATTTGTAGGTTCAGCTGGTGAATGGTTGTCAGATTTTGATTTCCACCCTACCTTGTGTCCTCAAGATGAAAGAAAGAAACCTGACGAACTTTAACAGACTCTGCCATGTGGTATGTGTATTATTCTTCTTCGGTCCGTATAAAGGTGTCCTAAAGTTTAAGCCTAGCTTAAATCTGTGGTTAATCTATGTTTCGCAAAATGTGACACAATCTGTCAAGGATTTTATGTTCCTCGCATGTTTACTGGGTTCTGGAATCGTTTTTGAATGGTTAGGAAAACTTTTGTACTTATCCTTCCAAGGCACTTTTTAAGAGTTTGAGTACCAAAAATTCTGATAAATCGAACATCTACTGTTCCAGATTGTGTCTTGTTTTGCCACCCATAGTTAAACCACAGATTTAAGCTAGGCTTAACTTTAGGATACCTTTGTGAATACGGGCCTTCATGTTTATTTTTTTTTTTTTCAATGTGAAATGAGAAGACATTAATATTGTATGTGATCTTCTTTTAAGGTCTCTACATTTTACTTTGTTACACAAGTCCAGTATTGGACACAGGATTTTGCTTAGGGGTTAAATCCGTCTAGGTATTCAAGGGTACATGGTTCAGGTAGGTGGGGGGTATACCAGCAGGTGTTCTGTGTATGTGGTCATCGTAAACAAATTTATATATTTTCTTATTTCTTTTAATTATGAACATGAAGAGAAATTTATAATCACTCATAAAATGAATGTTACTAAAATGCACATTGGTAGAGATTTCTCGGTACCTTTCTGGTTCCCGTCAGTCAGGTTGTCAGTTACATGTACCTCTCGCCTTTTTCTGTAGGAATTGAATTTGACGATTATCCCCCTTGGCATTGTCTTTTGTCCCGTCTCCTTCATTTTCCTGACTCAATGACTTCTTTTCAGATCATCGGTTATTAGGTTAACCTTGAGGATGCTTGTGACAAGTTCAAATACTATTTTGTATGTGTTCTCTCCTGTGGTTATTGAGACCTGGTTCGACTGCTATTCACTACCTTTTTTGAGTTTCGTAATCTCTGTGCTTTGCAATCGCCTTGCACATCTTATTTGCATATTGATTATTGACCAGTAAAAGATATATTGTAATTACACATGTAATTTCTATATGTGTGTCAATTCGTTTTTGACAATGACACTTGGTGAAATTGCAAAATTCATTTAAGAAATAAAATAAAATTAAGGATTGTTTTGCACCAGATATAAATTCAAATACTTGGAGGTATCTAAGCAATTATGTGCTCTTTCTGCTAATGTGTAATATGTCATTCATAGCACTCTGGTTTCAAATATAATGCCATTTGAGGCATCACTAAAAAGAGACATTTACTACTGTAATGAATAATAATTGATGTCCGTTTGAAGAGGAGAGACTGGTTCATCTAGACATTACTAAAAAGTGCTCTACTTCTGTTTAATGATGATCTATTGAATCATGGTTCCATGAGAGTAATCTTTTTTGCATGATATTTTTTTCCTTCTCAGATCTTTGACGAGGCAAACATTCTTTTAAGAGACTTCTTTGATGAGGTAAGTGTTTATATCTTAACTCAAGATTTGTCATCGAGTTTGGACCATAGCTAGCGACCCTTTCACCCTGCCCCCCCCCCCCCTATTTTCATCATGTTGTGTGAGTCAATTTCGTGGCGGTTTTATTTGGGCAAATTTCCACTGCAATCTATGGCTACTTTATAGTAGTGATTAAAAAAAAAATCATGAAATTATTCTTGCAAGCTTCCCCAAATAGTCGAAAATCATGAAAAAATCTGTATGTGAAAATATTGATATTTGATGTTTATACATGAACTTTGAGTTGTCTTTATGTTATATATAATTTTACTGATGGGGCCTCCTGGGATTCTAAAAAAATATTGAACAAATGAATATTCATGATATTCCATTAGCTTCATTCCATATGAACAGGTTAAGAGTGTAATACATGAAGTTCTATTTATCCATGTAAAAAGACTTGGCAACCTGGATTTATAGATATTTTATTTTCCCAATTCCTTCCTGCCAGGTGAAGAGTATGATGCGAGAGCTTCTAGGTGTCTTGAGAGTGGATCAGAGACGATCAGCTCCACGGCAGCTATTGGTCTTTGCCAACGAGTGGACGTCAGCCATTGGTTCCTTTCTGCGGACATATATGACTAATCAACTTGTAGTCATTACTCATAAGCTAGAGGCAGCAGTCTATGCCAGGGTTAGACAGGTGAATAATAATGATAACATAAAATTAATCAGTGGTGATGTCATTGGTGATTATTTAAATTTAATAAATAAATTTACTAACTAAAGTTACTTGGTTTACTCAATACATATTTAGTGAGGCCTATTAACTGAGAATAAAGGCCAAAGATAGAATTCAGGCCTTTAAAATCCATTTACATGTATTAGGAATCTTGATATGTACATAACACAGGTGGAGCACTAATTAAGTGTAGATCACCAGCAATTAATTTCAGTGTCACTGAAATTAACAAGAAATCAACAAGCAAATCAATTATAAACATTCCCCCTGTCAATCAAATAGTGAAATTTACACTCAAGCAGGATGAAATCTACAACAGAATTATTTCAACTTCTTAAGAAATGAACACTGAATCTGTAAACAAGGAGGAATTTAGGTCACAGTTTCACCTATGTGTGGTCACAATGTCTCATTTGAAATTGAATGGAAAAGCTTAAAGCCATTGAGTAAATGTTTGATAACCCTTCATTTTCATGTTATGCTCCTCCTATAGATTCT
Organism: Paracentrotus lividus; assembly: GCA_940671915.1. NCBI lineage: Eukaryota > Metazoa > Echinodermata > Echinoidea > Camarodonta > Echinidae > Paracentrotus > Paracentrotus lividus. The sequence goes on along the minus strand of CALNVZ010003435.1, from coordinate 20,033,970 downwards.
GAATCAAATAAATTCTTCTTACTTTACTACCTATAGTCAGGGCTTTTGGGGCTGAATAATAGTTGTTTGGTAGAGATTCTTCCCAAAGTTCAAAATTTGGCATATAGGTTGCCCACATCATACTGTTTCCATTTTTGATGGGTACGAAGAATGGCTGCTATAACAAAATGGCCACCAATTAGGAAATGTTATCAAGGACTACTGATGACGGGGGGAAGGTTCATGAATATTATTGCATTTCTGTTCTGTGTTGCCTCTATACACAAGTCTTTGAGAAAACTTTTGGATGTTCATGAAGCTGTACTCTACCTGATGCTCAAAATGTTATACATTTTCAATTGACGCAGTGTCACCATTTAACAGTGTTAAAAATACTATATATGTTTATATATATTTTTTAATATGAATAGAACATAGAAATGGTGGATTCCAGCCAACGCACAAGAGTCCTTTTAGGTAAGCTGCAATCGGGAATGCTGAAAGGGACTAAGTCTATCATCTTTGCTAATGATAGGAAGACAGCCACTGAATTGATGAAGGTAAGCTCAAGGTCACTGTCAATGAAATGATGAATGAAAGCTGAAGATCATTGTCAATGACATGATGAATGTACGATCAAAGTTATTGTTATGACATTTTCAAGTCCTTTTAACTAAAGGCCACCGCACACCTTACGATGGGTCTACGATCCGATTTTGTAATAAATCGCACTTTGCTTATTTCAGAAAGTATAAATGAATAGGATCATATTGTTAGAGGTTCAAATTAACTGTAAGAATACTGATATCGAATTTCGGAAAATTGCCACCCTTTATTGAGGAGTAAAGGCCAAATTTGAAATTGTAGCCAATCGTGCGATTGCTATGACGTCATTACGACTAGATATTGAATTTGCTTTTATTCAATAAGGGTGGTAACATAGTCACTGATTTGAACATATAAGTATTCCTGCGATGATTAAGAACTGTGCACAATAGGATGTTCTATGTCTAAATATTCACATCAATGTTTATGACGTTTTATTCCAAAATCGGGTCGCAGACCAATCGTAACGTGTGCGGTGGCCTTAAGCTCCATGTACCATAGGAATGTTCAAATGGGCAAAGTCTGTTATCTTTGCAATCAAATGAAAACAGCTACTGAATTGATGAAGGTAAACTCAAGGTCATTGTCAATGGCAGGATACAAAGTTAGCTTGATGTCATTGATAATGTGATTGTCAAACCCATTTAAGTAAGCTGCAATCAATTGTCTAACTTGTCTCATTCATTATTATTTGAATATAATCAGATTTGTTTTATAATTAATAATATTGTTTTCTTGTCCTTTTTCCAAGACTTTGACAACATCGTCTATATACACCCTACTAGCAACAGATGGCATGCCTAGTGATAGCATTGACCAGATCAAGAAAGAATGGTATACACACCACAGATCAGATTCCATACCAATCTTAGGTAAGATAAGAGATAACTATTATATGCACATACCCATATACCCATATTGTGCATATTGCCGAGTCTGGATCTACAAGACTACAATATTAACTAGTTGACTAGTTTCAAATTGAACTGCTTGTAGACTGTGACTGCCTTTCAATTAAATCCCCTCAACTCTCTGCGTTCCACATTAATCAAAAGCCCAAACAAAGTATATTTTTCTCTTTTAATTTTTAGATAATTATTAATATGGAAAAAAAAAAAAAAGATTATGTGAAAACTAGATATTAGTTGAAATTATTTTTTTCACATTTTTAGCGTCAGCAATAAGGAGAAGGGAAGTTATTATAATTGTATAGGTTATTTATACAATTGTGGAAAAATTCGAACATGGCACTAAAAAGAGTCCATATGTTTGTGCAAACCACTCTAAGTTTAAACTTTAATACAGACATCCCTTTGAAGCCCGACACTGTGTTCTCTTTTCGCCTCAGCTTTCAATTTGATGTCAATGAAGTTCTACTATTGATAGTTTCTCCTAAAGCAGCCCTTTGGGGGGTGTTTCAACAAGTCGTTCGTAAAGTTTCAAATGTCTTAAAGAATGACTAGAACATGTTGCGCTATACTGATCACGTTCTTAAAGTCAATGTAAATCAACAAATATCTTTAGTGAAACACCCCCTGGTTAGGTTTAATTCTCACGTTTCATTATACATGCACCACCAATTCGCATTTTCATAAAAGGCACAATTTTCCTTTTGGGTCGACAAGTTACCTTTCCCTATAACACATAAGGCAATTGACAATTGAAAAATTGAATAGACATTTGACTGAACGATATATCCCAAGTGCAGGGAAGAATAAAGATTAGTAAGTAAAACTACTGCAGGGTTTTATTGAGATTTGGAATCACTTTGAAAGAGAAACATAGTGATTAATACATTGTTTTGAGAACACTCTTTTCGACCGATCTCTCACGATTAACGCGTAGGAGTGACATCACAATAAGGGTGCATCTTGTGCGTATGTATTATGAAACGTGAGAATGCTTCTCATGATTTTCACTTTGCAAAGTCTCCTTGATTTGTGTTCTTTTTCTGTTCTAGTGATGACTGATGGTGCTATCAATGATGTAGGGATCAGTGATGCTATGTACATCATACACTATGATTTCCCTTCAAACAAGGGTCATTATGGAAAGAGAATGGGTTGTATGATGAGACACTTTGAATCACAAGTCAGAGAGGTGAGCTATCAAATCTCATAAATACGAACATTCGAAAATTCTTATATACAGAGATTGATTCCCAAAGGAATTAAGGGAGCAAGGATTTATTAAATTGGTATTTCGCATGGGCTCAGCTATTGTTTTCCTGGTAGCACATCCTGGAAGAGGGTGGGCTAGCATAGTGTTTATACACACTATCACCTCAGCACTCTATTGTTTATGGAACAATGGCTTTTTCATAAGCTATTGTGTTGGCATGGGTCTGGAATGGGGCCATGCCATACCCGTTCCAGATGCTGTAATCTCCATTCCGATCCCTTGCTAAACACCAAGTGAATAACTCTTTGTCCCCTAAATCTACTTTTCAAAATTCAGAGAAAAGGTAGTTTGTTTGCCATATTTTATGCAGCCATCTGTGGAAGTGTCCTATTGAATAGTTCATTTCATTATCATTTCTCTCATGATTTAGATTTATAATTTTGTTCAGAGATAGGTAAAAAGGTCATTTACCTTCTTAAAGGGATTTAGTAGCTTTCAAAAACAAGAGCAATTTATCAAGATTAATAAAATTATATTGTTCCTACAGTAAAAACAAACTACTGAAAGTTTCAGATCAAATGGAAGTCATTTACTACCTTAAAA
>CALNVZ010003435.1:19997221-20028812 GCA_940671915.1 Paracentrotus lividus | reverse complement strand
CAGTTAACAAACAATGCCAAGCATACAGCCGACACAGTTACCCTCTGCTGATAGCTCACCAGGCCGCTAGACAGGGGACTTTGCAACAGAAATGGGTGTGTGGAAAAGCACATGGTTTATAAACCATCCGGTGTTGGTTTATAAATTTTGAGTATGAATCATTGATATCTCGAAGGTAAAGCAAGCAATTAGCTTGCAATTTTGAAGAGATACATTGTACCAGACTGACCTAGAGTTTATAATTATGTTGGCAAAATAAGCTAAATCGAATAATGTGATTTGAATATGATTCAATGTTACTGCATCCCTTTATACAGAAGTCTGATATCAATAGCTAAAATTATCTTTTAAAAGTGATTCTCTTCTTTAAAATTCATCAGATTATTATTCTTGCAGAAAACATTTTCCAGCTGTCTTAACTTCTCTTTTCATTCCTACAGAAGAAGAGTTCAGCTGTAAATCTCGAGCTTTTGTAAGTCCACACAGTATCCATGCCCTTTCACATATGTCTGAACTCTTTTCATTCCTACAGAAGAAGATTCCAGCTGTAAATCTCTGAGCTTTGTAAGTCCACACAGTATCCATGCCCTTTCACATATGTCTGAACTTCTCTTTTCATTCCTACAGAGAAAGGAGTTCTAGCTGTCAATCGTGAGCTTTGTAAGTCTACACAGTATCTATGTCCTCTCACTATGTCTGAACTTCTTGTTTAATTCCTAACAGAGAAGAGTTCTGGCTGTCAATCTCTGAGCTTTATAAGTCCACACAGTATCCATGTCCTTTCACATATGTCTGAACTTCTCTTTTAATTCCTACAAAGAAGAGCTCTAGCTGTCAGTCTCTGAGCTTTGTAAGTCCAGACAGTATCCATGTCCTTCACATAAGTGTCTGAACTTCTCTCCGTTCTGGACAACACTCTACCTTCACAATTCACTCATGAAACAGGTTAATCAGGTGAGAATGTTTCTCAATTCATCTCTCAAAAGCTTCAATGACATACCCCTCACACGAGGCCCCATTAGGCATGTAAAATCACCTATTTTAATAATTTTTGATGAACCGCAGAGTACAAAAATGACTTTGAAAAAAAAAAAATCCTGAACTTTGATGCTTGTTATGGATTCAAAAACACTCTTGAACGATTTGTGGCAGTTAATTTAAAGATGCATGTACATGTACATGTATCTGCTACTTAAAAAAGACCTTTATCTCTGTCTCGCGAGTAAATAATGAATAACACTGTAATCTATGGGAAATGGCGATTTAGTCCTTTTTTAAGCACTGCTTAACTTTTTATCACCTGAAAGGTTTTCTGATTTCATTCTTCTTATATTATATTATTCCTAAATTATAGACACAGATAGCAGCTGCGGACATTTCTATAAGTCATATCATTGTTATCTAAATCATTAATTATGCCTCCGCCACGCAAGGTGGTGCCGGGAGGCATTATGTTTTCGGTTGTCCGTCCGTCCGTCCTTCGTCCGTACGTACGTCCGATCCCGTTTTCTTCTCGCATGCTAGCTTAAACCGTTTGACGATCACTTTCAAACTGGATCATGTATGCATTGTAGGGACAATGATCTGATTAGATTTTAGGGTCATGAGGTCAAAGGTCAAGGTCACAGAGGTCATTGTATGCATGAAAATGGCTCGTTCTCGCCATAACTTAAAAACCGTTTGACGGGTCAACTTCAAGCTTGGGTAATCGTGTGCCTATGGACAGGTGGCAATGAACTGATTCAGATTTAAGGGGTAATGAGGTCAAAGCGTCAAAGGTCACAATGTCATGTATACATGAAACTGTTCGTTCTCGAATACTTTACAGAGACTGTGTGACGGGTCAACTTCAAACATTGAAATGTGTGCATATGGAGGGCAATGATCTGATTAGATTTTGGGGTCAAAGGTCAAAGGTCACAGAGGTCATTGCTATACATAAAATAGTTTGTTCTCGTGATAACTAAGAACCTTTGAGGGATAAACTTGACGTTGGGTCATATGTTGCATATATGAGTGTCAATAAACTTTTAGTTTTGGGTCATGAGGTCAAAGGTCACAGGTCATTTGTTACGTGAAAATGGCTTCTCGTTCTTGCGATAACTTAAGCAACATTTGAGGGACAAATTCAAAACTGGATCATATTTAACATATGTGCAGGGAAGATGAACTAATCAGATTTTTTGAGTCAATGAGTCAAGGTCACAGAGGCTCATGTGTACATGAAAATGCTTTGTTGCTCGAAATAAACTTAAAAAACGTTTGACGGATCAATTTCAAACTCTGGGGTCATATGTGGCATTATGGACGGACAATAAACTGATTAGAATTAGAGTCATGAGGTCAAATTCTTAAGGCCACAGAGGACATGTATGTACGTGAAAATGGCTTGTTCTTGCGACTGCGATAATCTTAGACAGTTTTGAATGGAATGAACATCAAACTTATATTATGGGTCAGTGTGCACGGGGGGGGGGTTGCCTAATCTGGCTTTACCAAATTTTTGCTCAATGTATCTGTTTTTGTTGTGTGCACATTTTACTGTTATTATCTGCTACCGCAATAAGGCAAACAATAAAATCAATACTCTTCCCTTTCATTTAACACGGGCCCTTCCCCTACAAAAATCGATATGTACAATATAACAAACTGAATATACGTGTAGGTCACGTGGTACCGATCTAGCCAATCAAAACTTCATACTTTTAAACCAATATTTACTACCGAATAATATCATTACCTTCGTTGTACTTATTTACTTGCAGCTGATCATCACACACGTGATGGCGGCCTCCAGTTACTACGTACGTCTCCTAGATCACCGCCTCTCTCCTGATCACAAGGTCGTTTCCATGGCAACAGACTATTACCAGTTGACCGTTGACCTTCAGGAATGGTACACCGACCCGATCAACATCGTAGGTCAACGACCTGTTGGGAAGGACGATGTGTGTGGATTCAAGGACCATGCAGGGTGTTACTCTAGGGTTAGGGTCGAGGCCTTGGTTGCCAAGGAAACTGTTGACACACCTGGAATTGCAAAGGTAAGTTTTGATAATAATATGGTAATAGTGATAAGGTTGTTACGAAAGCTATGGTAATGATGAGTTCTGGATGAGGGCCGTTTCACAGAGAGTTACTTATGATTTGAAGTCGCATTTAAATCCTAGTTACGTCCAGAACATTGCTCAATGTATGTTACACATTGCCTCATTGGTCAGATCATGCTCAATGTATGTTAACATCGCCTCATTGGTCAGAACATGCTCAATGTATGTTACACATTGCCTCATTGGTCAGAACATGCTCAATGTATGTTACACATTGCCTCATTGGTCAGATCATGCTCAATGTATGTTACACATTGCCTCATTGGTCAGATCATGCTCAATGTATGTTTACACATTGCCTCATTGGTCAGATCATGCTCAATGTATGTTACACATCGCCTCATTGGTCAGATCATGCTCAATGTATGTTACACATCGCCTCATTGGTCAGATCATGCTCAATGTATGTTACACATCGCCTCATTGGTCAGATCATGCTCAATGTATGTTACACATTGCCTCATTGGTCAGATCATGCTCAATGTATGTTACACATCGCCTCATTGGTCAGATCATGCTCAATGTATGTTACACATCTGCCTCATTGGTCAGATCATGCTCAATGTATGTTACACATTGCCTCATTGTCAGATCATGCTCAATGTATGTTACACATTGCCTCATTGGTCAGAACATGCTCAATGTATGTCACACATTGCCTCATTGGTCAGATCATGCTCAATGTATGTTACACATTGCCTCATTGGTAGAACATGCTCAATGTATGTTACACATTGCCTCATTGGTCAGATCATGCTCAATGTATGTTACACATTGCCTCATTGGTCAGATCATGCTCAATGTATGTCACACATTGCCTCATTGGTCAGATCATGCTCAATGTATGTTACACATCGCCTCATTGGTCAGAACATGCTCAATGTATGTTACACATTGCCTCATGGTCAGAACATGCTCAATGTATGTTACACATTGCCTCATTGGTCAGATCATGCTCAATGTATGTTACACATTGCCTCATTGGTCAGATCATGCTCAATGTATGTCACACATTGCCTCATTGGTCAGAACATGCTCAATGTATGTTACACATTGCCTCATTGGTCAGATCATGCTCAGGGGGTGTAAACAGAGATGCCACTTTTCATGAAATTACCTGAATTTAGGAAAGTAGTTTTTTTTGCCCAAAATTCACACGCTTTTTAAGATGTTACCCTGATTCAAGTTTTTTTAATAGTATTGAGTGGCATCTCTGTCTATAAAGATGTTATGCAAATTTATTCTGTGAAACAATGAGCTGTGCCAACATAACACAAAACCAGACATGTATGGAGGTGCAATTCATAACAATTTATGTTGATTTGTGGTAATTGGTACTATGCAACTTGTTGATTTGTGGTAATTGGTACTATGCAACTTGTACATGTACTATGCAATGAGTTCCGATCCATTTGATTGATAACTTAGTGCAATTCGTGTTTAAGAAGAGGTTTTCTAGCAATATTTTATCAGTCTGTTGAAATTTTCTGCTTCATGCAACCACGATTGATGATGAATTTATAAAATATATGACATTATTTTTACAGGTGTTCTATGTAGACCAAGGCGGGTTTGAGAGAGTTAGCATTGATAAGCTACTGAAGTTACCCGACCATCTGCGCCAAGTCAGGTTTCAGGTATGTATTGTATTGTACTGTATTCGCTGTTATTTTCGCGATTAATTTTTTGTGCTCAGAGGCCTCGACACACATTTGCAGGTGCTTAAATTTGTGGTGCATTTGCGTACAAACGCAATTGAACCCATGCACAAGAAAGCATGCTAATATATTTGCATGTTTTTAAATTGGCGCCTTACGATCTTTGCGCTGAATCCGTGAAAATTAATGCACCGCGAATATTTCAGCGATTACAGTATTCTATTAGTATTGTATTTATTCATTACCAATATTTTAAAGTAAACATATAAAAATGCGTACATGTAAGTAAAGGCATTTCGTAAATGGAGCCAACAAATAGCTAAAGCTAATCCAGGTTGGGCCCGTCCAGTTTCATTATCTTGTTTAGCGTAAGTCACACCTTTACGATTCTTACATCACAATGCATGATGAGATGTACTTGTTGCATGGATCAATGTAAAATACAACTTTTGTCATATAATTTAAAGGATATACATTTTGTAAGAAATGATTTGTGATTAAAATGTAAGACATTGATTCCACATTAAATCTTTAACCTGCAGTAAGCGCTGCAATCATCTGATTGACTGAATTTCTGTCAAACATTCCATCATGCATTGCTGTGAAAGAACAGTAGATGCACGTATTGTATTATTACGATGATGATGAAGATTTTCTTCCAATTTTAGGCTGTGGAGGTGTTTTTGAGTCGTGTAAAGCCGACTGACAAGGATTACTCCTGGAACCCTCGGGCAGGTAATTTCATGTGTGACTTCTTGGCTACAAAGGAACTTCATGGAAAGATTGTGCTCAGGTAAGCAAACTTTTATCCTTTTATATTTGAAACTTACATTTGAATGTAAAGGCCATTAGTTTATATTATGGAAGAAATTGTCTTAGAGTGATTGGGAACAGTTGATTGCAAATCACCTAAATATTTGCTGTATGATGGAACCTGAAGGGTCACTTTAGATATTTGATACAGTATTTGGTACCCTGGGATACCAACTAAAATTCTGTCATTTTTGTATAATTATTTATTTTATTTTTAGCGCTGTACCCTAGGTTACCAAACTGTCCAAAATTATATATAAATTCTTGAGTAGTTACTATAATGAGTTAAATTTGTACTATTATTGTCATTAGATAATATTAAAGAAAGAAAGCAGGCATTGATATCATTGTCGCACTGATCTTATGACCATGAAAATAATACTCTCTTTTTTTATATGTTTTCTTGCCTGACATAGCATTGGTAATAGTCTATGGTTGAACAGTGTTTGCTAGAGTCCAAGACATTTGTGGATATTCAAGCCAAGTATAATTCCAATTTGATATAACCTAATAAAGTTATATATTGATATGTTGCCTTGCCTAACATAGCCTTGGTAACAGTTTATGACTGGATACTCTGGTTGAACAGTATATGCTAGCCGAGTCCAAGACATTTACATATATTTATACCAAGCAATATTTTTCATTTGATAGAACCTAATAAAGATATATTTTTATATGTTTCCTTGCTGGACATAACATTGGTAATAGTCTATGGTTGAACAGTGTTTGCCAGCTTAGTCCAAGAATTTGTGGATATTTATACCAAGCAATATTTTCATATGATAGAACAAAGTTATATTTTTGTATGTTTCCTTGCCTGAAATAGCATTGTTAATAGTCTTTGGTTGAATGGTGTTTGCTAGCCGAGTCCAAGACATTTATAGATATTCACACATCCCAATACGATATAACCTAATAAACTTATATTTATGTATGTTTCCTTGCATGACATAGCCTTGGTAATAGTATGTGGCTAGATCCTCTGGTTGAGCGGTGAATGCTAGCCGAGTCATCTGTGGATATTCATACCAATCAAGATATTGATTTGATGTAAAAAAAAAAAAAGTTATATTTTTGTATGTGTCCTTGCCTGACATAGCCTATGGCTAGATCCTTTACTTGAACAGTGTAGGCAAGTTGAGTCCAAGACATTTATGGATATTTATATGCAGGAATATGTTCATTTGATAGAACCTAATATAGTTATATTTCTATTTGATTCCTTGCCTGACATAGCATTGGTAATAGTTTACCTTTATGGTTCAATGGTGTTTGCTACCTGAGTCCTAGAATGTGTGGATATTCATACCAATCAAGATTTTAATTTGATATGACAAAGTTATATTTTTATATGTTTCCTTGCCTGACATAGCCTTGGTAACAGTCTGTGGCTAGATCCTCTTGTTGAACGATGTATGCTAGCAGAGTCCAAGACATTAGTGGATGTTCACACGAGGAGGGAGATGATTAAGCAAGGACATGCGGTGGATAACCCTGACGTAAGTTTAAAAATGTTATGTGACCTTAACTCTTTGCCCGCTGTCTTCGACTCGTGCATTCAGTAGACTGCCATGTTCGACTCAAGTCACAATCCATTCCCCTTTAGGACGGAGCACATTTTAATCCGCTGTTCGCACATGCATGGAAAATTTCCTGTAGAATGGGAAATGAAAGGATCAATTAACCTGAAGTACATGTATATTCAGAATTAGCCAGGTCAAATCAATTTTGTAAAGGAGGGATCTTGGACATGGCATGCAAAGAATTTTTAATGCTCAAAACCTGCCAATAAGCTGCCAGAATTCATATATGAGTTTCAACTATTTTCAGGAACTAGAGATTCCAAACTTTCCAAATGGTACCAAACACTTGTAGTTTGCTTAATTAGAGCTTATTTAGATACATGTACCATATTTGAAGAAAGGCTACATTGTATCAGTACTTTTCTATGTAGAAAATCAACTTCTTCAAAAATTACTCTGTTTTGTTTGCGACCTACTGTTGGTTATGGGAAGCACATCACATATTGCTGACAGTGGTCACTGACGGAAAGAAACAAAATCACTAACAACTACTTCCTCATTTAAATCTGCTCATATCTCAGCTTCTATGAATTATCAACCTTAATATCCTTTGGCATACAATTCCATGGTAAAGGACATGACTTTTTAGAGAGATTTAGGTTGTTAAAAAAACATCATTAAACATCAAAATAAAAAGATAGTTTTGTCAGGATTTCGGGTTTTAAGGTCATAGGATTGATTTAAGAAACAACATAACGATAAATTCTGTGTCCCAAAAAGAACTATACACTTTTGACAAGGCTTCCAAATTAATAATATTATATGATTCTTTGTGAAAAGGCTTAGATGTACACTCTGTGTCAAAAAAAATGGTACAGTCGGGGAAAAAATAATTTAGGTGTGAAATATTTTCAAATAATGTGTGTATGTGGTACCAAATTAAAGGCAAAAGATTTTCCTTGCTGATGCGCTTTGTTCTGTATAATCTTCTTCCATAAAACATAAGTTATGCTAAATTTTGTGCGATGAGGAACAAATCGAAATTGCCCACTTCTATTGTTCTGGAGCGTTGATTTCATGGCCATTATGTGAAACCTACACAAAGGCATGGGACGTCATGCGAGAATTGGATTTTCTTGATTGTAGAAAACTAGTCATATCCCAAAATTTACAGAACCAAATGTGATGAAAAAAATTGCAGAAGAAAGTCTGATTTTCATGCTTAATGAAAATACCAAACAATATCAGGTTGTGATTAATCTTCATTCTTTAAAAATATGTTTTCCACTAGTACCATTTTATTTGACGCAGACTGTATATAAAGCTCATATCTTCAACTATCATCATGACACAAAAAAAATCCCAAAATAACGCATTCTTCAGTGAGCAATGCCCACTTTTGTGAAGTACACAAAGAACAGCCTGCGCAGGAATTCGCTATTCATGTTGGTCATGATCATCTTGGTATGGCACGCCAAGAAGGATTCAAGTAATAATGGAATAAGTCGGTTAACTAAGACTAAAATAGACTGAAGTCAGAGCAAAAATCAAGATATGAAACCAAAACGGTGAAAAACTACATTTTGCATAATATTGATTGTTTATTTCTGACTTTTGATATATCTTTTACTCTGTTAGCTGATTTAATCCATTATTTCTTTTAATCCTTCTTGGCATGCCATACCCAGGTGATAAATGAATGGCGAATTCCTGCACAGGCTATTTTTTGTTTCCTTCCTAAAAGTGGGCATTGCTCACTGAAGAATGCATTATTGTCAGAATTTTTTGTGTCATGATAGTTGAGGATATGAGCTTTATATACATCTAAAACTTTTCCCCAAGAATCATATATTTTTAATTTGGTAGCCTTGTCAACGGTGTATAGTTCTTTTTGGGACGCACTGTAGATTGATTACAATACTATGCCTAACATCCAAAACTTTTGAAGTATAAAATTAATGATGATGAATGATCAGTGATTAATTTAACATGCTTCAAATTCTAACACACTCACAAAGGACAACTCAGCAAGAATGATTATTATGGATTTAGAAAGTAGTTTTAGATATAAGTTGCAGGTAGTGGTATGATATTTACTGCAATTGGACAGTTTTTGAAGAAGAAAATATGGGGTTGATCTTCATGAAATTTATGCTTATAAACTCCAATACAATCTTTTGTCTTTGTGCAGCATATCAAGAACTTACAGGAATTATGTGAGGGAAAGATAAGGCTGCCCAAAGATACACCTCTAACACAAGTCAGTGAAAGGTAAGTGGTTTGTATGATGAGGTTGTCACAACTAATCGTAGCCTGCATGTCCCGTAAGCTAATTTCAGCAATTCATACAATTTTTACCGTATCGGATATATTTATTCTGGATCTGGATCAATATACATTTAACTCAACACTCATGGTGAAGTAAAGGCTAATGGTACACAACATGACCAGGGCTCCCATCAAGGACAATGTCTCCTTTTAGTGACGCTTTTGCGTTATCTTTAAAACTAGTAGGCCATGCAATATGAATTACATACCAACAGAAAGAGCAAAAATCACTGACATACAGAATTTTTTCTACCACTGAACATTGAACGGTTCTTAAATTAGAACACTTTAAATGAAAATAGTCATTGAAATTTCGAAATTGGCAACGTGAAGAAATATGAATAATTGCTATTTTCAAGTGCAAATTGGCAATTCTTTTATGCATTTTGTAATTTTCATTAGTAAAGTGTTGTTAATTATTAATTTTATTTGTTTAAAGGTTGCAGGAATGAAATAAAGTTATAAAATCTGCCAATTTTAGGATAAAAAAGGGATTCTTTTTTACCATTGGGAAATCTCTGTCATCTGGGTTAGCGATCAATTGCAAATTATGATTGAACATTCTTGATTGGCTAGTGTCAGTCTCTTGAGTAAAAAGAGCATGCTTTTGTATACATACATGTTTTGAATGTGTTTAGTTATGCAAATACATCCATGCCGCACAAATTTAAGAGCCCAGAATATGTTTTGCTTCCGCTTAGCACAAAAATCAATTGCACAAAAATAGCAACAAGTTCAGTTATCCAAAATTTCAGGTATTATGTATACAACCAATAAATAGATTCTGGTGACTTGTTGTTATGGCCATAGAGGTTTGATGTGCATATAAGTTGCTATATGTAATATTTACATTGTTGTAATTTTCAGTGTAAAGCTTCCAGCCCCAGCCCGTCTATCTGAGGACGTACCAAACCCGGTCTATCTGACAGCCATTGAGAATCCCAGTCATTGTTATGTACAGCTTGTCAAATCAAACTACAGGTAATGATATAAAAAAATATATGGACCTTGAGGAAGGATGGTTAAATCTATAGATCGCAGCTTCTGGAATATTTCTGTTTTCTGAAGGGCTTTAACCCTGAAGGAAATAAAGGTATTCAAATAGCTAAGATCTTGTAGATTTAACCATTCTTGCGAATGAAAGAATGCATATTTGTTTTATATCCCTCATTAAAAAAAATGAAATAAATAAATAGGTTTAACAGTTCGATGTAAGAGAGATGAAACTTGTATATACCACTGTTCAGTCTATTCTTGATTTGACTTCATGCAGCGCTGAACAGGGCCGACTTCAACTAACTTTTGCTATTTGTTGGCTCCATTTACGGAATGCACATCTATGCTAATATCCAGATGGTATGATTATGTAAAGGTTGCCATTTTTATAATAAATACAGTCCAATACAAGACAATATTGTTATTGTAATATTTTCATCATTATGATTATTAATGTTTATTTCAAGGTTAGAGACTCTGATGCAGAACCTGAATCACAAGATGGCCGACTTCCAGGTGACTGGAGATTGTGAGGTTGATGTAGGAGAGTTATGTATTGCAAGATGCGACACTGATGAGAGGTGAGTCAGTTATAATAATAATAATAATAATTATGATAATACCCATTATTTATAATGCGCTTTTCCCATAGTGGCTCAAAGCTCTTTACAGTATATTATTACCCCGATCACTGGATTTAACTCCATATTTTGTAGTCAGCCATTTATAGGTGCCTTATATGGAATTATTCTCCCGGTTACCCATTTGCACCTGGGTGGAGTGGACGTAAGTGCCGGTGTGGGAATCGAACCCACGACCTTTGCATTCCCAGTCGAGTGATACAACCACTAGACTACGGCACTTACGCCGTTATTACCACATTTGATCTGGATCATTGATATTCAGGCTGGTAGGGTGACGAAAGTAGACGTTACTAGGCCTACTAAACATGTCACCCTATTGCTCAATACAATAGCAAGGCCTACTAAATACAAATTTTGTAGGCCAACCAACTTAAGTCACTCTTTAGGGTGACTAAATTAGTAGGCATACTAAATATGTCACCCTATTGTTCAAGAAAATAGAAAGGCCTACTAAATATGTATTTAGTAGGCCATCTAACCCTAGGCATCCTCCAAGAATACCGGGATCAATGTCTATGATATTGTACATGTAGGAGACCAGGGGGAAGGTTCAAAGCCGAGTCACTCCAGTGAAACCGACCCTGAACTGACACAAAGCCAAACAAAAATATGACATTACCACGAATGGCACTCACCTATTGACCACATTTTTAACCACATTAACTAAAGTTGAAATACACATGTATGGAGATATTATTAACTCACATGTTGAATGTGAATGATTATTTTATCCAAAATTTAACCCTAAAAAGACTGCGCTATTTTGTCACGTAACAAGACCCCCCACCCGGTCAGATCTCGGCCGTCGCCAAAAATTGGCACGCACGTCACCCATAGCATCATCTACAAAACTTAAGAGTCATATTCTGTAAATTCTCATCACTAATTAATTATGTTAATTTACGCAGGAAATAAAAAAAATTTGCTCTAGTTACGTAAATAAACAGACTCTTAGTACGATTCTGATGAAATGTATTTTTTTTAAATTCTGTATAAACATTTTTTTCTGATGTATTCTTTTGTTTTTAAAATTTCTTGTGTATTTCATTGGTTTTTCTCGCCTTTTTCTTTTGTATTGTTTTTACAATGGAAATCACCTTCGACACTATTTAAATCACAAACAACATTAAATTAACTGATTTTAATCAGTAAAAGAAAAAATAATGATACATTTATGAATTTTTGTTACAAACACAATTTGCAGTGGATTTGTACACGAAATAATGTTTTTGAGCAACTTCGGTTCTGACATGCACTTAATTTCAGAACCGCGTTGCAGGAGGAGGGGCTAGATTTTTCAGTACAGCCTGGGTGGTGTTGCATAAAACTTTTTTTTTCTAACCTGAGTTTTCACGGGTTAGAAAATTAGTTATTTAGACCTATTTCTCAGGTTATTCAACCTGAGTTTTAAAACCCCCTAAAAATTGATTGCATAAATACTTTTGAAAATTGACACTGAAACTTGAAGTGTTTATGCAATGGAGAAAAAATTCTGGTAAAATATTGTAATAAGAGTTTTCAGAATTTTTTACCGGAAAAAACTCTGGTTAAAAGTTTTATGATACGGTTTGCAGGTGTATGTGGAACAGTAGCGGACGCAGCCTCACATCACACAATAAAAGTATCTGGCCCATGCGTAAACATAATAGAGCCGCTATTGTCCCCAGGCCATTGGGCCCGACAAATGTATTCAATTCGGATATCTTGGATCCGCGCCTGGTGGAAAAACAGAGTGAAAAACATTATTCTTCTTTTTCATTCTGTGCAGATGGTACCGTGCCCGTGTGATGGATGTGAAAGACAATGAGATGGATGTCTTCTACATAGACTATGGAGACATGGAGTTTGTTCAGAAGTGCTATGTGTATCCCCTACCTCAGGAATTCACAGATGTAAGGAGCTCTTTCATTGGTTGTATGTTGAGCTGAGTTGATGGATGTAGATCAAAGGAGGTGTTTGATTTAATATTGATCATGGTTTATTGCACATTACATTTGTTTTGTTTTTTTGTCTCATAGCAAAATATGATTTACTAAAGAGAGAGTCCTCACCCATAGGCCTTATTGTTTATGGGCGCACACAATAATATGGCTTGTGTTATAAAAGCTTTGCCCAGTAAAACAAAGATTTACAATTGATTTTTATGCCTCCGCCACCGAAGGTGGTGCCGGAGGCATTATGTTTTCGGGTTGTCCGTCCGTCCGTCCGTCCGTCCCGTTTTCGTTCTCCGCTGATAACTTAAGAACCGTTTGACGGATCACTTTCAAACTTGGATCATGTATGCATATGGTAGGACAATGATCTGATTAGACTTTGGGGTCATTAGGTCAAAGGTCAAAGGTCACAGAGGTCATTGTATGCATGAAAATGGCTCGTTCTCGCCATAACTTAAAAACCGTTTGACGGGTCAACTTCAAACTTGGGTAATGTGTGCCTATGGGAGGGGCAATGAACTATTAGATTTTAGGGTCATGAGGTCAAAAGTCAAAGGTCACAGATGTCATTGTATACATGAAAATGGTTTTCTCGCAATAACTTAAGAACTGTTGTGACGGGGTCAACTTCAAACTTGAGTAATGTGTGCATATAGGAGGGGCAATGAACTGATTAGATTTTGGGGTCAAAGGTCAAAGGCACAGAGGTCATTGTATACATAAAAATAGTTTGTTTTCGCGATAACTTAAGACGGTTTGACGGGTCAACTTCAAACTTGGATCATGTATGCATATGTAGGGACAATGAACTGATTAGAATTTGGGGTCATGAGGTCAAAGGTCACAGAGGTCATTGTGTACATGAAAATGGCTCGTTCTTTGCAATAACTTAAGAACCGTTTGAGGGATAAACTTGAAACTTGGGTCATATGTGCATATATGAGGGTCAATAAACTTATTAGATTTGGGGTCATGAGGTCAAAGGTTCACAGGTCATTGTGTACGTGAAAATGGCTCTCGTTCTTGCGATAACTTAAGAACCGTTTGAGGGATCAAATTCAAACTTGGATCATATTTACATATGGGAGGGACAATGAACTTATCAGATTTTGAGTCATGAGGTCAAAGGTCACAGAGGTCATTGTGTATATGAAAATGGCTTGTTCTCGCAATAAACTTAAAAACCGTTGACGGATCAATTTTAAACTTGGGTCATATGTACATATGGGACGGACAATAAACTGATACTTGTAAAATTACCCCTAATTTAAAGTGCGAGTGATGACGTCAAAAAAATGTTAATGGAATGCTACAGCAGTCCTGTGGCCAGGCATGATTGCGTTTCGCCTTAGAAAACACGTTATTTGCTATGTCAGGACAATAGACGCCCTGTGAGCTAGAATTCTATTGTTTATGAAATGAAGGGCAAAGTCCCATCACTCGCACTTTTAAATTAGGGGTAATTTTACAAGTATTCGCGGAGGGGTGCCTGGTTGAGGTTCGGTCATCTTTTTAATTAAATACTTTCTAGATGGACAATAAAAACGCTTAATTTTGGAATTGTTGTATTATTATAGCATATTAGCTTTCGTTTTTGGCTATTTCATTTGTCGGTCGGTCTAGACTTTAAGAACAGTTTGATGGATGAACATCAAACTTGGGTCATGTGTGCATATGGTAGGGACAATGAATTTATTATATTTTGAGGTCATGAAGTCAAAGGTCAAGGGTCACAGACGTCATTGTATTACATGAAAATGCACGTCTTGCTGTAACTTGAACCGTTTATGGATCAACTTTCAAAACTTGGGTCATGTGGGAGGAAAGATGAACTGATTAGATTTTTGAGGTCAGGACATCAAAGGTCACTGATTATTTATGTAAATGACTCATTTGTTCAATTTCTGAAGGACCTTTGACAGATCAACTTAAACATGTTTGTCCTTTTTATTACATCAGTAGCCATCCTTCCTGAGTTGGAAATAATTCTGATGATACAACTTTAATAGATTTGGGGTCAATATCTCAAAGATGTCATGGTATAAATGGATGTAAAATACTCAACATGCGCATGCCTTTTTTTTCCGATGTGGCAATACGGAGGCATGCCTTCCGACCGTGCGCGGTCGAAGATTCATCTAGTTTTTCTCAGTAGCCTAATTTGGAATACAGGTACAGTCATGGATTAGGATTAGGATATGATAAAGATTGGGGCTAGGATTGGTATTACGATCATCAATTTTGGAGCACCCTGTCCATGATGAGGTTACCGAGAAAAAAATTGATCGTAAATTTTTATTAATCGTAAGTCTTGTGTCTTATAAATATACATTTTTAGATACCTATTGAAAGTGCATGTTCATGATATGTTTCAGTAGCCTATGAATTGATTAATAGAGGGAAACTAAAACTGTTTTGAGGGAAGAGGTTCACATGTACTTGTTTTCTACTTTTTATTGTGGACTGAATGTAATGAATAATGAAGAGTTATGTCATAATTCTATTGAAGATATATTAGCAGACTAGGCTGCTCTGAATGTTGAATTCTGGGTGAGGAAACAGGACAGGTTGAATAATTGAGTACTTGGGGTGTCACTATACAGGGCTGCTGGTTCATACCGGCTTTAGTTTAAGACTACCTTATGAATAACATTCATGACATACATGTAGTTGTTGTTGCTGTTTTCTTGTAGCTCATGACATAGTGTTATTGATATTTTCTTTCAGCTTGCTCCCCAAGCAATCCAGTGCAGCTTAGAAGCCATCCAGCCAGTCAATGAGGAGACTTGGGGCGAGGAAGCCACTGAAGAGATGTGGAATATGTGTGTGGGTGAGAGCAGCAAGCATGCTGTCTCTGTAGAGGTACTAATAATAATAATAATTATAGTAATACAGTGTTCCCACAGTCATGGAAAATCCTGGAAAATCCTGGAAAAATTTGTGGTCATGGGAAGTCAGGGAAAAGTCAGGGAATTTGGAAAATTTGTGAAAAATCATAGAAAATCCATGGAATTCTGTCTTCAAATTTCTGTGGGAACCCTGAGATGGCTGTGAGGGGAGGTGGAGGCCATCATAACGTGTCTGATTTTGGAGACCGTGCCAGAAAGGAAGTCATGGAAAGCAGCAATTTAGTCATGGAAAAGTCATGGAAAAGTCATGGAAATCTGATTTCAAATTTCTGTGGGAACCCTGGTAATAATAAAGATAGTTAGTAATAATAATGACAATATTTGTATGTTGCAAAATAACATGTACATAAGAAATTCAACAATTGAGATTATAAATAAGTACTGCTTTAGTACCAGTATATTGAGAAGAAACCTCACAGTAAATTAAGCCATAAAAATTTAACAATATGCATGAAGCATCAGATGAGTTCTAAAACATTGTTTTGAAAGTAGAAAGAATACTGGATGTCTGAATGGATAAAGGTAACTTGTTCCACAAAGAAGAAGTGGCTGATGCAAATGCTCTATCCCCTCAATTCATTTTGGTACATCTTTCTTTTAGCCTAACGTCAGGGCATAAGTTTCCCCATGGCCATCGACGGCATGGCCTTTGTTGCCCTGGTCTCTGGCCGTGATGCCCAAGGGAAAATAGATCAAGTCACGGCCATATTGGTCGTGCCTTTTTTCCAAGCTGCCGACATGCCCTTTTAGGAAATTTATTGCCCTTTCATAAAGGAGTCTAATATCAACAATAAAATGGAAAATGTGTCACTATTAAAGTCTCAAAAAGCAATACAGACCATAACTTTTATTGGATAATCCTATACAGAGGTCTTGGTAGAGCTCCCCCGACCTCCCGGGGAGTTAATGGCCGTCTGACAGGAGTAATAGCAAGACATCCCTGTTTTTTTAATTCCCACTGACCTGGGTTTTGGATATGCTGGAAGTTATCACAGTTATTATTTTTAAACAAATCTGTCAGTATGTAAACAGAATGTGATAGTTACATTATATGGACAGCCAAACAGAATTTCATCACCGAATCACCGTGGAAAGGAATTTTGTGTTTTCCCCAAACAGAAAAGGCAATATTTTTAAACAGAAAATAACAACCTGCTGACCTGGCTCTTCTTTTGGAAAAGAAGGCCTTCGATGCCCTTTTTATGATGGCGGTGGATGCCCTTTGAATTGGACAAAGTGCCCTAAATTTTGGAGGGAAAATGGCCTTGCCCTAAAAGTATCAAAATTTAAGGTCTGTAACATTATTAGATGAATGTAAACCAGAATGACCAGAATGTTAAGCAAGTCTTAGGCACCAGAGACACACATCAAGAAGAACAAACAAGTACAATGTACTAAGTATTCAATATGTCTCAAAAGCTCAACAGTAATGAAACCTATATAGTGTTGTATGTAATGCTAATTGTTCAGTAAGCCAAAATAATATGGAATTGCTCTCTTTTTAAAGTAATTGTGAGTATTTGTTGACATGTTTTAAATTCAAATTTACAGAATAGGAAATCATGATTATTAAAACAGGTACTTCTCTATTTTCAAATCCTTACAGAATCCTTACAGAATTATTTCTTCTATCCTTCAAGGGTAACAACTTACACACCAATACATATAAGTAATGTAATCAACGTTTTGAAGTGTGACGAAATCATGATTTTTTTTTTTTTTTTTTTTTTTTTTTTTTTTTTTTTTTTTTTTTTATGTGTGCGTTTGCTACACTTGCAATTGAAGGTGAAACAAAGATATACATCTATCATACGAATGTCTAATCATTTGAAAGAAGTTCATGCAATGACAAGTGAAACAAACCATCAAGAGGAGGAATGTTCTCTATTTTCTCATCCAGCATATACATGTCTGCATTCTCACTCCCTGAAATGGGGAAACCGATCCCATATTTTAGTATTTAACAGGTTAAAATTTGAAGTGCTCAATAATTCAGCATTTTCTACTGATTTTCCAACACTTGTTGCACAGGTGCAGAGAAGTAGCCTCTGTGATAAGACCGGTGGATACAGCTATGTAGTGAATATGTACAACGAGATGGGTGGAGAGAAGATTCTTGTGAGTAAGAGACTCATTGATGCAGGTCTAGCCAAACCAACAGAAAAATTCATGAAGGTAAATACAAATTATTATCTTTACTAATCTTACCAAAAAGGTATCGCCCTCAGTCCACTACATTCCGACCTTACTACAGTAATTTATACCAGATTTAATAATCCCCTCCTATTCTGTCAATATTAGATAAAGGAGGAGAGTGGTATATTTGGCATAAAATCCCACAAAATGATCGGTCTAAATCAGAACTTACAAACTTATATTTTGGTAAGTTGTGTTCTTCTCATAAAGTTTTATCCTCGTTCAGTACTGGGGAATGTTTACTGTACACACTTGTGTCTTTACTGGTTCAGGGTATTTCCTTGTTGAACAGGATGCAAGATGAACAGTCTAATTCTATGTCATACGGGACTGAAGATACTTTGTGAGCCTCCAAGGAAAAAGATGATATTACTTTAAATGTGTTACATTGTTCCTCTGTCTAAAGGTTGTGTGCTGAAAGCTGTAATCTATTAAAAATGTGATACATAAAAATTAATGTTATCATTAACATTTAATTTGCAGCAAATTATACTCTATGTGCCACATTCAGTTTCACCAAGTTTTGGTTTTACATAGAATTCTCAGATTATCAAGAATTCCTGTTAAAAAAATACCATTTACTGTTAACAAAAGGATTCACATGTTGCCAATCTGAAACAGGAGGTGGGCAATTACACGAATCTATTGTCATGTATAATGAGACCATTGTGCTAATACAGGCTTATTGTTTGTATCAATACGCACTTCTGGCATGCCCACAGATGTGCCTGTAGACACCAATGGCTTATGAAGGGTTAAAATCATTAGCATCAATCTTTATTTTCCACACTTGATTTAGTTTAAATCTCCATGGTAATCTGAACAATGATGAGATTTTTATTTTTCTTAAATTTTTTTTTTTTTTTTAATGTTTGCACTTGACTAGAAATCGTTTCATTTTTTAGTGTTTTTATCATTATTATTTGAATGCCAGGTCATGTTCTCAATCGAAGCAAGTCCTTCAGGCGATGATGCAATTCAACAACTCAACAAGCTATGTGCACAACTCTATCAAGTCAAGGCAAGCAGTCATTCTCATTCTTTATTCATTAATATTCAAATGTTGAAGTTGTGTCATGGTCCAGTGAATAAGTCACTGGATTGTACTTACAATGTGTATCGATCAAGCAGCTTTATACCACGATTCACACTGTCTCTGTTTGATATCTTATGCGGACAGTGCTGCCCTCACAGCAGAGTATTTGTATTATTAATGTGACAAGCCGTTCAGACATTTACTTAAAATTTCATCTAAAATCCTGCATTGAACATACAAATATCTCATGTACAAGTAGGTACATCTACATTTTAATTGAATAATGCCATGCATGTATTTAACTGTTTATTTGCAATTTATTTTGGCTTCAAGAACTGGATTTGAGATTTAATTCAAATAATGTGCATGTATATTTTACATGTGTGATGTTAATAATTAGATAGCTGTTGTTTGATTGCTGACTTTCTTTCAGAGTTCACAAGGGCAGCTTGGACTAGTCACCAAGATAGATGAACTCATGGCAGGCCAATCGTGAGTAGCAGATTCCTTGAAAGAAGCAATTAAAAAAAGAGAAGTTATGTAGCTGTTAGAGAATGACTATTAGAAATCACAAATTATGGTTGGATATCGGCACAAGACTGCTTTCAACATAATCATGAGGCTTAATGAGAAACAGAATTTATTCCATTCCACTCTTATGAAATATAGAAATCTACAATGGATCATCATCTAGCCATAATCTAATTAAAAAAAAATTATTGTCTTTCCTGATTGACCTCAATTGTGGTAAGAACTCTCATACAACAAATCTGAAACAGGATGTGGGATATTTATACAAATTTATTATACAAAGTCCTTTCTTACATGTATATAATATTGAGCATTTTAGCACAATGAATAAGGGCTATCCTTCATCTAGATTCACACGTAACTATGGACTACATTGTATGTCATTGTATTACAGTGACAAGACAACTCTGCTCAACGGTGGAAGTATCAAAGCACTCTGTCAGGTGTTATGCAATGGGAAGCTGAGAGAAAACACCAAAGAAAAGCTAGTCGTGAGTCTACTGCAGGTCTCCTCTGATTCCCCAAGGTATGATATTTATTTTCATAATGCCCTATTCCCTTTTTGACAACTAAAAAAAATAATCTTGTCAGAAAGGTAAAGAACACGAAAATTGCACCCGCTGTCCTATCTATCAAAATTTCTAAGCATGACTGCCATAAAAATATTTAGAAATAAACCCCTGATAACAGTGCAACCAACAGTAATCAATTTTTTTTTTTTTTTTTTTTTTTTTTGGGGGGGGGGGTTTGGGGGGGGTTGTATGATTAGGATAGAAATAGGCTCAGGTTACTTGAGATTAATGTAGATTCCAAGAAGATTATCTTTAGTTTATGCGTTTTATATTATTGTCAGTGAGGGTGACAGGAAATTGGTATATAGAGAACCTTTTTCCATTTTTACCTGTATAAATTGAATTTTTATAAATGACTTTAAATAATGAGGCTAGGAATAAGCTTTAAAGCACTTTCACAGATACGGTGTACTTGTTCAGCTGTAAATACAATATTTGAAATAGATAATCAGTATTGATATTGTTGTTTTTGTATCTTTATGTATCCCTTTTATCTTTTGTATCAGAATAAGTCGTGAGATAGCAGGCGAAGGAGGATTGAAAAGTGTCCTGAATTCTCTCTTGAAGGTTAGTTTCATAATTTCATAGGAATTACATCTAAACATTATTACAATTATTATAGATATATAATCTATTTTGTAATTATTATCTCTTCAACTTCTTCTTTGTCCATAGTTGTATTTATTTTTTTCTCTCCTACAAGGCTTTCTAGGGTAATGAATATAAGTAAGAATTTAAGTATATCTTTCATAGAAATTCATTTATATGCTTATAAACATCATTGACATTATTATTTTCATTTCCAGACGTCTGATCCGTGTTTAAAGGAGGAAATCACCTCCTTCATTCAAGAAATCTCAACTGAGAAAAGGTGAGGATTTAATTAGTGTAGCAAAAAGACGAGCAGAACTTTCCTTCTTTTTTTTTTTTTTTTTTTTTTTTTTTTTTTTTAGCTGATATCTGTTTTGGGGTTTTTTTTCTGTCTTTTTTTTTTCTTTTTCAATAACAAAACAATGCAAGAGGATGACACAAATATGTTGAAATACAAAAATAAAAATCATTTTGAAAACATGAAATAGTTCATTTGTAATTATATTTGGGCTTACATTTTGTATGACATATGTTAACCTTAGTTTGCGGCAAACCAACTTTCATGCATTTTTACTTAATACAATTGCTACAATCCATTTTCTCTTTGATGCATACAAGTGCAGGAGTTGAGAAAAAAATACTGCTTATATCATGTCTGTGGATTAATATTCCAGCATTCAAACCACGCGAGATAGACTTTTTCAAATCGATTGAAAAGTAAAAGAGAAAATCTACTATTTTCACTTCAGATTAATTTAGCTTGTTCAAGTTGAAATTAAATTTATTTTGTAAAGCTGGAAATCTATTCTTATCTTTCCAAAAAGGAATTTTGCTCAGGTTTAATCATGTTCTAGACTTGGACAACACTTTTCCGTTATGGAGAATGTCTTTCACTTACATTGTTTTGCTTCTTCTTTATTTGTAGGACTAGAGACCTTTTTCTGTCAGCTGGGGGAATAGCAGTACTACATCATCTCCTAGACTTGTACAACAGCTGTTCTGTGATAAGGAATGTCTGTGACACCCTAAGAAACATAGTCTTTTACAATGATGTGTAAGTTTATTTTAATCTTACTCAACCATTTTGGGGGTACTGGGGACTTACTTATTAAGGCCTATTGCCCGATCCTGGGTCATAGGCCATCAACAAGATTCCTCCAGGCAGAGCGGTCCTGTCCCTCTTTCTTTTCCCTTGTGGATTCCAGGTTAGAGCCTGCCTGGTTACATTTGACGTTGGTTTGCGTAGGGTGTGCCCAATCCACCTCCATCGTCTATGTAAGAGTTCTGAATTTATGGGTTCTGTTTGGTTAGCTCCCACAATTCCTGGTTGCTGATGACATTAGGCCAGAAAATTTTGAGTATTCTCCTCAAGCATGTGTTGATGAATGTTTGAAGTTTTCTTGTGATGACAACTTTAGTTCCCCAGGTCTTAGCTCCTTAGAGAAGTACAGTCTTCACTACTGAATTGAAAGGGTACTGGGGAAAGTACAAGCACATGTGATTTTATCAAAATTATCGGATCTGTACTTATTTATTTTTTTTCTCTCTCTCTCTCTCTCTCTTTCTTTTAAATCAATTATTTCTAAAGATTTAAATTGTACATGTAATTTATTTATTTAAAATTTAATAATTATCATTTTAATTATATAGATCTATGACATGTCTTTTATTAAACTATTTTATATTGTTATTTATGTTAGAAAATGTATCATGATAGTTATTTCATTTTCTTGACAGTGTACGAGATTCTATAGATACCGAAGTCATTGCATCCCTATGTAACATCATTATCAAGATAGAGGATCTCACCAGAGCAGAGCACATCAACAAACTTCCTCACATTTTAGCCGTTCTCTCTGACTTGGCCAAGAACCAAAGGTATGTTCATGAATGATCATTAAAAATTAATATTGCATAGCTCAGAGAGATGATGAGATGTGACTGGTCTACAGAGCACATCAACAAACTTCCTCACATTCTAGCCGTTCTCTCTGACTTCGCCAAAAATCAAAGGTATGTTCATGAATGATCATTGAAAATCAATATTACATAGCTCAGAGAGATGCTGAGATGTCATTGGTCAACAGCCTGGCGTAGGCGATTCCATACTATGGAACATTTTAACAACATTTCACATCTTTTTGACATTAAAATTAATGAAAGTTTCTTGATTGATGGTGATCCTCAAGTAGTACCAGATGGGGCACAAGAACCAAGACTGAAGTTGACTCGATTCAACATCTTTTACAATTGAAATGAAAAATAATACTGTGTCATACAGAGCACAAAAAATATCACAAAAACCAAAGAGCCAAAAACAACCAAAGCAGACGCCCTCATGTGATATTCATTGGGATCATGAGTGGTATATTTTCATGTCTGGTCTATGCAGAGATTCCAACATTCTTGCTTTTGGCATGGATGTACTAGGAGAGGATAGGTAACTCAAGCATAATACATTCGAACATTTGTATGAATACAAAAGCATACCGATCATTGACAAAACATTCCACATTGCTTTGATGTTCCATGCTCGGCGCCGCCATTAAACCGACTTCATATTTGTACGAAATATCATCATTTGTCATTTTTGTCTCTAGAAGCTTTTTTTCTGAATAATTTCTTTTGTAAATTTCAAGTTAGTAATGGACTATAAAACGAAAACACCCTGAGCTATTTCCAGGTTAATAGAATGAAAAGAAATTGTAAAACAGACATAAACGTTTGTTTTTTTTAACTTACAAAATTGATACATTTCTCCACTTTCCGGAGATTTCCTGAACTTTAGAGCTCACTCATTATCAACAATATGTCTTTATGTGTATATTTTGCATAATAATTTCTACGTGCAATTGCGTGCATCTGAAATAATTTACTTTTAATATTACTCGTTTCATGGTTATTTCTCTTCGCTGGTACCCGTTATACCCACAAAATGTATTGATGCCATTATTAAGAACTAGACAAGCCAAATTAGAACCTGAATTTCTTAGTTTTCTTTCGCTCTTCCCGATAATCTGTCTCTAGATAAAAATGTTGTTATTGTTGAAACACCTGAAAGGCATTGTTGAAAACACCTGTTTTAAAACGCAATTCTTCAAAGGAAAAAATGGTATGGCGGCTCCGAGGATAGAACCTCTGATCTCTTATAGTTACCTACTCCTGTCCTAGTACATCCATGCTTTTGGCAAGTGATCTCTTGCCTAATTTTTGTTTAAATCTCACACTCACCGAGCACGAGTTTGAATTTCTCATCTAACCTACCCCCCCCCCCCCACCTCTTTGACAAAAGTGCATATGCATACTGTTATTAGTTTACCTCTTTTATTATTGTAATACTGTTGAGTATACGCACAAGAAAGCTATTTTGACCCTGAAGTTTTTCTTGTCAGAAGGATTTTGTGCTGGTGATGTGTAAATGCCGTATCAGGAACATTACCCCGGACAATACACCCCGACAATTACCCCCGGACAATTACCCCGGACAATACCCCCGGACAATTACCCGACCCGGACAATTACCCCCGAGCAATACCCCGGGACATTACCCCCCGAGCACATTACCAGCCATCCGGACAATTACCCCGATTACCCCCCGAGGACAATTACCCCGGATAATTACCCCGCGGACAATACCCCCGGACAATTACCCCCCGAACAATATACCCCCCGGACAATTACCCCCGAGGACAATTACCCCCCGGACAATACCCCCGGACAATTACCCCCGGAACAATTACCCCCGACAATTACCCCCGAACAATTACCCTGGACAATTACCCCCGAGGACAATTACCCCCCGGAGATTATCCCCCGGAAATAACCAACAGACAATTACCCCCGATTCTGATAGTCTATGGCTTTCTTCTTTCCCTTTCCCTTTCTCTTGTTATATGATCTTTCTCCTTTTCTCTCTCTCTCTCATTTTCTATTTTTCCTTTTTTCTCTTTTCCCCCCTTTCCATTAACAATAATAATATAGGTTTTCCCGGCCAATTTCATACATTTATCAATCCGTTTCATTTAATGTGTATTCAATTCGTGGTGTTTGATGCGACAGACTGACTTTAGTCAAACAATTTCGTGTTCATGCTCTAGATTCGTTTTAGGCACACAAGTAATGGTTTGCAAAGTTCAAATTCGAATAGGCATTTAATTTCATTATTTGTGCATTCAAATTTGTGCGATTTCAGTATACAGAATGAATGTCGACAGATGAAGACGAATTTTGATAGCTATTGCCGAATGCATATGCTTATTATGTGAAGTAGAATGCGCAAATACGAAATCAATCACATCAATCGTTAATTTTGATGATTGAATACGATTTTGACTGCAAACATTTCGATGCCAGCAGCGTTTTTTTCCGAACATGAAATGCCTTTAATATGCAATTGATTGACAAAACAATGAAATTGGCCGGGAAAACCTATATTAAGCATTTATAATGTTGCCGACTATCTAATAAACTATTCAGTGGCGCAGCTAATATTTTACCTCGGCAATAGCCATAGCTGCCCTAATAAAGGGCGCTTCAGGCATTCGAGGAATTTTTCCTACCGGTACCATTTACCTTCTTGGGTCAAGTCTGGCAATTGTAGATTAATTTCTAACCAAAGGACATTAGTGTAATGGAGGGGATTCGAACCGCGTACCTTGTGATCGTCAGTCACCGACTTATCCATTCGACACACAACCTCCACCCCAGCTCTTCCCCCCCTTTTTGTTTGTTTAGGCGCTCTTCTGCCGCCATGACAAAAATAGGGGGGGGGGGGCTTGCGCCCGAAGCCCCCCGTTTGGATACACAAAATGCATCAGAAAATATGTCAACTGGCCCTCATATTCCCGACGGTGGATTCGACAAAATCCGTGGGCGGTCATCAGGGCCATAATTAATGACTCCATAAATGAACAAATGAAGTGAAAATAACTTATGTATGATATTTAATTTTACGATTAACCTTATTTTTTCATAAATTGATATTAGGCTTTAGTTTATATTTGCACTTTATTTGTTAAATTATGGAGTTATTAATTATGGCCTTTATTGCCGCCCTTAGAAACCATGGGCTCAGACCACGGTTTTATCTATTTGCCTGATATTTCGCGAAACACGAGTCTCGCCCGATTTCGCTATCAACAAAACACGCAATATGACCTTTTGACCTTTAAGTTGACCTTTTGACCCCTATATGACCCTTGACCTCATCATTCTCATCAACACATAAGGTGTATTAACCAAGGATAATTTATACCAGGGGTGAACAAAACTGATGCTATAAAAGAATGAGTGAAAGTTAAACAAAAAGTTTAAGAAAAGACGGCCTTTAACTTGACATTTTGACCCCTATATAACCTTTGATCTCATCATCCTCATCAAGGCACATGTGGTATTACCCAAGAATCATCTGTACCAAGTGTGAACACAATTGATGCAGAAATAAAGAAATCAGAGCAAGTTAAAAAAAAACTAAAAACTTTGACATTTTCGTAATAGACTAACAGACCAACAGACTAACAGGAAAATTGATTACTAGGTCTCTGCCGAACTTCGTTCAGGCGAAACAAAAATAAATAGAAATAAGATCAGTTGGAATCAGAGATGAATCAGAGATATTCAACATTTGCGATTATTTTTAATTTTAATCGTGTGCTTTCATGAATGTTCAATTTATTTTTCTATGAAAATAAAAGGATATATGGGGGCCAACATATTTTCTGATGCATAGGCGCAGAAATCGAAAAGGGAAAAAAGGGAAAAGGCAAAGTAAAAAGAAGAAAGTGAAAGAGTGAAAGAGAAAAGGAAAAAGATAGATATAACAGAGGAAGAGAAAGAAAAAGTCATTAAGATAAGATCAAGTAGAAAATAATTCGAAAACCTGCGACACCGGGCGAGACTCAAAATAGGCGCCGCTTGATACCAACATTAATTGTCCTGTGTTATGTGGGGTAATTGCTGTCGGTACCGGGTAATTCGGGGTAATTGTCCTCGGGGGTAATTGTCGCGGTTTTGGGGTAATTTCCGGGGGGTAATTGTCCTCCGGGGGTAATTGTCCTCGGAGGGTAATTGTCCGGGGGTAATTGTCCGGGGGTAATTGTCTCGGGGGGTAATTGTCCGGGGGTAATTGTCGGGGGGTAATGTCCGGGGGTAAATTGTCCGGTTTGTGGTAATTGTCCTTGGGGGTAATTGTCCGGGGGTTAATTGTCCTCGGGGTAATTGTGCCGGGGGGGTAATTGTCCGGGGGGTAATTGTCCTCGGGGGGTAATTGTCCGGGGGTAATTGTCGCTAGAACCGGTAAATTTTTTGCTAGCGGGCCTCGGCAGGAGAATTGGAGTCTCTGTTAATTTTGGTGGTCTATTGACTGATCACATAGTGGCTTACATGTAGCTTTGTATTGCTAATGATACATGCCTAATCTGCATGTGTCACAGTGGTGTACGTTAAAGTGCCAACATTCACACATTTACCTATGTCTAAAGTTGCAAAGATTGAAATTATGGCTACATTTGTTTCTCACGTTACAGATATTCACTCAAAAGGTGTGTAATACATTTCAGCATAGAGTGTTAACCACTTGACCACACTGCATTGTGCTAATTGCATAGTACGGGTTAGCCCCGGGACGCCGCCACGAAGTGGCGGCTTCGTGTGCGGGCTAATCGTAGTAAAGTACGGGTGTGACCAGCGTGGCACTGGTGCTTCCAAACAGACAAAGCTAAGACAATATCATGAGCATGTAATATTATGTGGTCCGCTCACAGTGTACGAACGCCAAGCACGTAATATTACTTGGTCCGCAGCTATTAAAAATGGTTAAGCTATGAATACTGTGATTTCTTTTTTTTCTTGTAGGAATCGTTACGTGATGTATGAGAACGGAGGGGTTGAGGCTGCATGTGATATCTTATGGAGTGTCCGAGACAATAAGGTAAGAAGTCTTTGATGGATGATACGATTAATACCTACAGTGCCCTGTAACATAAAGAGTATACTTTGAACAATCTTTCTTATTGGTTCACAGTGTGATTTTTATGCAAGAAGCCTATGCAACAAGGATCCTGATTGGTTATTATTGATTTGCAGAATAATTGTAACCTTTATGTTAAAGCCAGTACGAACTAGCAATCTTGTATAGCACCACCTCAAGTCCTCAACTACTCGAAAAATTACTGGGCAGGATAGTCTTCCAACTCTTTCTTTAAAAAATTCTGTGAAGATGACATTGTACTTTCATAGACACAGTCATACTGAAAAGTTTAGGTGAAGATCAGGAACTATTGCCCTTCAGCTTGTTATGTTTGTGAAGTTGTTTTGCCTGTTCTATATACAGGTCTTCCGCCAGACTTCTGTGTTCCTGGAGGCCTTAGGTGACGACTATGAACTATACCATTCATATTTACTTCAATAATCACATGACCCTCTCTCACCTTGCTTTTGTTCCCGAGAACAATGCTATGACCGAACCAAACAATAGACTACCAAACATTTTTCCTACTTCCCTGCCCCATCCCTTAATACCCTGCCTCGCCCTGCCTGACAAGAGGTGGCGCTAGCACAAGCTAGTCAATATATTTCATTCTGATTTTTCGAGTCGTGCTGATCGGACGTTCCTGAAATTTTAAGGCGTGAGCATTCGTTTTCCTAACTTGCGATTTGTGAAATAATTATATCAAATATTTGCGGCTCCAAAAGCCTGCTATTACGCCTAGCGTTAAATTTGGGTGCTTTAAGGTTTACTGCCGCCCCTCCTTTGGCCAAGAATTACGTCCTTTTTCGGGCGTTTTTCTTCCGTTTCCAACCCAGTCCACTCGTTCATTTAACGTGGTGGTTGTTGTTGGTCGGTACGTTGTGCGCACCTGTTTTCCTTTGAAACTCAGTCCCCCGCTGCTCTCCGACTCTTCCCCTTTGGGTTGTCTCCTTTGGAGGTTTTCCTTAATTCTCTTTCTAAACATGTTGACAATTTTTAATGATACAGATTTTGCTGTTTATTATTGTAGACTTTTTCCCGGCGGCCTCGTTGGCCTTTGGGGCGGGGTGAGTTCTACCGGTCCCTTGGACTTCCGGTCTTTGTTCGTCGCCATCTGTTTTGTCGGCGTGTGTGTGTATGTGTTGGTCGAGCGCCTCTTTGTTAGTCGCTTTTCTGGTGCATATTCTCCTTTTTTCGGTCGGTTTTTAACGGAGGTTTCACCCCGTTTTCGTCAAAAAATAAAACTATTTTTTTTATTCATCCGTCTAGCCTGTTTCAGACGAGGTTTCTTTTTTTTCGGAGTTCATCAGGTGGCCGCCAGGATGCCCTCAGAGTAGTCCCTCGGCTTCGTCTTTTCTACCTTAAGCTCTTTCTAAGGAGGTTTAGTTTACGCTACAAAGAGAATATTTTTGGTTCTTTCTTTCCAGAGGCCGTTCTAACCATTGGACAGGCAGTCTAGTGACCTTTCTCTGACGACACAGAGCTGGTGGCAAATTGTCCCTTGCGAAGTCTGGTTCGCCGGGTATGACGTATCGTAAGCGCTTGCCACACGCGGGAGAGCACGTCTCGACGCGCAGCGTCGTCGCCTCTCCATGCCTAACGAACGGGCGGGTGGGAGATACGAGCCAGTGACACTTGTGTCCAGCGTCTCTGGGCTCAACACCTCTCTCTAAGTCCTAGCACGTAGTAGAAGGACTTGTAGCTCCAAGAGCCACCAAGCTAAACGTCCACGTTTAGCCAAGGGTGCCTAAGACCGTGTCGTCTCGGTTGTCTCTGGCTAAGGGAGCGGGTTCGTCTTTCCAGACGTCTTGCCCCCCGGCTCCCCCGATTGCAGCACAGGAAATTGCGGTTTCTGTCTCACTTAGGGATGAGAGTCGTGCGCCCACGCCTCTCGCCCAGGCATGCCCCGTGGGCGTGCCGAGTACGGTTTGGGACCCGTGCGCCGCAGTTTCTGCATCTGGCGGAACCACCTCCATCATGGGTAACCCCAGGATGGCGGCTCCGCTTCCCACGTCCGGAGTGCCTCCACCCCCGTCTAACGCTTTGTCGTTCACGGCTGGTGGCCCGCAGGGCTATTACGGCTATCCCCCGGGATACGCCCAAACGCCCGCCGGGAGTTTGTTCCATTGAACGCCCGGTCTCTCGGACCCCAGGATGTTCTATCCGAACGTCCGGGGATATTCGTTATCCGCTCAGGATGCAGCTGCTCGACCTGCCTGGCCAGGCCCGAGAGCTGCCGGATATCCCGATCCTTGGTGGGTGCCTCCGGCACCCTACCAAGCGGGTTACGCTCCCTATCCCTCGGGCTACGCCCCAAGAGGTGACGAGACAGCTTACCCCTCGTGGCAGAGTACACCCGGCCCTCGTCCCAAGACACCGGCCTGGTCACAACCACCCGCCACGTCGTTCTCTAGCTCGGACCGCCCGCCTCGGGAGTCTCAGCCGTTCGGCCCCCGGGATACGGGATCGGTGATCGACTCCGAACTAACTTCGGAATTCTCACTCGACCAGCCCAGTCTCCCCCGGGAGTCCTCCCCGCCTCGACCGCCCCTTGTGGAGCCTGAGTCGGATTGGTCAGAGGAAGAGTCTGGTGACTACGAGTCGAAGTCTGGTTCAGTCTTTGAAGACTCGGAGGCCGACCCGCAGGTGGACTACTTCACCTCGGATCTTGCGGCGTTAGCAGTACGCCTTTTGGACAAATACGAGCCTGAGCTAGTTTCTAGGCCTCCGGCTCCGTCGTCCTTGATGACTGGCTTGCTTCTCTCGAAGCAACCCAAACCTGGCATTAACCTTCCCCCTCAGTTCGGGGAAGCTGTGCGTTCAGAAGTGGACCATCGCCTCAAGGCTAAGCGCTCTTCTGTCCATAAGTTGGGCCGGGAGTTCTCCTTTGAGAAGTCTTGGATGGACGGTTTATTTCTTCCCAAGAAGATCTCTTCGGAGGCCCTTCGCTTTGGCGAGAAGATTCATGCCCCCTTGGGTGGCAAGACTTTGACCGAAGATCGTCACATTCAGGAGGTGGAGGCCAGCATCAGAGCTGGTATGAGGCTGTTGGCCTTTTTGAATATCTTGCTCTCTCTCCGTGCCCGAGCCAAGCCTCTCAAGATCTCATCACAAGATCTTGCAGACCTTGACAAGGTCCTTGTTCCCCTTTCGGGGCTGGTTTTTCACCAGCTAGCGGCTACCTCGTTACTTGTAACAGAGGACCATCAGAAAAGGACTCTCGCCCGTCTAAGGCTCGAGGGGTCATTGGACCTCAGAACATGGGCTGAGTCTATGGACCCATCCTCACCGTTCCTCTTCGGCAGCCAGTTCAACTCCAGGTGTAAGGAGGAATTGGATGAGTTGAAGCAGGCGGATGAGCTGGCGGAACAGGCTTCTGGCGGGAAGCGCAAGCTGAGGTCCACCCAGCGTAAACCCAAGAGTACCCGTCCTGCTGTGCCTGTCGCAGCGACCCGACGGAAACCTCGGGAGGACGATCAGGGCAAGAACCGCGTTAGACGGGTCAAATCCAAGCCCAAGAAATCCTCCTCCCTTGGCTCTAAGTCCCACACCTCTCCCCCCTCAACCAAGGCGAAAGCCAAAGGGGGTCGGGGGTGACGGTACGGCCCGACCGGTTCCTGTGAGAGTCGGGGGCGTCTCTCGGTGTTTCTTCCCGCTTGGGAAGAGATCACCGACGACGCATACGTGCCATCGATTGTTCGGGAGGGTTACCGTGTTCCACTCACGGGTCCCCTCCCGGGCGGCGCCATCCGGAGACGCACCCCCAGACTCTCCCCCCTT
>CALNVZ010003435.1:19982578-19995821 GCA_940671915.1 Paracentrotus lividus | reverse complement strand
CCGTCTGCCTCATATCTACCGGGTCGGGAGAATGTTATAGCGAACTTTCTGTCCCGTGGCAAATCTCTTCCCTCGGAATGGTCTCTCCATCAGACCCTCTTCGAGTGGCTGATGACGAGTTGGGGCCCGTTCGACATCGATCTGTTCGCGAACGAGTTCAATCACCGTCTTCCGATCTACTGCTCGAGGGCTCGGGACCCGAGAGTATACGCTCAAGACGCGTTCTCGTTCAGTTGGAGCGGGATGAGAATTTATGCATTCCCCCCTTTTCCACTGATCCCCCAAGTACTAGCCAAGCTAGTGGAGGACGGGGCTTGGATGATTCTAATAGCCCCGCACTGGCCGGGCAGACCATGGTTTCCTCGCCTTCGCAAGCTTGAGGTCGGTCATCCGTGGCCCCTCCCTCGATGGCGGGACGTTGTGAGTCAGCCGATCTCCGGCGCTCTTCCAGAGCACTACGAGGCTACGGCTTGCTTTGACTGCATGGCCATTATCAGGTCGCAGGCTATCGCGTCTGGCTCTCGGAGAGGGCCTCGCTCTCATGCCGGGAGCCGGAGGGAGTCGACGCTAACGGTGTATAACTCCCGTCTAGCTGCCTTTTCGGTGTGGTGCAAAGAGAAGGGTTGCTCCCCCAGAGGGGCCCCTGCCCAGCGTAGCGGATTTTTTAATCCACCTTTTTGACAAGGGCCGTTCTCTTTCGACCTTACGATGCTATCGTTCTGCCATTGCGGCTATTCACGATGTGTTTTTCATGATGGGTCTAATGTTTCCAACTCTCCCGAGTTAGGCCGCTTGCTTAAGTCTTTCTTTCTGCGAAGTCCTCAGTCTACTCCTTAGCTCCTTCTTGGAGTTTGCCTAAGGTTTTGGAGGCGTTAGCGAACCCTCTTTGAGCCGCGTCGGAAGCGTCTTTTCACCACTTGACAGTTAAGACTGTCTTCTTAGTGGCGGTGGCTCCAGGCACACAGACAGAAGTTCGCTTCATGCCTTTGTGTAGCTGAGGGCCACATCAGGTTCGAACTCAGGAGTGCGTTTCGCCTGAACTCGTTTAATTGCAAAGACTAGACCTGCCTCTTAGGACCGTGGAATCTTTCTCAACAAGCTCTCTCTCTTCTCTTCGTCCCGGAGGACAAGGTGTGGTGTCCGGTTAGGCCTTAATGGTACCTTTCCAGATCCGAATCTCGTCGTAAGAGTGATAATCTTCATCATCACTCGAGATCCCTTTTCTGCCGCTTCCCGACTCAATCTCAGATGGTTGTGGAGGGAATTAAAGCGGCAGGTCTGACGCCTTGATGTCAGGAAGGGCCCCCAGAGCTCACGATACCAGATATAGACAGCGTTCTTGGGCGTCTTTGCAGGCGTTCCCACTGAGGATGTGTTGAAGGCAGCGTACTGGCGCTCTAGTAATCTCACTTCATTTCGATTTAATCCTATCGCTGACGTTTGCATGGGTGAGGTGAGCGGTTATTTGGTGTCTCGGTCGTTGTCGGCGGCCACACGTCGTAGACTAATCAAAGTCTCTTAGCGCCCCCCTCCCCCCCCGCCCTCTCTTTTTGTCTCTCCTATGGTGTCGGTGCTGGTCTGTTTGGACTAAGCAGGTAAGAGAGGGTCATGTGATTATTGAAGTAAATTAGTAAAATTAGTTACTATATTATTATATTAAGAGATAATCACATGACCCTCTCTTCGCCCTTACCTCTGGCCCAACTTGTTCTCTATGGAGTGTCGATTTGGTGGTTCAGAATGAAGATATATGACTAGCTTAGTGGTCTAGCGCCACCTCTTTCAGGCAGGCGAGGCAGGGTATTAAGGGATGGGGCAGGAAGTAGGAAAATGTTTGGTAGTCTTTGTTGGTTCGGTCATAGCATTGTTCTCGAACAAAGCAAGGTAAGAGAGGGTCATGTTATCTCGTAAATAATAAAATGTACTAATTTTACTAATTGTTATGTTTGCGAGAGTTGTAGTTTTTTGTTTTTGGTGTTGTCTGTATAATGGTAGTCCGAAACGACAGCCATTTTATTGAAGGCCTTAACTAAATGCCATTCAGATTCAATTTAATATCTAGTATATATAGCAATGTCTTGTCTGTTCTTTGTTTACTTATGCTATATTAGAGTACGTCAGCGCAAGAACATGCCTTTGTGTAAAGCAGAAGTGCCTTAGTGCAAGACATGATGCAAAAAACGGGTGATCGAGTACGACAGGATTTGACCCCATGTTTGTCAGGGTAAATAGATATGTGACCCATCACATCAAAATCAGACACCAGTCGCCAGAAAAGAGTCAAAGTTCCCAACAGAACAATCCATTTTTAAAGGCTTTCCCCTAATCATTTCTATATATCATTTTTACAGATCATACAAGAAACATTGAAAATTCAGAAAATCAACAAATATTTCCCCCCAAATAAGACAGTTTTCATAATTTTGCCGATTTCCTCGACACTGTGCTTTAATTTGCTTGGTGACTTGTGTCAGATTTCGATGTGATGTCCAGTCTCTATAATGGGACCCATAAGCTCAGAAACCTCCCAGAAGTTAACAGAATTCATAGATTGATAAATCGTCTGAACAAGACATTCCAAGCTTTCCACTGGCATGAAACACTTGTAGGTTGCTGAAGTATAACCAAGTTACTGTAAATATCACGTCAAAAGAAGAATTGTCAATTATATCCAGAAAACCTGCTTCTCCTGCTATCTGCTATGTTATTCTTGTTGCGATAAGTAGTTGTTTTGAGGCGGCAGGTCACATGAGGCGTCGGAAGACTCTGAGGATACAAAGCATTGGAGGGGCAAGCCATTGTCCCGTCCAATCCTTTCTTCCTGCTAGACATTCTGACGCCTCTGACATATAGTGCTGCTTATTCTACATGATTTTAGTTTACATGAAATTATCAGTATGGCCAATTATTTCCGTTTTTGGCAGAAGCTGCCTCATTATTTTGTACCTCCACATTAAGACTCCAACCTACAGAGCTTGACCAATCAAAACACAAGTCTTATAGACGTCTGTTTTGATTGGCTGAATGAGAATATAAAAAGTTCAGTTCCAGTTGAAACCAGTTTGAGCAACTGCAACTTGTCCTTAAAATTCTTTGAGTACTTGGAGGACTTGATTGAATAAGTGGATAGAATAGTTTCTAGCTTACATGTACTTATCATACAAGTGATTGATAAACATCTTTGGGGTAACTAAATGACAATATTAGTATTTTTCATTTACATTTTATCAATGATAAATAAGAGAAATTCTTTATTTCTAGATACAGTATAAAGATGTGTTCAAAATTAAAGCAAGTTTTCTTTCGTAATCTTCCTAGTACTGTCTGTAAATTTATTTGACGTAAGCTATGGAAAATAACTTTGATTAAAGTGCAATTCACCAAAAATGAGGTACAGTCCCAACTGGGTTCATCATCACAGTTATAATTGCAATCAAGTGAGCTCATCTATATTCAAATTGTGTACAACTGCACTCAATCGATTGCAATCAGTTGTGATGTTGTACACAGTCAATACAAAAGTACCATTGCTTTTATACCATTGATTACATGTAGGAATAATGACAGATTATTAGCTAATTTCCTTCTTCTATTTAGGGATTTCTTATTTCATGTTTTGTTTGTTTTTGTATTTTAGCTGCATTATGTCACAAGACCTCAGTGCTCAAGTCAAAGATGAATTACTCCCTCTCATGGACATGATCGACCAGTATGAAATAGATCAGGCATCATCCCTTGCACAAAACCAGAATGATCTCCCTCAAATAGAGTTGAACATTCCTAAAACCCATCCCAAGGCCCAATCAAAGGACAGCAGAGAGACCGTTCCATTGAATGGAGGGGGTGATGCAAGCCATTTGCTGGAAGATGACTTTGATGATATGCCTCTTTTGGAAGAAGATGAATTAGAGATCAAGCAGTAAGTTATTCGCATTCTAAAAACTAAGAAAACAAAAGCAATAGTCCACTGCATAAAATAGAGACTGTCACTACAAGATTTTGTTGCAACAAGGCCATTTTCCTAGGCCAAATTTCAAACATTTGTACATGTGTTGATACATGTATGACAGATTTATTCTTTACACAGATAACTAGATTTTCTCATTGAAAAAAAAGTTATTGGCCAACTAGATTTTGTCATTAAGAAAAAAAAGTTTTTGCTGGTTCCTGAACACCTTGTTATAACAGAAATGGATTGTATTCAGAGATTAGGACTTTTCAGGCACTTACACTTTTCCAATTTGGGCTTTATCTATCTATCTATTATCCAGCATACTTGGGCTCCTTTCAGGTGCCGTGGGTATTTGAACATTTTAAGAACACTAGCCAATTTTCTCTACTTTTAACTTAAAGCTCAAATTGAGTCGTTGCAGTTGAAATGATTTAGAATGAATCTGTTCGATATGTCCTCATATTGTTCCATTTACATGAAAATATTCCAACGCAAAATATAATCATGTTCTGTTATTGATTTCAGATGAAATTTGAGAAAATAACGGAACAGTTGGTCAATAGGGACTAAGAGTTGACAGCTATCTCGCCACAGTCACGGCACAACACACAGATCAGTGCGAATTGTGTGCACATGATTTACCCATGACTTACCACACGTGGCTGTGGAAATCATGCATGTGCTTGACCGCCCGACGAGTGACTGGATTGATGAATATTTTACTCTTTTCTCAGCAGTTACGCAAATTTTTGCAAATTTCTTTGGTGTGTAGTATTTATTCACTATGCTTGAGATTCTGGTGATGAAACAAATGAAATTGATGTTGGATTTCTCTCACATGACGACTACTCAAAATTGTATTTAAGGAACTGAATTAGAGTGTAATGAATCATTACAGCATAAACAATATGATTGACCAATTATTGATTCCTTTTTTTAGTACTTGCATTTAAATCTTTAGTCATTCATATTCTCTTGGTCACCATGATGTTGTATCCAATGATTATGAAAGTATGATTTAGCATGTAGCATTCTTGAATTGATGGATTATGCAGTTTGTCAAGAACTTTTTGTAGAATTTATGAATAATTCTTACAGAAAACTATTACCTGGTGTTGTTTCTGTAAGTTTTAATTTTTTTATTTGTGTTATTTTATGAATGATTTGTTATTTACTGTTCTCTTTATAATAGATGTCATCCAAAGATCCTCTGGTCTCAGAGTGCAACTCTGTTCTTCTCAGCGTTCAGTTGCGAGATGTCAAAGATCCAAAGTATTCATCACCACAAGTCCATTTTTTCAGGTAATATAGAGCATCCCAAATAAAAGTACAACCATTTTGAGAGCCTCATATTAAATTGTGTATGTGACATTAATTTATTTAAATCATAACAAAGAGTAACTCATAATCTATCAGTAATATCAAGTATACCTGTCTTGTCAGGTATAACTCAGTTTTAAAGACTTCTGTCAATAATTGTACAAGTTTTAGCAGAAGCAACCCTGGCTCTCATCATTCACTCATTGTTTGAGGTCAGCCTTAAAAATTTATCGCAAAAATGTTGAGGGGGGGGGCTTTAAGCTCCTCCTCCCAGTCCAATTAGGGTTAAGCAAAGTTAACTATGATCTTTTCTCTCCTTTTTTACTTGCAGTGCAATCTTAGATAGTCAGAGTATGTATTTGAGTTAGATCTGTTTAGCCGAGTTGACAGTCTAACTTCACTATGGTATCAGCAGGCAGAGAGTTTTCATCACCTCTACAAAAGGGATTAGCATAAGTGGACTAGACTCACACAAACAAAAGAAAAGGTTAGTGCTTGAACCAAGAATGCTTATGATTTTATTTGATTTTATTTGTACTGATTTAGTATATGCATATTTAAAGAGCTCCTGAAGTAGTATCAAGATATTTTTTTTTGAATATGAAAGCTTTTGGTAGCCGGATGTGATCTAAGACTATCACTATAGAAGACTGATATTTTTCATGAGAAAACCTTATTTTATATCATTACCTGATGAAAAACAGTTCCAAGTATACTTATATAGGGGAGACCGAGTATGGACGTTACAAAATTCACATTTTGGGCCAGATAATTCTAATGAAAGAACTCACGCACTCCATATTGGGTCTGTAGTTAGCCTATTATGTGGCTAAAACCTGAGGCATATAAACTTGAAAACATGTAAACAATAATGAACTACAGCTTAATTAGTGAAGACATTTTTTTGTAACAACCTACCCATATACGGGTAGGTTGTTACACCATACGGGGTCAATTGTACAATATGTAAACATACGGGTAAGTTGACAATGTAATCTCTTATACCATACTTAATTTCAACTTTCAGTTTTTTGACATCGTTAAACAGTAGATCAAGTAGAGCCTAGAATAGACAAAAGTAAAGAAAAATAGAAAATAAATATTACACCTGAAATTGAGACAAATGTAATTTTACATTGTAATGTAATTGGGTAAGTTGTACATCAACATGGGTAGTTGTTGTAACAACCTACCCCATGGGTGATTTTACACACAGAAATCAACTGTAGCACAGTCATTAGGCAGAATTACAGGGCATGGCTAGGGGTATATTAGTGACATACATGTACTATATTTACAATACCAGATAATTCATGTGCCTTCAGTTGTAAGAGCTATTACAAATTTCAATTTTTGTCAAAAATTTATTTGAACTGAAAAATGGTTTTTGTTTGATTTACTCTTTAATAAAACAACGGAGAACTCACGACCGGCAGTTCATCACAGCTATGTGTATCTGATATAGATGCCAGTTAGCACATCATCTCTTTTCCATCTTAGCACACTGAGAACTGTAAAATGACCCGTGTAACTTCCATACCGGTCTCCCCTACATGCTCGTTCTATAGTGCTCAAATATTTTTTTTGCTATCCTTTCTATTTGTTTCTCTTTCTTTTTCTGGGTCTTTACACAATGTTCAATTCCAAATCACTAACTGTATCCACAGGACTGGTATTCCACTGATGTGCACTCTGTATGCTATTATGTGTCTTTAAAAATAGACATCCAACATCTCATTTGTGCTAGAACCTTGGACAGTGGAAACTCTTATTAAGAGCTCTCGGGACCATGGAAATTACCTTAGTTTGTATACCAAGAATCTCTTTATATCAGGATTTTTAAAAAAATACAAAGAGCTGGGAGCAGCAAAATAATATCAGGAATCTCATTAAATCAGACCTCTTTAAAAAATGAGTTTCCACTGTGCATATGAGTGAATGTAGACCTTGAATTAATAATTGTGTGTTTGTTTTTCTTAGATACCATACATTAGCGTGGACTTTGAGAGATGGCAGGATGAAGATGATATGAACCTAACCTCAAAGAAAAAAGCATATTGTAAGTATATCAATTTTTTTTTTTGGGGGGGGGGGTGGGCAACATACTTTTCTTTTTTTTTTACTTCTAAGTAGTATTAGACCATTGAAATGGTTTATTGTGGATACTTTGTACATGTGAATTACCTTTTATACACTATCTACAAAACCTTTTTTATTATTTTTTTTTAATTCTTGATTGGTCTTTTCCCATTCAATTGATACTGAGCCAGTCGACTGTTAATAATTTTCTCTAACAATTGGTCTCAAGACCATGGAGGCTAAATCGCCATTTGATCTTATTACAGATTGATTCACTCTGATTTTTGTCTACCATCAGAAACAGGGTGACCCTTGTAGACAGGTTTTATTTCATCTAAGATATAGGGTTAGGGTTGCAATAATGCTAGATTTAGGGTTAGGTTAGGTTTTGGGTAGGGTTAAGTCCTATAGTCATTCAATTAGTGAATGAAATTTACAGCTAAGCACCAAAGCTAATGTCATGGAACCGCATGACAGGTTCTGAAACACTCATTTTTCCGGTCACTAACAAAGGGCATCTGATTTATTGGTGAAGAGACCAAAATGGATACTGTATTTGTTGTTACTTTTGCACGATTAATTTTTCGCGCTGAGCAGCCTCAAAGAATGTTTACAGGTTCTTGAATTAGCGCTACATTTTAGTAAGCACTCAATTGAAAACATGCAATACATGCAAAAGCATTCTCATATATTTGCGGGCTTTTTTAATTTGTGCCTGTCGATCTTTTGCGCGAAATCTGTGAAAATTAATGTACCGCGAATATTTCCACGATTGTAGTAGTGCATTGTAGATGGCTGGTTATAACTGTGGGTAACTAAAGAACACAAAATGAGTAACAAAAAGTGAAGTTGACCCAATGCACTTCTTTCCTGTTTAATCCGTGCAAATCTTTTCACACTGAGTTGTTGAAAAAAATATGCTTCTCAATTTTACAATTTCTTTGTTTTGTTTGCCAGCTCCTAAGAAGGTTCCCTACAAACTACCAGAGCCTGGCGTAGAGATGTCTGTCAACTATCACAGCGCATCGGAGGATGAAGATCATTCAGACGTATCAGGAGATGAATTTGACAAGGCCTTTGAAACAATACCAACCACATCATCTAGGAGCGACACTGATTTTGGGTTCAGCAGTTAGAGCGTGGATGAGAGCAAACAATGTCTTCTATCGTCTAGAAGTGATACATACTGATATTGGTCTCGTCTGTTAACCCATTGGTTCCAGGACTGGTGGCTTCCTGTAGTTAACCTATGGGAATGAGATAATAAGTAATCAAAGGGTTAAGAGTAACATGTGGACATACAGAAGTGTTTATTGGCTTCCTCCTTGTCTAAGAATGATAGCCGGGCATTTTTATCAGAAGCTAAATGAGGCTTTGTGTGACACGAACATGTGGATTATTGAAGAAGGTTTCTCTATCGATACTGACGTTTGTCTCAGTAGGTGAAGGAAGGTTTGCAGAACAAGGAGACTGGATGGATTGGTCTAATTTGATGGCTTATTCATGTGTGTTTAATTTGTTTTACCAAACTGCTGAGAAACCAAAATACAGTTGTCCTCAAAATAAATCAGACCCTTGTTATGGAGCTGTGTTTAAAATGGATTAGTTTTATTACAGCTTACTTCCAATCATTTGGGCTTGGGTGGAACAATCCAATCTTTTGGCCTGCACTTTCCATCAGTAGGAAATCGGTGGTTCAGGGACATGTTCTGAAATACCAAACATTGCATTTTGAGGAAATCTATCAATAAATAAAAAATAATATAAAAAAACAATGTTTCATGGAAAAAGAGTCGAGGGTCTGAGTGAGTGTCTGAAATAGTAAATTTTCAAAATTTTTATATAGACCCCAGTTTTGCAATCGGACCTGCCAAGGGGACACTCGAGTCAGTTCTTGAGCTCAGTTAAAACAAGATTCTAACTTTCAGGTCATGATTCTACAAGTTAATGGGAGCTAATTAGAATTGAGGACTGATATGAACTTTTTATAGCACATGTCATTCTTTTACAACAAATAGAGAGTTTTCTTTGCTGGAGTATTGGAAATCTCTTTAGAATAGAAGGCAACCTGATGAAGACAATTTTGTTAGATCCTGGATGGAAACATGCAGAAGTATGCTTATAAATGTGACCTTGGGCAGCATTGGACATACCAAAGGACATTGTTCCTTTGGCCTATTTAGTCAAAAAGTGGATCAGAAACAAGCATAATGAACGATCTGGAGTGAAAATTCAAAGACCTAAAAAAGAATCATAACCACTTCACTGCTGCACAGTGCTAATTGCACAGTACGGGTATGACCAGTGTGGCGCTGGTGTGTCAAAACAGACAAAGCTCAGACAATAGTGGAGGGGCTGAGCCGAAAGTGAGGGGGTGGGCTGAACAAACTAAGAATCAAAGATCTATGGTCATTTTC
This sequence comes from Paracentrotus lividus, assembly GCA_940671915.1. NCBI lineage: Eukaryota > Metazoa > Echinodermata > Echinoidea > Camarodonta > Echinidae > Paracentrotus > Paracentrotus lividus. Next base: position 19,986,053 of record CALNVZ010003435.1, on the reverse strand, counting down.
ACGTTTTTGTACAAGTTTGCTGACATAAGTGGGGGGGGGGGGGGCTGCGGGCTGCAGCGCCTCCCTAGTCCCTGCAAAATGGAAGGTGTTGTTCAAAATGATATGGTTATTTCATTTGACTTGAAAGTTAACGTGTAACTGTGTAGAGGCTTGCTCATTTTGGGTAATGGGCCCCTACATGCTGTTGCTGCATATTACAATGTGTCAAGATAAAACACTGAAAATTTTATTTCAATGAATTCATGCTTCAAAATAAGTAAAGAAGTGCAAGTAACCAGAAATACCACATTTTGTTTTATTCATAGATTGCAGTGCTATTTTGAATGTACATTGATACACTAATTAAAGATTCATTCATCAATATCTCAACAATTTAATGACTGATTGGCTTCAAAATCTCGGATGATACCCGTCTGAACTAAAGAATTGATATCATAATTACAGCATTAGGTGGAAGAGTGATTTATTTTTAGGATCTTGAATGAAGTTTAAACAATCACTTTAATTCTATAATGGCACGGGGTGAAAATAACCCCCTCCCTGGTCATGGGGTGACTGAAATAATCTGACCCTTTTTAATGTTTTGTTTCCATGTCAGCATTCTGATCGTCCATAGCTCATGTTCATGTAATTGTATGGCACTGATAGACCAGTGGTGGATCCAGGCAGTGGCGTAGGGAAAGCATGCCCCCTCTATAATTTAAAAACCACTCATTGGCTGTCATGTTAAAATCAGAAAATTTTGGCTGCTCACCCCCTTATTGGGCCTGGCACCCGCTCTATTTTCAAATCCTGGATCCGCCATGGTAGATGTTCGCGTTCTCCTGCGAAGAGTTAACAGGTACCTAATATGTTGAGCATTTAAAGTGTAGTGCCCGTTGTGTGTTTGTTTCACTCAGGAAAATAATATTACAGTACCAATGAGGTTGATGGGAATGATATACAAAAAGCAACCGTTATTATTGTTATTAAGATTACTGGTGAATTCTGTTCTACTTTTTTAGATGAATTTGCCTTACTGATGCAAACGCCAGTCCAAATACAAAGACAAAATCCTGATATATTGTATTAAATTGTTTAAATTTTCTTGTGTAGTTATGACAGGAACTTTATTATCAATTTTGTTTGTTATTCTGTGTAAACTGCATTAATAATGAACTGATGAGCCCAACTTAGAGCAACTAATATCCATTCATTTTGATCATACTAGCGTGTACAGGTCAATTTGTTTTAGTGAAGGGGTGCAATGTTGCATTAAATGCTTGCCTGACACTAAGCAACATTAGTGCAGGTTAATATGGGACATCAAAATGCGGAAATGATTCTGGTACTTACGTTCAATTGGGATGAGGCATCATCTCTTGCTACGATATTTAGGGTATATCACGTATATAATAATATAAATAAATTATTGTAGGCGTATATTGGACTGTATAATGAAATAAATAAAATAATATTAAAAAAATGAAATATATACAAATACATACAATGAAATATATGTCACAGGTTTTAAGCTGAAGTGGTCTCTAAATTTTCCAAATATATTTAAAGTCAATGATTTTCAACATTTTAAGCAAATTCAACATGGTAGTATTGGTATTTTTAAAACGTACAAATACATGTCCCATATTACCTGCACATGCAGGTATATGGGCTTTGGTAATGACGTCAACATTTGAATATTGCAGACAGGGGGTTGGTTGATAATTGTTTTTCTTCACAATAAAAGTTAGAGCAGTAGTTATGACTTTTAACAAAAATTAGATGTGTTCATTCGTAATGTTTATGCAAATTAGCACAATGAGCTTAGGTGTAGTCAATTACCTATGCATGTACTATGTAGATTAGGTCCCCACCGGCGAATGCATGCCAATTTCGGCGCAATCGCGTGGTCATGGCTGAGATCCGGGGCTGGAGAGGCCCCCCCCCCCCCGGCCATATTACTCCAAAATACCCCGGCCTAGTTAGGGTTATATTATCTATTCATGTATGTTTGTTATATGTTTCGAAGTCATACTGGTTCTCCAGTTAATAAAAAATTCTAAATTTGTATACAAATGATCAGAAATAACAATGTTGATTTCTCATGTTGGTGATGGACTAAATGTATTTGTTTCCAATTTATCAAATTGTAATTTGAAATCGTTAGTCATATAGAATCTGGCAATGACATGGTTTGCGACATTTTTGTTAAGCGTTGCCATTTTATTTGTTAGTCTGCGTTTTTACCAATTTGATAATTCACCTTCTTACAATATTTTCAACCATTCTAGTCATTTGATTACATTACAAAAGTTTTCAGCTGTTTTCCCCATGTAATTATATTAAAGATAGGTAATCTAAGTAAATATGAGAGTATAGGTGCTAACAAAAAAGATTGCAGAGATGAAAAGTATATTAGCCAATTCAGGTATTTGAACATTTCGATTGTTATGCTCATTTATTCTTTATTTTCTTCTAGCATAAGATCGTATATGCCTTGAAAAATGTACAGTTTTACAAAATAAAACGTGTTAGTTTATACACACATTCTAAGGATTATTTCAGAGCAATTAAGAAATATTTGTTATTATAAACGGCAAGTGATTAAGAAAAGTAATCTATTGTATCATATCATACAGGGTATATGGTGTATCCAAGCGACGCATGTAGGCACACTGCGACGATATCCAAGAACTTTGCATCTTCCATACCGCTTTATTGCAAATTGTGCTAATAAAAATTCTCGACTGATTAATTCACAGTACAACCACAACAAAAACACCATCCTAACATTTTCGACATTCCATTTTCATTATGTTCTAAAAAGTGCATGTGGTCCAAGCCGAATCTTGTTACACTGTACAGGCTAGAACACGGAATATGTAAAAAAGGCCAAGTCCATTTTTGTGCAATGACGCTATATTATGGGACAATTGTTCCTTATACGATGACCCATCTGTGATAAAAGATGAATCTGAAATCATCTCAGAAAGCTTAAATCAAAGATGAAAATCTGTTATGAAATGTAGAGCAGCATAAGTCAGGACCTTAGGCTTTTCTACCATTATATCTAGCGCCCTCTCTCATTACTTCTGTAAACTTGCATACCGTCAAATTGAAGTTGAAATGTTCAACTTGCAGGATGTTTGTGCTGGGTGTTGTGTGTGTGTGTGTGTCGTGTGTGTGTGTGTGTCAGAGGGTGTGTGAGGGGTGTTTGGGTGGGTGTGTGTCAATATATATAAAAAAAATAGCTCCTCAAAACAAAAAAAGTAATTCCTATGCTGATGTGAGTGTCTGGATGTGTGGCATGCAGGGTGGATTCAGGATTGATGTTTTCTTACAAAATTCGCTCACAACACAAAGTTTTTTGTTTTTTTATAGAATTTTACCCCAAAATTCACTTATAATCAATAAAATAAAAAATTCTGCCCATTTACAAAAGCATTTTACCCCAAGATCTCTGGCAAACATGAAATAAAGGTCCTTGCTAAGG
>CALNVZ010003435.1:19961210-19975071 GCA_940671915.1 Paracentrotus lividus | reverse complement strand
ATGGGTTTGGCTTCTATATATTGGCAATTTTTTTCTCTGAAAAAGACCTTAAAAATCCCAAATAAAACAAATCGGATACCCTTAAAGTACCAAATACTAACATGCCAAAATTGAAATTTACATGGACATGTTACAAAAAAATAATGAAAATAATTGGAAAGAGCCCTATAGGAACCCCATGCAATGTGTCCCCGCCCCTCCCCCATCCCAAGCAGGCCGTTGCCACTCATTATGTTTTCTGAGGGTAGCTAGTATTATATGGGGCTAAACCAATTTAAGCTATTTAATTAAATTTACGTTTAATCAACACAACGTTCACAATATAATAGCGTGGGAAAATGAGGAGATACGTCTAGATAAAGGCTATATTCACACGATACTTTCGTAATCGACGGATAAAAGCAAGTGTCGTCTTGAAACCAGACTATATCGAAGTACTACTACACAATTTCGCGTGTTATCGAGCGAACTCGCACCTCTCCGTTATATTCTCTCTGGTGATGGGCGACCCCTGCGCAGCGATCAACCACCTAGCACGAGCACTACTTCCTTATCAATTTCTGGATTACTACTACCAGTACAGTTCCGGAATCTTTGACTTATTAAATTCGAAATGACACTATTGAATATCGAATTTAGTCATTGAGTGGTTGATGTTTATATAATGATTCACTCATCGGAGATGAAAGTACTTTTATGCTATAGCATTTTCTGTCGTCGACAATAAAACTAAAACAAAAGCGATCGACTTGGCCGTCCAACCAAGGCTTGGCTTGGCTAGCCAAAATATCTTGAATAATCTCAGTTGACATCGCATCGCCGCCCGGATCATGTTCCGGGCTTCGTCATCCGGTGGGTCCCACATACACTCCTCTTCTGTTATTATTGTAGGTATGTAAAGACTTACCCTAATTTAGCTTTTATTTTAGCTTGGCAGAAACAACAACCGTTCTCATTATATTTTCTTCATTGAGGTTTGAAAATTTAGGGGCATTTTGATAATGACGAAATTCGTCAAATCGCTCCTCTGTAGTATGCAAAGGATTTTAAGGCCGTATTCGACGTCTATATAGAACACATTTTGCCGCCGTTTGCAAATCCAGTAACGGCCTCAAAATCGTTTGTCTATAGATAGTATTGTATCTCGCTGACGCCGTTTGCAAATCCACAAACGGCCTCAAAAATCGTTTCTCTAGTATTGCATCTCGCTGATATACCGTTTGCAAATCCACAAACGGCCTCAAAATCGTTTGTTTACTATTGCATCTCGCTGACGCCGTTTGCAAATCCACTAACGGCCTCAAAATCGTTTGTCTGATATTGCATCAGGCTGACGCCGTTTGCAAATCCACTAACGGCCTCAAAATCGTTTGTCTAGTATTGCATCTCGCTGACGCCGTTTGCAAATCCACAAACGGCCTCAAAATCGTTTGTCTAGTATTGCATGTCGCTGTCGCCGTTTGCAAATTCACAAACAGCCTACAAATCGTTTGTCTAGTATTGCATCAGGCTGACGCCGTTTGCAAATCCACAAACGGCCTCAAAATGGTCTATATATCGATTTGACCTCTTTGACGCAGTTTACGAATCCACTAACGGCCTCAAAATGGTCTATATAACCGTTTGACCTCTTTGACGCCGTTTGCAAATCCACTAACGGCCTCAAAATCGTTTGTCTAGTATTGCATGTCGCTGACGCCGTTTGCAAATCCACAAACGGCCTCAAAATGGTCTATATATCGATTTGACCTCTTTGACGCCGTTTGCAAATCAACTAACGGCCTCAAAATCGTTTGTCTAGTATTGCATCTCGCTGACGCCGTTTGCAAATCCACAAACGGCCTCAAAATGGTCTCTCTAGTATTGCATCTGGCTGACGCCGTTTGCAAATCCACTAACGCCCTCAAAATGGTCTATATATGGATTTGACCTCTTTGACGCCGTTTGCAAATCCACTAACGGCCTTAAAATGGTCTATATATCGATTTGACCTCTTTGACGCCGTTTGCAAATTATCCACAAACGGCCTCAAAATCGTCTGTCTAGTTTTGCATCTGGCTGACGCCGTTTGCAAATCCACTAACGGCCTCAAAATGGTCTATATATCGATTTGACCTCTTTGACGCTGTTTGCAAATCCACAAACGGCCTCAAAATCGTTTGTCTATAGTATTGCATCAGGCTGACGCCGTTTGCAAATCCACAAACGGCCTCAAAATCGTCTGTTTACTATTGTATCTCGCTGACGCCGTTTGCAAATCCACAAACGGCCTCAAAATCGTTTGTCTATAGTATTGCATCTCGCTGACGCCGTTTGCAAATCCACAAAAGGCCTCAAAATCGTCTGTCTAGTAGTGCATCTGGCTGACGCCGTTTGCAAATCCACAAACGGCGTCAAAGAAGTCATATGGTTATAGAGACCATTTTGAGGCCGTTTGTGGATTTGCAAATGGCGTCAGCGAGATGCAATACTAGACAAACGATTTTGAGGCCGTTAGTGGATTTGCAAATGGCGTCAGCGAGATGCAATACTAGACAAACGATTTTTAGGCCGTTTGTGAATTTGCAAACGGCGTCAGCGAGATGCAATACTAGACAAATGATTTTGAGGCCGTTTGTGGATTTGCAAACGGCGTCAGCGAGATGCAATACTAGACCAACGATTTTGAGGCCGTTAGTGGAATCGCAAACGGCGACAGTTTGGTCTGTATATAAAAACAAATTATATTACATATCAAGTTAACGGCCTTAAAATCGTTCCCATATAACAGACCAAAAACATGACGAATTTCGTCAATATAATAAGTCCCAAAATTTAGTCTATCTGCATGTTTAACGTTAGAAATAAATGGCTGAATAAAATCCTATGGTCTAGTTTAGGTGTACTACTTTAATTTTTTATTTACTAACTTAGTTATTTTTATTCACCTTTGTCATGTTTGCAGTTTATTACTTGGCCTAGCTTCTACTATCATGACTATAGGCCTAGACTATGTTAAATTCAAACTTTACAAATAAATACAGTCAAATTTGTCAAACTCTTTAGTCTTCATCGAGTGGAGACTGGTAAATCTACAGGAGAAATTTTTCATTTCCGTACCCGATGTGATGCAGACGTACCAAGTCTCCCGCCACCGGCTGGCATGAGACTCACGCCTCGGCACCTCATCTTACGCTCTACCGCCCAGCCCTCATAATCTCACGCCTCAGAAAAAAACTGGAGAAATTATTGAAAAGTATACATTTTTATCATTTCAGGGTCTCAAAACTCTAAAAAGAAATTTGCATTCTTGCAAGATAGCTAGCTTACTATTACTAAATGCTACATGTGTACAAGTACTGTGCATTGTATCCCATGGAAAAGGCGCTATATTAGTTTAATCATTATTATTATTATTATTATTACTGCGCGTGGGCACATATGGTAACGCGCGGCGCATGCGCACTGCTTCCAAAGGTGATGCTGAAGATCTCACGCCAAGCCACTTTCTGAACTTGGCATCTCTGTGTGATGTGAGGATTGATGATGCGAATCCCACTGCCTGTTATTTTCAAAATGTCCCTAGCTGTGATCAAGTCTCAAGAGCATTGAGGCGACTCGGGTTGGGATTGCTGAGTTGTCACCCTGCTGTGACTGGTGACAGATATATGTTAAGAGGGCATAAACGTGATTGAGGAAACCACTATTCAATTTGTAGGGCAAGTCCAAGATAATGCGCATATTGTGTATGGGACTTTTCAGAACCTTTTACCCTCTATAAAATCTTTTTGAAGGTTTAGGGTACTATTTTTGCTCATCCTCATGATAGGTATCCAAGAGAGTATTAAATACACTGATGGGAGATGACGACATATGACCTTTGATGCAATAGCATGAAAAGTAGTGCATTGCGTATGAGACAAGAAGAATTCAAGTTTTTAAAGAAAAATTTTCAACTCCAAAACCCTCTGAAAGTATTTCCACTGATGTATTGGAGTTTGGTGTGATGAAAGATCCAGCCCTCTAGTTTACTTCTGTAAAGTTTGGAGTCATAATGATTGTCGCTTTTTGTGTAAGCCTTTGTTAAAGTTGGAGAGGACGTGTTACATATGGGACAGTTACATATGGGACAGTTTGTCCCCATAGAGAATACACACAATTTGATCAAAATTTCTAAAATCAATTTTTTTTTTAAAGATTATGGAATAGCAAATATATTTCTCCATTATTACCAAATTTTTTGGTTTAATTCTTTTCAAATTCATGGACCAAGTATCATGGCAAAACAAACTTTATACAGAAAATGTGAATAAATCACTTTTTGGAGCACTCTTAATTTTTTTTTTTTTACATTCACTTTATACACAAACTTCCCCATTGACATTGTGTACAAATGTCCCACACGTAACACATTTTCCCATACGTAACAATATATTTACATCAATAGAACTATACATTTGCCTACCATTGCTATTTGACCTCAAATCGCCACTAATCCAAAATTTTCACCGAAATATTTTTGCCTTATTATTTGCCTATTTACCCCCACCCCCCTTGAATGGCGCCCTCCATTGATAAGGATGCGGCCGCGCGTAATCTGATACTCTTCCTCTAATCTCTTCGCCTCGGTCGAGATAAGTCGTATATTTTTGCCTGCGCCTAAAATAGCGTGTTTTTCTCCCTTTTGGGACTACCTTGCGGTGTTTTGCGAGGTTATATTTCTCAGGATAATCATATTGCAGTATCTGAGCTCTCTTTTTGGGTCTAGTTTTTTGGTTTTACCGAGATTTGATAGTTTTTATCTCTCGGTGATCGTTTACTTTTCACGCTCTCTTTCCCGTAGACTTTCGTACGTTCATTACTGCGTGTATGTAATACGTGTTGTGGTTTACGTTTGAGTGTTGTGTGTGTTTTGCGGCGCACAGAGTTTTGTGCTCCGCTACTTGATAGACCCGCCTATTTACCCCTTGTGTATTAACACTTTTCTTTCTCTTTTTATTTTACAGATTCGTCTTGTCTAATTTTCTTCTCGTGTCTTCTTCAAATAAGAAGAAGCGGGGGAAGAAATTAGCGAGCAGGCAGGGGGTGAGAGGCTTGTCGTTTGAGAGGCTTTAGACGCCGTCCTCCTCCTTCTTCACCACCTCGGACTTCGGGGTGAGTATATTTGGATCGAACACTGGCGGACAAAACCTCGCTGCTCGGGATCGTCGGTCCCTCAAAGTACGGGACCGTTGATACCTGACAGGTTTGGCAGCGTCCAGGATGATGACGGCTACGGCCCTCGCCGCGAGTTCGATAATCCTTTGCCCCGTTCGACTAACGGGAGATCTAAAACGGTTACTACATCGGTTTCACAACCGGTGGCCGGTTCACTGGCTAATTCAGTTCAGCTGAAGGTGCCGGGTTCAATTTCTCTCACGGTGCCGAATCCCATTGTGCCTCCGGCTTCGCTGGCATAACCGGATCGAGCTCGGTTTCTATATTCGGTTTGACCGGACCGGATATTCGCGGCCGTTCCTTAACTGAGGTAAATCGAGTCGCGAGTCGGTTTCCGTACCGGTTTTGGGGTGAGTACCGTTCAAGACGGACCTATCTTCGGATAGTAGGCCGCTTGTCGGTTATCACTAGCCCGGATGGCATGTCCAGAGCCGTCGCTCTGTTACTTGTCGGCGGGTATCCGGCAGAGCGGGACGTCCCCGACTATATCCGGTCGCCCACCTTTGGTGGCGGGGTCCGTCTCTCTCCGTTTTCAAACGGATATCGGCGCCGTTCCTTAACTGAGGTAAATCGGATCCGCAAGTCGGTTTCCGTACCGGTTTTGGGAGTGAGTACCGTCCAAGGCGGACCTGTATCCTCGGATAGTAGGCCGCACGTCGGTTCCTCACTAGCCCGGCTGGCACGTCAAAGCCGTCGCCTCGTTACTTGTCGACGGGTGTCCGGTAGAGCGGGACGTCCCGACAATGTCCGGTCACCACCTTTGGTGGCGGGGGTCCGTCTCTCTCCGTTTTCATCTCGGAGTGTGTCCCCTTCCTTTTCGGATACTACGTCGGTGAGGCGTGAACGTGTTTCGGATCCCGCTCCGGTTTCTGTTCGGAGCCAGGGTCCGTTATAGGCGGGCGTTTCTTTTTTGAAGCCTTCACCCCGTCTTCCAAGTCGGTTTCCTTTCGGATCGGCACCGCATCTGATTCAGATTCAGAGTTTCAGAGCGACTTCGTTCGTTGCCGAACCCGGATCCGGTTTCGTTAGGAACCCTGTCCCCTAAGGTTGGACACTTCCTTTTCGGGTAGACATCAACTCCGGATGCCGATCCGGTAGTTTGGGTGTACCTCCGGTGGTTCGCGAGTGGGTTGAACGTTACGAGATAGCGGTACGTCACCACTCCCGACTCACCTCTATGGGTGGTTCCCACCCTCCTTGTGAGGAGCTGGATGCTTCCTCGTCAGACGATGAGATCGTTTCGGTCTGATTCTCACGACTCATTGTTTGAATCTCACCCGACTCCTTGTACTGCCATTCGGTTATGGTTGATACGCGGGATCCCTCCCAGGTTAATGCTTCGGTGGATATTTCATCCGACGAAGATGTACTGAAGTCGTTGTAGAGCTTCCTTTGGCGAAGCGATCACAGGCTTATTTCATTTATACGTTCCAGAGGTCGGAAGTGACCCTGAAACTTCGGAGGGCGTAAAGGTTTCTTTCGGGTAGGTCGAAAGCTATTACGTCTTTTCAGCTTCGAGTACAGGACATTCATAAAGAGGAATTCGTCTGTACTTCAACAAAACTAGGAAGGCCTCACAAGATATTCTGAGACAAGTGTCGGGTATCTTTGTGGAGGGGATGATGGTCTTTAACACCAAAGCCCATCTCCCCGGAGGTCCTGAAGTTGGCTGATGTTTTCGATTAAGACCGGGAAGACTACCTTATTGAAATCTGACAAATCTGATTTGACATTTCGTCCAGGAGTTGGGCTTTTCTCCGCCAGTCCGGGCCGAGATTCCTGGCCCTTAGGAAGTTTCTTCTCTCTTGTTTTCTCAGTTTGCGGCTACTTTACGATCTCAGAAAGAAAAGATTCTAAAGCATATTAGGGGTATCAATTTTTGTTAAACTCTTCTCAGAATATCATAGAACGGGAGCTGTAATTTGTCCCACAAAACGATTGAAAAGCAAGCCATGTAAATTCATGTGAAATTGTCCATCAAGTAATGTTGAAATCAAACAAATGATATATTGATGTTTTGTGTCAGAATCCTCCTAATCTGGTACAAGAAAGAAAAAATAGGCGGCGCGTGAATCGCGAGCAGAATTTGATGTACGAATGATCTCATGAAACGTGACATTTTATGCATTCCTCGGAAACACAATGTAATAACTCTTAGGAAAATGGAAGAGCAAACGCGAAGCGCGATTCGAAAATTTTTGCTCTATGTAATAGAGACCTGAAGTTTAGGATCAATTTGGCCTCCATAATTTAAAGACCGTATGTGCCCAGAATTTTACATGACTATTGAAAGAGAGGATGAATATCTATCTATCTAAGCTGTCACACCTCCCCCCCCCTAAGTTTAAGATAATTGGCGCCCCTAAATTAAGCTCAATTTGGCGCAACTAAATCATTTTCGCCGCCCCCCTAAATGTTGGTTTGAATTGACGCCATAATGACGATTAGGTGACCCGAAATAGCAAAACAAAAAAAAAATAAATATGTTAACGTGATTCAATAAATTTAAATTCTGATGAATTAGTTATCCTATAATGCAAATTATGGTCCAGAGGAAAGCACAGGCTGAGAGCGGAATTTTGATGTCTTGACATGATGGAGAAAACTGCATTGCTTCGTTCCCAGGAACACAATGTAATAACTCATTCGGAAGAAATGATGCGAGCGCGATTAGCGCGAGCCAAAAATTTTCTATATACAGACCAGGAGGAATTTACAATTTAGAGACCATATTTTCAAATACCAAGTTGTTGCCCTTATTTCAGGTAAATTTCGGCACACCTCCCAGCCACAAAAAGCCCCTAAGTTTAAGATAAATTTGCATCCCAGTCTCGGCAATTTGAAATCCAAAAATTGAATGTAACGTGAAATCAAATAAATTGAAATGTTTTGATGGTTAGGAATCCCATAATGTAAATTTTGGTATGAGGAAAACACAGGCTGAGCGCGAAGCATGAACGGAAGTTTGATGTATTCAAATGATTAGAAAACAGTAACATTCGTCGCCAACACTAGAGGGGGGGGAAATGACACCCGAAGCGCGAGCGAAATTATCATTGTATAACAGATCCGCAGATTGCAATGACATTGAAATTTTGCCACAATATAAGACCATATTTTTAAAAACCTCATTGTGCCACAGAATCCGCCCTCCCTGATCTTTGGCGCACCTATAGTGTATGCTCAAGCCCCCCAAACCAGACATCCCCTTAACTCACAGTGCCCCTAAGTTTCAGGGTCATCTTGGCGCCCGTACGTGTGAGCTCAAATTGGACGCCGCTAATATGTTGAACATAAAAAACATAAAAAAAATAATATGAAAAAAAAAGAAAAAAATAAAATGTAACGTGAAAACAAGTAATAATGTTTTACGGTTCGAATTCCCAAACGTAATTCTGGTAAGAGGAAAAACATAGGGCGTGTTGCGAATAGGGAATCAATATTTTGATGCATTCGAATGATTAGGAAACAGGTCATTTTACGCATTCCTCGACCACAATGTTAATAAATCAATGGAAGATGATGCGAAGTCCAAGCAGCGAAAATTTTGCTATGTACAAAGAACCAGAGGCATTGAATTTTAAAATTTGTTATTTCTAAATAGAGACCATTTTAAAAGACCCCTTCTGCTTTTTTTTTTGGTTGCGTGTTTGTGCCCCTTAGTTTCAGGTAAATAGGATATAGTTTGGCACCCCTATAAGTCTCAGGTCAATTCGCGCCCTTACATTTTCTGAGCCTCAATCTGGCGTCCTTTAATTTTAGATCGATTTGGCACCCCCTTAACTTCAGGCTAAATCGCGCCCTTAAGCCTCAGGTCAATTCAGCGCCCCTTAAGTTTCAGATCATTTTGCGCCCCTACAATTTGATCTAAATTTGGCGCCCTTACGTTTTAAGATCATTTTTGGCGCCCCTCTTAGGTTTAAGTTTGATTTGGCGCCCCAAATTTAAGGTCGATTTTGCGCCCCTAAGTTTTTAAGGTCGATTTTGCGCGCCCCTCCTAAATCTAAGGTGATTTAGCGCCCTTAAGTTTAAGTCGTTTGGCACCTCCCATGTAAGTTTCCGGGTCAATTGGCGCCCCTCTAATTTTAAAGTTTGATTTTGGCGCCCCCTAAAACTTAAGGTCGATTGGACCCCCCCCTCCTAATTTTAGGTCGATTTGGCGCCCCTAAGGTTTAAGGTTCATTTTGGCGCCCTTAGTTTACTGTTCGATTTTGGCGCCCGCCCCCCATTTTTAAAGGGCGCCCCTTCCCCCTCTTCCTTTTTTCCCTTCTCACTTTCTCTCTCTCTTTTTTTTCTTCTTTTTTTCTTTCCTTCCTCTTTTCCCCTTTCCTTCCTCTTTCCCCCCTTTTTTACCCTTCTCTTTTTTTCTCTTTTCTTTTCTTTTTTTTTCCTTTTTCTCCCTTTTCTTCCTCTTTTCGGCGCCCCCCTGCGCGCACCCCGGGGGGCCCGGGCCCGTAAAGCCCCCCCCGACATACGCGCATGGCACAAGTATTCCCCCTCAAATATCCACGATGGTTTTGATAAAATTTATGAATATTGAAGACGTCTTTAACACTTATCTCGGCTCTTCATCGACAAGGTAACTTTTTTTGGACTGGACCATTGATTATTATAATACATTCCCACTATTGATCTCCGGGCCCGGCTAATGCCCTCTTTTCAAATTTAGTCGCTACTTTGCTTCAATTTTAGTGCGTAAAAATTGCCTTGAAAAATTTTTCAGGCTCGCGCTTCGCGCTCGCATAATATTAAGATAGTTGCAAACTGCACTTGTCTGTCATTCCTTTTATGCATGTATTTTAAACGTCACGATGGTACGTTTAAAGACGGGGAATCTTCAGCTTTCCATTGGGGAGTGGATCAAAATTTGCTGACCCCAGACTTGGTGAAAAAAGCACATAGGATACCCTGTCTTGAAGTGAATTTCTATGACCACAGCTAAACAATCTGTCCACCTGACAGCTTCGGGCATCATTGGGCTAGGGAATGTGAGATTTTAATGATGGAGGGATGGGTGCAATATAGAAGGCATTACATAAGTTTTGGTTGTGGTCATTAAAAGTCAAGTGATTTGAACACACTGTTACTAGCTAAACATCTATGTGTCAAAAATTACCCATGGAATCTCAAGATTCCCTTCTTTTAAGGACACCAACTCTCTCCCCTTTCGTGCTCCATTGAGGCTGCAAGTACTTGTTTCATCAGTCATTATTATTGAGAAAGGAATTTTTCAGCTCGCACTTCTCGCTCGCACAATATTGCCCTAACTGAATTCGCCACATTTATATAGATTTGTGTTTGTTGGGCTTACGTATATGTTCCGCTTCTAATCACCAGTTAAAGCCCCCCTAGCCCTTCCCATCAATTTCGCGTTTTATGTCTGTAACGCTACAAATACCATGTTTCAGTTCAATATTCTTGAAGAAAATTTAAGGGCTCGCGCTTCGCGTCGCATTACAGCCCTATTATTTCAAGATTATACTTGTGTGTGATATCTATAGACATTACATCATGATGGCCCCTTTAATAAACCAAATAGCTCTTTCCTCGTTTCGCCGTTCGTATTATTCTACATATATGTCCCATTTCATGTCACTAATATTGAGAAATTTTTTAGCTCGCGCTTCGCGCCCTCGCGTTAATGAATTGTTTGAAAGTATGTTATTAGTAGGTACTTCACATGCATGCATGTATGTATTATCTATACCATTATCACCTCAGCGTCCCGGCCCCTTTAACAAACAGTTAAAGCCCCTTCCTCGTTTCGCGCTCAAAATTATTGCTACACTGCCCCATTTTATGTCACTATTAATGAGAAAATTTTTCAGCTCGCGCTTCGCGCTCGCATTATACAAACATTTTCATATTTATATGCATGTGCGTTATACAAGCATTACCCCACCCCAACAATGGACACTTTGCGATCAATATACCATCGTATGTTCACATGGGAAAAGAGGAATATGACGTCATCCCCCCCCCCCCCAATCGCCAAAACAAATCGACACCGATTTGGTAAGACAACCAAAGGTGACAAGCATTTTTTAATGTGGTTAACACGATCTTGCCAATGGGTGAAAAGATGTTGGAAAAAATCATTACATTCAGTTTCTTATTGGTCTGTAATTGTGCCATCAGGTATAGTGTGAGTTCGTATTCTTCCGATCAATATTTTTTGGTTTAATGGAGTATGATTTTGCAGTCCTCTGCTGTCTTATATTAAACTTTTAAAAGTCATTGGCACATTCACATCCACTTCTGAGCCAGTCTATCAATGAGATTCGCATTCATTGAGTTCACTATCAGGGTCGGGATTTGAAATCATCTGTATTGACAATTTCTCAGGATACACTCCATCCGTCTACTTGGCTTTCATGATCTCGTTTCTATTGCCCCACCATGTCCATATATTGGTCTAGAGAGTTTCTGTGTAGGTATGTGTTGATCTAGGGTACATTTTTGCAAGTCTTCCAGATTCTTGCCTGAAAGCTACATCGACACACATGCTGCTCAAGACGCTTCTACATGAAGGCAGTGGTGGCAAATTCAAAGTGTTTTCTTTCTTCTTTAGACTTGTCACTACACTTAGCCTGACCAAAGTTTATCATGAAGATTATTCAGGGCTTCACGATATTCTTCTTCCCATACCATCCGTCAATTACATCTGTCGTTTCATTGTAACTGCCCAAGTCTCATCCTGTTGAAATATACTTTGAATTTTACCCTGCATGATCTTTAATTCAAATTTCCTTTAATGCACTTTGTGCTATTACAGCCTGTAAAATGCATTTAAAGGGATGAGTAAACTTTTCAAAAACAAGAGCAATCAGAATCTGATTAAATAAAATCATTGATTTTCCAACATTAAACAAACTACTGAAAGTTTCAGATCAAATGGAATCATTTACTACCTTTAAACAGTTTGTAACAACAATGCCAAGCATACAGCTTGAACACCAGTACCCTTGCTGCTGCTAGCAGGCTGCTAGGAACGGGTATTATTACAAACAGGAAATGGTGTATGTTGTGCTATGTGGAGAAGCACAGGGTTTATAAACCATCCGGGGTTGGTTTATAAATAATTGAGTTTTGAAATCATGATTTATCTCGAAGGTTAAGCAAGCAATTAGCTTTGCAATTTTGAGAAGATACCGGACTGACCTACATGTAAGTGTTTATAATTATATTGGTAAAATTAAGCTAAATCGAATAAAATGTGATTTGAATATGATTCAATGTTACTTGCATCCCTTTAAGATAATAGGGCAGACCTTACAGATGTAAGGGACATGGCTAGGGTGGTAACATCAATACAACACCTTATGTTGCTTTACTGGTCTGGTAGATCATGTTGTTGATCCCTTCTAAGCACTATTCTAACGACTAGTATATGGGAGGAGGAGAAGAAGATGTCGGGATCGGGGATCCTTCTCCCTAACAAACTTTAATATTGTTTCTTTAGCGTACACGATGTACAGCACACACGGGAGTAAGTTTCTTTCTTGTGTAGATGGCAACACATCTGTAGGACACAAGGTTTCCTTTTCCATCAGGAGTAGTGAAAGACCAATTTGTCGCAATGATGATAACTTCTATGACCTCACGAGTTTCTGCTGAGTACAAACTGCGTTTTTTTTTTTTCCTTCAATCTCTATAGGAAGTCTTACAAATTGCACCTGTGTCATCATTGGAAGAAACTGTTCAGTCGTTTAGCCTCTTTTGTTTCACCCAAATCAAGTTGTTACTTGACGCCCTGTCGGATATTCTTACGCCTTCATCGACTCGCTCTTGTAATGTCGTGCTAAGCACAACTATTGACTGAAGGGGCAGAGATGGCTTAGTTGGGAAATTTCCTGAGGTGGCTGAGATTTCACGTAGAGTATTGTACAGCATTGCATCTCAGTTAAGATATAGCCTAACTGGAATCATGGTAACTTTAACCAGATTGATTTCTTGCAAAAAGACAAATCCAAAAGGTTTTCTCTTCCTTTCATGATTGCAAAGTTACCTGATGATCCCCAGGGAGCTAATGTTCACTGAAAGATGGCAATGCTGTATTCCACACTCTCTTGGAATCCAGCCACCTTCGGGATATTTCCAAAAATATATCATCTCTGCCCCTTCAAGCAACAAGTTGTGCTTACATGTAATACGCATCTACCAGAGAGAGTCTGTGAAAGGTGTTAGAGAAGATGCGACGAGGCTGTCAGTGACAACCTGAGTTGGGTGAGACAAACATTGACAAGATGCCAAGGATTTGGAAAGAATGATGACAACAAGGTGCAGTTTTGTAGACTCTCTTTTGCGAGATTGAAGCAGGTTGAACCTCAGCAGTAACTGTGGCACCTCATTGAGTTATCATCATCACACAAATGGTCTTTCTAAGTCCTGATGGAAAGGGAACTTGTGTAAAGAAATAGATATGTTGCTTCTTACACAGGAAGAAACTTACATGCTGCACGTTGCTGTACATCTTGTACGCTAAGAAACGTGGATTCCAGTTGTTAGCGTTGAGGAGCCCCGATTCCACATCTTCTTCATCCTCTTCATTATACTACGTTCATTAGAAGGTCTTAGAAGGGATTCAACATGATCTTCGAGACCGGTAGAGACAACAGAAGGTTGTATGGATGTTACCATCCTAGCCATGTGCCTATCTCTCTCT
>CALNVZ010003435.1:19929258-19961185 GCA_940671915.1 Paracentrotus lividus | reverse complement strand
GGCTTTGTCCAAGCCACCGTTCGAGCCTTTGAACTCGATTTCCCTGTTAAATCTGTCCATTAAGACAAGCTGTCTCCTAGCAATAGCCTCTGGGCAAAGGAGGAGTTTGCTACTTGCTCTCTCAATATCACCTGGTCATTTTCGTTGGGAGAGATATGGGGTTCGTCTGATTCCTATCACATCCTTCATTGCTAAGAACCAAACAGCCTCGTCGGGCTCTATCGAGATCTTCTTTCGGCCTCTGACGGGGTTCTCATCTATCAGAGAAGACAAGTTCTGGTGCCTCGTCAGGGCCCTCAAATGGTTCATCAAGAAGACTGAGAATCTTCGCAATTCTTCACAGTTATTTGTTACTTCCCGTGAACTCCATAAAGGGGTTTCTAGAGATACGTTATCCCGGTGGATAGTCTCCGCAATCCCTCCGTCCCCCTATCCATTGCAACATACGGAAGTTTTTTGGGGCGAGAGAGTTAGAGGAAGAGTATCAGATTACGCGCGGCCGCATCCTTATCAATGGAGGGCGCCATTCAAGGGGGGTGGGGGTAAATAGGCAAATAATAAGGCAAAAATATTTCGGTGAAAATTTCGGATTAGTGGCGATTTGAGGTCAAATAGCAATGGTAGGCAAATGTATATTTCTATATCGTAAATAATAAAATTAGATTGTAATTTTTATGTTTAACTATTTATTAAAAAAGTTAATTCAATTTTCAAAACTTATAATGGTATTATACTGTCACACTGAATAAATTAGAACTTCCCAGAGTTGCAACAATTAAGGCGTTGTATTCTGGGAAATAACTTAACAAAATGTCCTAAATTTTTTACGTATGTGACATTTCATGCTTGGACACGAGCTAATTTGCATATATTTAATTTGAATTCGACAATTTCTTTTCACAAAAAAAAATTTGGATGATAAGGGGTCCATGTCCCACCCATGATTGAATTTCACCAATTTTGTTTTGATTATCTATGAATTTTTATAAATGTCCCATTCGTAACATATGTATACCAATTATGCAAATTAGATGCCCATAATTTGCATAAATTTGCATATTAACAAATTTTTCTTAATGAAATTCCGAGGTTTGGCATTTGGGCTTTCATATTCTACCAAAAACTCCTTCATAAGACAAAGATGAATTTTTGTCTTTTCAGGGGATAATATCTTGGACTTGCCCTTTAACTCTTTCAATTTGTACTTCGCACCGATGCATACACGGTGCCGCGCGAACTTCGCATTTCACGCTCAAACTGGTTCCTGGCCCAGTGCACAAAGAAAATAATTCAGCAAAGAAGGGGTTCATGGCCCAGCGCACAAAGAGTTAATAGACAGAACATGATCATCCTGATGCGTTACCATGGTTGTAAGGAAAGCGAACCTGTGCTGTAAAATTTATTTATATTTTTGGGATATTTTAGCAATTTTTCATCTTTAAATTTTTGTCATATTGTATAATATTGTGCTTTGACTTTATGATTTGCAGTCTAAACCCCAACCAACCAACCAAGATGCCTGTGAGTCTTACTGAATGGAGGGTCAGAATCGGAAGATTCATCCAAAACCCTCCTGACATCAACAAGCAGGAAATGATCCAAAGATTCCTGGAAAAATGGAAAGCAAAGACGTCCAAGACAGCTGCGAGTCAACAACAATCAACATGTCCGTCATCAACACAGACAACATGTCAACAAGGAACACCCAGCTGTACTCCAGAGACCAACCCTGTACCAACATGTAAGCCATCAAGCCAAACATGTCAACAAGAAACACCCAGCTCTACTCCAGAGACCAACCCTGTACCAACATGTCAGCCATCAAGCCAAACATCATGCCAACCAGAAACACCCAGCTGTACTTCAGAGACCAACCCTGTACCAACATGTCAGCCATCGAGCCAAACATCATGTCAACAAGGAACACCCAGCTCTACTCCAGAGACCAACCCTGTACCACCATGTCAACCATCAAGCCAAACATCATGCCAACAAGAAACACCCAGCTCTACTTCAGAGACCAACCCTGTACCAATATGTCAGCCATCGAGCCAAACATCATGTCAAAAAGGAACACCCAGTTGTACTCCAGAGACCAACCCTGTACCAACATGTCAACCATCAAGCCAAACATCATGCCAACAAGAAACACCCAGCTGTACTCCAGAGACCAACCCTGTACCACATTCAACTGGTAGAGGTCCTGCTGTCTGTTCTATCACTCAAGTCCTATTCACACTTCTGATGGCGATGAAGACCTGTTTTCAAGGGTTTAGAGAGCTGTGTATGATGATGATCCTTTATCAGCATAACAGCCTACCAGATAAGGTAAGATATTCAAAACAAATATTTTGAGACAGTCATTCCTTGTTTTGAATTTGAATCAAGTGCTGAAAGGATTGCATTAGTGTGTAACATGTATTCTGTTCCTGTTAACTAAACTTAAATCAGGGACTGAACAATGCACCCAATATGAAACCCTTCTTTCCTTTCCTACATAACATGAAAGTCAATAAATATGTGACTCATCATATCAAAATGAGACACAAGTCACCAGAAAAGAGTCAAGGATATCTTCTTCTTAAAAAGTACAGGCCACCGTCTGGTTAATTGTCGTACTGTTGAGGTGCAGGGCAGACGTGTGTACAATATCTGATAAAGGTTCAGAATACTGTGTGCAGAAAAAAAAACATCAGTAGTTTAACAGAGATGGATTTTTTTGTACCTCCTGCTTAAAGCTGTGAGCAGAGGTACAATCGACGATGTGATGGGGTTATCGGTAAAATAATAAATTTTTAAATACTTTCCCCTTATCGGTTTTACTCAATTTCTTTTACAGAGCACACATGAAACATTGAAGATTTTGAGAAAAAAAAACTGTGATTTATTTGACCTTTTGACGAATTAGCTCCATGGCATACGCCTCATTTTTATATGATGAATCACATATGTGACTCATCATATCAAAATCAGACACAAGTCGCCAGAAAAGAGTCAAAGATTGTAACAAAACAACCCATTTTTAAAGGCCTTTCCCTAATCATTTCGACTCAATTTTTTTTTTTACAAAGCATAAAAGAAACATTAAAAATTCAGAAAATAAAAAAAAAGATTTCCTCCCAAACAAGACAATTTTTATTATTTTGCCGATTTCCTTGACATTATTCTGAATTTGTTTGGCGACTTGTGTCTGATTTCGATGTGATGCATTACATATGTGTTGCAGGAATGATTATTAATTATAATACGAAACTATATTATAATAATTATTCTGCTGTTTAACAATTTTGTGAACTACTACCAATTCAAGAAAACAATTTTCCCTTTTTTGTAAGTTTGAATTTTAAATCAAATTACTTGATTTACTTCAAAAGAATGATGTATTTGCCTACTTTGCTATTCGTCCTTGAATCGCCTACCGACCAATACTTTGACCCCGAAAATTTTTGCTCTATTGTTTCCCTATCTTCTTTTCCCCCCTCCCCCCCCCCCCGCAACATAAAGGGCGCCCTCCCACGACAAGGCTACCCGGCAAAAAGCCTTCTCATAAACCTCCTCTTTTCTCATCGGCCGCCGCTGAGCTAAGTAACCTCGAAAAATTGCTCCCGCAAATTGGTCTGATTTTCACTTTTTACGTGAAATTTTGGTGTTTGTTTTTGTGGGTGTTTGCTTCTAGCTGTCTTCTCTGACTTCTTGATTGTTGTTTTCCAAAATTGGGTGTTGTTTGTTGGCCGTTTTCTGAGATTTTTCTCTTGGATTACGGCGAGATTTACCTTTTTCTGTCCATCCATTACGTTCGTGTAGTGAGTGGATTCCCGTGGTTCGTGTCCCATTGTATTCACGTACCGCGCATCATTACACACAGTGTAGTGGTGTTTTGTTTTGATTGTGCGGGTCCTTTTGTGACTTAGCATTCTCACCCTTCCCCTTCCCTTGTAGATTATTATAAACTCGTTGTATAATAACTGTTGTGTGTTTGTATTGCAGGATGGCGGATAATTTCTTGCTACAGGTAGCTAAATCTGATAGAAGAAGAAAACCGCCAACCAAACGTGTGTTCTCCGAAGACAAATCTGCGTCGCCGGCTCATCGCTTTACGAATGATTTGGAGGACTCGTTGAATGAGCCGCGGACCAAGAAGTCGAAGTTTGCTAAGACGCGGACATCGGACGGAACGAAAGCTGTTAAAGATAAAGTCAGGATTCACAACCCCACACAAGGGTGCGTAGGAACGGTGGCAGTTTGTCAGTCCACATCCACGTTACCGCAATCCCTTGTAAAATCGTCACAGAAATTTCGATTTATCAATTTTCCAGGGAAGGCTGATGGCCAGTGTCTGGCCGACCCAGTGACGCATCCCAAATCGATCGTAGGTAAGCGATCGAGGAGGGCAGCTTCAGTAAACGATCAGGGCAGTCCCAGTGATCAAGTGGAAGCTGTGGAATCGATCTTGGAACCTGGGATCGATCCTTCACCAACTAGATCGATTATCAGTGAATCGATTATAAAGTCTGCCACGATCGATCCTAATTCAAGAACGATTGCTCCAGAATTGATCACCAAGGGATCGATCCCTGGTGAATCGATCACGGCAGAATCGATCATAAATAAATAAATCGATCCCTCCAGAATCGATCGCTAAAGGTTCGATCCCTGGTGAATCGATCACGGCAGAATTGATCATAAATAAATCGATCGCCATGAAATTGATCTCTAAGGAACCGATTGCCGTGGAATCGATCTCTAATGAATCGATATCACCTCGCCATAAGTCACTCTTCGAATCGGAATCGATCCAGAAGTTTGGAATCGTTCCCGAGGGTTCGGAATCTTGGTTGCTGAACCCGGAGTCGGGCCTAATGGAAAGGTCGGAAGGCTCTCCTTCTCGGAATTCTAGAGTGGTTAGGAGAGAGGAACCTTTCATTTCGAAGTTGTCGAACATCCGTCTACTGACTAATTCTCCTAGGTCTGTCTACACTTCAAAATCGAAAGCGGGGATTCCGGCAGCGTTAGGAGCTCCCCCTGCAGTTCGGAAGATTCCGCGACAACGTCAGTACTACCAGCAGAATTGGGAGACCCGCCGGCAGGGGCTCTGGATTGGTACCGGAGACTCTTGGAAGTGAGTCAACGTTCGACCACGTCGCAGTTGCCAGTCGCTAAATCTTCGGGCCAGGTGTTGCAGCAGTCACGTATCGTCCCTCAGAGCCGCGTCGCATCGTCCATTCCGTTGTATGAGGTTCCGTCGAACCCAGGGAAGGATAGACGCAGAATGGAGGGGATTTATCTTTCTCCCTCCATGGAGACGGTACTCGCGGATCCACATCGAGAGGAATTTTTAGATTCTTCTAGCGAAGAGGAGGAGGTTTTTGTACCAGATCATCGCTCCACTTTTGCAAGTCATACTCGGAGATCGCGCTTCGATGACGTTGGTCAGCATAGCCGCGACGTATCAGGTCCGTCTAGTTTGATCGATCAGAGTGGACGTCCAAGTCGATTCTTTCAGAAACAGGAGACGTCCTCGGAAGAGGAAGTTCCCTATTCAGCTCAGACCCCGCTGAGGCTGTCCGAGAGAGTCCTGGCTTTATTTCAGAAATACGCTCCAAATGCAGGATTTGAACCGGAAGCAACGCAGGGTCGTATGGGATTTCTGGCTAAAAGATCTGCCGAGAAACAGAATTTTGCGTTAAGACTCCCTGAAACTCACAAGGATGAGTTTAAAGGAGCGGCTAAGGTGACAAAGTTTGGCGTAAGAACCCTAAGGAGGGAAGCATGTAGGTTCGCCTTCGTCCAAGAGGACGAGGAGGCCTTCCTTAACCCAAAGACGCTATCTCCGGAACTAATTAGGACGGCAGATAGGATGAAGGTCACTAAATCGGACCTCGTAAACAAGAAAGGTTCGCTTGTAGCTGATCTGATTGCTTTCGGAGTGAGATTGGCGGTGGTTAATGATGGGTTGATCGAACTCCTAGCGGCCTCTGAAGAGCTGGAGATTTCGGCTGCTGACAGGGAAGAGATTTTGGAAGCCTTACGGGAAGTTTCATCCCTGTTGGTTTCTCAGTTAGCGGTCGTTTCCTACCAGACGGATAGAGACCGCAGGGAAGAGATTATGAGAAAACTTAGGGTCAAGGATGCTCTGATTCCAGACATGCTGGACAGGGTTCCGGTTGACTCCAAATTCCTTTGCGGTCAGGATTTTGCAGCCATCTTCAAGCAGGAAGTAGAAGCCGAGAAGAAGGCTAAGGAACTTCCCGAGTCGGTCAGAGAGGTTAGGAAACAACCTCCGAGACCTTTCAAACCGTAATCTGGTTTATACCAACAACCTCTCAAGTAGTTTGGGTCTAATCCTAATAAGCAGAAGAACAGGTTGGATTCAAAGCCGCGCCAGTTTTTGCAGTCTCAATCCTCACGTCGACCTTTCTCCTACCAGGATCAACCGTCTGGCAATGAGGTCAGAAGTGATGTTCCGCATCGGGGCCAGTCGGGTCGCGGGGGTCGCGGTGGTCAAAGGGGTAGAGGCGGTGGCAGGAGTAGTTTTGGCTCCGCTTCCAACTCTCAGCCCTTTCGTAGGGGAGGGAAGCGCCAGAGGTGACTTCCCGCCAGCGTTTGGGGAAATAGTGGGTGCGGTGGGAGGCCGACTCCGGAACTTCCGAATTAGGAATTGATCACAAACGATGTTTTCATCCTCTCAGTGATCAGAGACGGTCTCAAAATAGATCTCGAGGAACCTCTACCCGAGGGTGTCCTCAGGAGTCGTCCGCCCAATCTCTCGCCGCCTTTCCAGGAGCACATCTCCAAGGAGATTTCTCTGGTGTTGGAAAAGGAGGCAAAAGAGGAAGTCACAATCTACCCACGATTGTGCATATCTCCCATATTCGTAATCCCCAAGCGCGGAGGTTCACTTCGTGTGATCCTTAATATGAAGGCCATCATCAGATTCATAGTTCAAGCACATTTTCGTATGGACAATCTGGCTACGATCCTCCCAGCCTTGGAAAAGCATGACATGGCCGTGTCCATAGATCTTCAAGATGCTTATTTTCATGTACCCATTCACCAATCGTCAAGGGATCTGTTAGGTTTTCAGTTCCAAGGAAGGACTTTCAGGTACAAAGCTCTGCCGTTCAGACTTCGCCCCGCTCCGAGAGTGTTCACCCGGATAGTGGGAACCCTGATGTCTTTTCTCAGGAGTCGGCGCTTTAGAATATTCGCGTATCTAGACGATTGGCTATTGGTAGCAGGGTCAGAGAAGCTTCTCGCAGACCAGCTGGATTTCCTGATTTCAACCACACAAGACTTAGGCTTCATCATCAATTGGAAGAAGTCAGAGTTGATTCCAACCCGGACTCCCACCTATCTAGGGGCTCAACTGGACATCACGAATCGTCTAGCAAGACCCAGCTTGGAGAGAGTAGAAGTTCTGATCTGCCTCGCGCGGTCTTTGATCGCGTCGAGAAGGGGTCAAGCGGTAACGTGGCAAAGATGGTTAGGTTGCCTAACAAGTTTAGTAGACTTGATCCCAAATTGCAGGCTACTAATGCGACCCTTTCAGATTCACCTCTTGAATCACTTCAGACCAAACATCAGCTCGCCTCTGTCGATGATTCCTATTCCGGCGGAAATAAAGTCGCTTATCCACCAGTGGTTGGACAAGGAGTTCATTCTCCAAGGGAAGCAGTTTGCGCTCCCCCTTCCTTCGGTCACGTTGACCACAGATGCGCCACAGATAGGTTGGGGAGGTCATTGCCAAGGTCACATGATCTCGGGGATTTGGGAATTTCCGAGGCCTTTTCCGCACATCAACTTTTTGGAGCTTCTGGCGGTGTTGAGGTTCTTCTTCACTTCAAGGACTTTGCAAGGACCGGACAGTTCTGATTTTAACGGACAACACGGTAGTGATGTCGTACATCAATTTGCCAAGGAGGTACACACTCCCTGAAGTTGAACAGCGTAACCTTTCAACTCTGGGACTGGTGCAACCGCGAGAACATCGTTCTTGTCGCATCGCACATACCGGGAGTGGAGAACGTGATAGCCGACTTCCTGTCGAGAGGAAAGTGCCTTCCGTCAGAATGGTCATTGTCTCCCCGGATCTTCACGCAGCTAAGTCGCAGGTTCGATCTCCAAATAGACCTCTTCGCGTCATTGATGAACAACCGTCTTCGGAAGTTCTGTTCAAAGATAAGGGAGGAGACGGCGGTAGCTTGGGACGCGTTCTCAATTCCCTGGACAGGTCTGAAGGCTTATGCATTTCCTCCCTTCAAACTCATCCCGCTTGTCCTCAGGAAGATTTGGGAGGACAGAGCGTCGGTGATTCTCATTGCTCCTCATGGCTCAGCCGGGCATGGTTTCAGGATTTACTTCCTCTGTTGGTAGAGGAACCATGGCACCTTCCGTGGTGCGAGGACTTAGTGTACCAGCCGTTGTCAGGGATACTTCACGAGCACCCGGAACATCTTCGATTGACCGCTTGGCCGTTATCGGGGAATCAGCCCGAGCTGCAGGTTTCTCTGAACGCGCTTCCTCACTGTTAGTAGAAAGTAGGAGAGCATCCACTAGGAAAGTTTACTCTTCCAGACTGAACGCCTTTATTGAATGGTGCGAAGAGAAGGGGGTGGTCCCGAGGGAAGCCTCTCTCCCGTCTATAGCAGACTTCATCATCGCTCTTTTCGACGAGGGTAAATCTATGTCTACCCTATTGTTATGTTGGGATCTTATATTTTTATATTACGGAGAGTCAGGAAATAATGCGAAGAGGTACCAGTTCTATTTAGTGAAAGTTGGCAAACTTTATTACATCAAGATAATAAAGGTGAATATATACAATGAAGAAAGATGTATAGTCGTCTCATGTATTTCTTTGGCGTCCCTGTCACGGGGATGATTTTGTCAAGCAAAATCTGTCTTATTCTAGCAGATCGAAAGAAGATTCCTTGCTCTATACCGTCCAATGTAAATGTAAATGTCTCCAAAATATCAAAATAGGTGTTTCTCCTATTTTGCTTTAATGAACAAGAAACCGAGGTTCTCCACCATGTTATGTTGGGATCTTATATTTTTATATTACGGAGAGTCAGGAAATAATGCGAAGAGGTACCAGTTCTATTTAGTGAAAGTTAGCAAACTTTATTACATCAAGATAATAAAGGTGAATATATACAATGAAGAAATAGATGGGAGAGCAATCACAAGCGTGTGCTGACTCTCTTATGTCAAAATCAGGTCTCCTTAGGGTCTGAGAAAGAACCCAAAAAATTGGATCTCTGGGATGGATGGGTGATGCATTTTGGTATCATAACCAATCAGAAGGGGATAAGAAAAGGGGCGACTAAAAGGGGTGGTTACTTTCAACCAATCCGAAAGTGAGAATAGTTTTGCACAGAGGGGGAAAGTTGCTGAGGAGGGATATTTGTAAAGTAGGGGCTGCATTATATTTATGACTGCATTAGTATATTATTGATGGCAGTTTTATGTGAAATGTCTGGTTTTTCACCAGACGCCCTTGGGCCGGGTCAGCCCATAAATTCATGGGAGTGGCTGGACCATGTCATGAATGACATTGGGCGTTAATGTGCTTAAAATCCACCTGTTGTTTTTAACGGGGTTTGAAAGGGGTTGAATTTATATGGAAGGAATAAAAGGGAGGTGTGTTGGGATGCAAAGTTTGGAAATATCAAAAGTGTCTTAAATATACATTACACTATGTGGATATAGATCAGCTATCTCAGCTATTCATCTAGGCTTAGAGGATGGTTCGTCAGTTTCCTCTGCTCCACAGTTATCAGCTCTTCTTCGTTCTCTGTCACTTAAGAGACCCAATTTCAGGCCTCTGGTTCCTTCTTGGAGTTTACCGTTGGTGCTTCAGGCCCTCGCAAAACCTCCGTTTGAACCACTAGCTTCGGCGTCTATTCTGGATACGACGATCAAGACGTGCTTCCTCATGGCGATAGCGTCAGGACAACGCAGAAGTTCGTTGCACGCTCTTTCTATTGCAACGGGTCATATACGTTGGGAAAATGGGGGTGTTCGCCTTATCCCTAATGCCAAGTTCATTGCGAAGAATCAGTAGGAGTCTTCCGGGACAGTGGAAATTTTTCTACGTCCTTTAACAAAATTTTCATCGGTGTACGAAGACAGGGTGTGGTGCCGGGTGAGGGCGTTGAAATGGTACCTGGAAAAAGTCAAGAAGGTCCGTAAATCTGACCAACTTTTTGTTATATCCAGGGAACCTTTCAGTCCAGCTTCGAGAAGTACTATCTCGAGATGGATAGTGGCAGCTATAAAAGCTGCGGGCCCGAGGGCCAGGTTACCTGACACTAATCCTAGGGCCCACGATACTAGCAGTATCAGCTCTTCGTGGGCCTTATTTCAGGGAGTTTCCGTGGAGGAAATTTGCAAGCGGCTTATTGGAGAAGCCATAACTCCTTTACGACTTATTACCTGAAGGACGTCACTGCTATGGAAGGAAATTTTTCTGTTGTTCCTATCATGGCGGCGGCGTCATCCATAACCAACTAAAACTGTAGGTGTTGCCCTCCCAGTGCCGCTTCGGTGCTGGTCATATAGCAAAGTAGGCAAATATATCATTCTTTTGAAGTAAATCATAAAAGTTATCACTGATTTTATTATTTACAATAAAGAATTATATATTTGCCTACAATCCCGCCCTCCATCCCCCGGTCCATCACTACATGGATGTTTTAGGGTGGTAAGAGACCAAGTGAGAGGTTTATGGGAAGGCTTTTGCCGGGTAGCCTTATCGTGGGAGGGCACCCTTTATGTTGCGGGGGGGGGGGGGGGAAGATGATAGGGAAACAATAGAGCAAAAATTTTCAGGGTCAAAGTATTGGTCGGTAGGCGATTCGAGGACGAATAGCAAAGTAGGCAAATATATAATTCTTTAATGTAAATAATAAAATTAGTGATAATTTTTATGACTTCTGTCAAGGACAACCTTTTTATTTTTTCCTAAGAGTTTTTGTCTCATAACTTTAGTTTACCAAATGAAAAAAATGTACCAATAAATTGCATTGTATGTATTCTCTTTTCATTATCATTGTTGATTTCAGGTATTTTTACCAACATCTTCATTCAAACAAGGATTGCGTATCTACCAACAGCTAATATCTTGTGTTGGATTCTGTGTTTTCTATCTCTCACTGATTCTACTGATAAGAGCTGGCGATATAGAAACTAACCCAGGCCCAGAAAGGTATAAATAGATTTCATATGTTTCTCTGTCTGATATCTTGTATTAGATATGTATTTGCTATCTCTCATTTCTAGTAATATCTGGTAATTAATGAAACAAATTATATTATAATAATTAGTGAGATTATTGATTAATCTAATATATTGTACACTTTGGTCATACTTACACTCTCTTATTACACAAAATGATTTATTATCTTTAGCACAGCTGCCAATTTATAGCGAACAATATTTTGCAATTAACACAGATCAGGAATTGTATAGGTCTGTTCAAAGATGCTCTAGCTTGTAGATGTAGGATTGGGGAATTATGACAAATATCAATATTACCCCCAATCTTTGCATATATGTATGTTAGAAAATTCTTAAAGCTGGTGTATAGTTTCGGGAGTAAGAAAAAAATAATTTTGATTCGCATTTATATAAATTATGAAAGATTGACTCCAATAACAATAATAAAGCAAATATAGTCCTTGAAATCTCGTTTTAGTGTCTTTATTTCATAATATAAGTACAAAAAAGCTAAGTCGGGGATCCGACTCATGTTAGCGCTTACGTGGAAAACCAATGGGGATTCTCTTGTGTGCGTGTTACACACAGATCGTTTGCATTATTCACGTTGTAACCTCCGGCGTGCGAAACTCTCAGCAGAGGTCTAAACGGCAGTTACATACGCTTCATTCAAAAGTTTTTAATGAAATTCATCAGAAATAATGAAAGCAATGTCACAAGATCTCTCACACATATTTTTTAGTGCAATGTGGACAACATGAGACTATATTTGATTGGTTTTGTGCCAATTCCTTTTTTGTTACCAAAACTATACACCAGGTTTAAGGTGGCAGGTCTCCTTAGGTAGTTTCATGTGTGTACTTCATCATACATGTACAACTTGTTTTATAGTCTCAGTTTTCCAACTCTTTTTTTAATAAGAGGGGTTTAAAATATATTTTCATCATATATTCTATGTATTATAGCCCTTTCTTTTTGTGCAATTACAAAAAATGGAGATTTTTTCATGAAAAATCTAAAAACTTGAGTTCTTGGATTTACATGAAATTTGGTAGAATTGTTTATCTTGAAGAGTAGTACTACAAAACAATTATAGTTTTTATGCATACTACCCCCACAGGAGGAGTTATGTCTAAAAGTCTGTTCCAAATTTCTCCCTATCTTGATTATTTGTTAAATTCATAGTAATTATAAATAATTTTTACACTTCTAATCAGAATATTCCTAAAAGCCATGATTAAGTTGTCACAAAGGAGTCAGAGAATTAAATTAATCCATCAAAACCTCACCTACACTCTATGTTGTGAAGTTTTTAGAATTGAAGGTTCATATAAGGCCATGCGTTTAAAGTTGGGCCCATGTTGTGTGACACACTCAAAATTTGTGCTAATCGCGCGCATTTCACTGAAAGTGGCTCTAACTTTTTCAAAATCTATATTTACCCCATAAAAGTATACATTTTCTTCAAGCTGAATGTCTGAGGAGTTCAGAAATGCACTTAAAATCAATTTATTAATTATTCATTGACAATGATTGAGTAAATATAAACAAAATCACTTTTGAGGAGTAGTTGTGAAACTAAACCTTTTTGTAGGACAATCTCAAGAAGCATGGCCAATTACTGTAATCAAGATAATTAAAATTCCTGGACTAATATAATAAACCATCAAAATCAAGCTAAATTGATTATTTCAGCAGGGTGTATTCATTTCAATCCAAAAACACTCTTCTGTGAACTTGATTTAACTCATTACAGCACATTTGCCAAATTTGCTGCGCGGCTCCTCCTGCGCGGCTCCTCCTCCACCCCAGATATTTGTTTATTACCAGTTAATTAACAGAAAATGATGAATTTTTTTTCATGTTTTGATACAAGTATTTTGTTGTCCTGCATCAGAGCTTTAATTTAAGACCAAAACCAGCAATACATGTAAGGGTTGTATAGTTGTTGAGTAAATCTATAAACAACATCATATTTTAGGAGCAGATGTCACAACTCCACCTTTTTAAAGGCCCAACTCAAAACGCATGGCCATAATGAAAAATATTTTTTTTTTCATAATTCTAACTTTGAATGACTATATTTTCGTTATGTCTAAAGATAAAATGCCTAACTTATAAGCTTTCCAAAAATATATAGTTTGTAGGGGTACAGGTACCTAATAAGAAAACTATGCTTCATTATATACCGTGTTGTCGTTTTTGCACGGGAATAGGGCACCTGCCACCTTAACATAAATTATTGTATCAATCAATAAATTATTACTATTTTGATACTTCTCAATATCCAGTTCCTATGCAGCACTCGTTCTTTTGTTGAATTTTTAATCCTTTATATAAAAGGATTCAAAGTAACAAAATTACTACATTTTTAATGTTTGGTTTTATTGAGGTTCTGTGGTGCAATAATTTTTCCTTTATCAGGAATCTTGAAACTACTGATTACATGTGTATAATTTTTTTTTTTTGCAGTACTGTCAGTGACATGGAGTTCTTGAAGCTTGCTCAGGCTATCCCTCCATCAAGCTACTCAGTAGTAGGGATATCACTTGAGGTCCCTTTTACACAGACACAAGCCATCCTGGCTCAACATTTGAATAACTACACCAATGCACTTCAAGATATCTTCATGAAATGGAACATCAAACAGCTTCCAGACACAAACAAAAGAGAGGTTTTAGCTGACAAACTCCTTGAGATTGACCTTGGTGATCTATCAAACAGATTACGCAATGGAAGTCCCAATTCAAAGAAAACAGGTAAATGATTTATATGACTTTTGCTAAAATAAGAAAATATAGAATAAAAACCAGACATGAGGTCATTTCATCTCAATTCAGCTGGAGGGAAAGGGGGTACAACACATGTTTAATTTATTAACCATCTTCTGTCCTGTTTGTGCATTTCCATGATAGAAACACTTGAGACATGACCTTCAAACTTGGGGATATTATTTATGTCCATAGAGAGACAACTTATAAATCCAATATGCTAAGCTTATCTTAATTATGTCAAGAATCTCTCATGATATGAACTTCAATCTTAGGGATATTGTGTCTCACTACTGGAAGATAACCTGATTAAATTTTGGTCTACATGTATGTAGGTGAAAAGATGTATTTAAAAAATTAACCCTTGGTTTTTAAGGGTAACAAATGGTGTTAAGGGGAGTGGTATATACATGTAGGAGATGCAGTCATATTTCTTTTGTAAATTTATCTTGCAAATCATGAATGTAATGAATATTTTCTGTATCTCCCATTAGGATTGCTATCTCATGCATCATTTAGTGGAATAAATATTTTCGTATCATTTTAGGAGCACTTTCAAGACCACAGACCCAACCCCTTGAAGCTGTATCTCAGACCAAACATCTTTCTCCTGAACTGATTGAACGATGTGCAAAAGAAATCAAGTCCAAATACCGATCTACTCTCTGCAAGATTAGATCTAATCCTCTTGATCCTGCCTCACGTGTGCAGTTTGAAGACATGTATACCAATCTGGTCTTACACAAAGAAGATGGAAGATGCAAGCAGCTCCTAGATTACAATGATATCCTTGATATAAGAATCAATGAAGAGTTCCCCAATCGAATTATGGTTCAGGGAGAGGCAGGAGCTGGGAAGACAACACTCTGTGCTAAGATCGCCTGGGACTGGGTTCAAGAGAAGTATTTCAGTCACTTCACATGGGTCTTGATTGTACCTCTCCGTGATTCCAAGAAGTACAGTATCGGTGAGATAGCTAAATCTTACCTTTCCAAGAATAACCCAGCAACAGTCTCTCAGATTACAGAGTTCATCCGTACAAATCAAGATAGGGTGTTCATTGCCTTTGATGGGTTAGATGAATTTAGTGGCAAAGTCACAAAGCAAGGTACAGATGATTCACAGACAGAAAGCTACCAGTCACAGGCTACTGATCAAGCACAGGCAACAAAGAGGAAAAAGAAGAAAAAGAAAAAATCTCGCAAAACGCCGAGTGTACTGCATCCTCAATCAGCACAAGCAAGATCGGAAACCACAGAGGCATGTTCCAGTTATTCACAAAGACGTGGAATCAGACTTACAGACATTCTTAGTTCAGATGAACTAGCTGACTGCCCAGTCATAGTTACTACTCGACCATGGAGAGCAATAGAGATCAGATCAGATGATAAATTATCAGAGTTGTACACATTCATTCATGTTGAAGGTTTCAGCAAAGAGAATTTATCAGTTTACATTCACAAGTATTTTTCAAATGATGCTGATAGGGCTAATCAACTCATTCAGTTCACTAAGGAAAATGATGTCATATCAGAAAACATGGCTCACTACCCTATCTATGTAGCCATGTTGTGTCTTATGTGGAAAGAGCTAAGTGAACAAAAACTGAAGAAGATTAAGTCACTTCAGACCTTTTCACAGATTTTTCAGGAAATGTTTGTCTTTCTAAAGGAACATTATTGTCAGAAAATGATCAAGAAAGTAGTCGGCACAGAATTTATCGCCAAACTGAAAGAAATAAACAAATGCCTTGAACCAGTTGCCAAACTTGCATTCACTGGCCTCCTTAGAAATACCCTTGTTTTCAGCGAAGATGATTTCCAAATGTGCCGAGAATCTTTGGAAACTGCTTGCAGAGTTGGGATTTTGTCTCAGGAGGACAGAATTACCTCTGTAATAGACATACATGGCAATAATGATACTCTTGTTCATTTGCCAGTATTCTTTCCTCATAAACTGTTCCAGGAGTATATGGCTGGAGTCTATCTTGCTTCTCTGTATAAATCAGATCATCATGAATTCAACAGAGTGATGAAAAAGGTAGTTCTTCCAAGGAAGGAAGAATTTAGGTATCTCTTGTACTTCACTGTGTCTCAAAACAAACCCATTGCAAACCATGTTATGACATGCATGGTACACCAGGGTAATCAGAGGGAGGAGAAGGAGAGGGATTTCTTTGTTGATGTAGCCTTTGAGAGTCGGGATCCAGTTGTAGCTGCTTTAGTAAGGGACAGTGTTTCAGCACAGAAGCTGAGTATAGATCATAACATGACAGCACACACTGTAGCAGGTTATGCATTCACTAGACCAGTTGTGGTGAGTATTTGCATGCACAATTAGAAAATAAATATGGTGAATAAATTTTTCCTTCTTTAAGTTTATTAGTTTTTCATTAAATGATATAGTAACAAGACATATTAAATCATAGCCTGTGTGTGTTTCACACAGAATTAAGTAGACTTGAAATCGTACTAAACTTTTCTGCGCATCCTGTATCATAAAATGCAATCTAATTGACAGACTTCTCAAAAGTGCACGTTTCCTGAGCATGACCTGACGTGTGTGATGCATAGTACACCACACGTAGGTGATTTAAGTGCAATTTTTAAGTCTACTTAAGTTCATGTGAAACACCCTCATGGCTACCATATCTAAGGTGGTGAAGCTTTCTTCCAATACATGTATACATTATCCCTCCTTGTAAGAGATTATCAAATATTAATCTTGCCCCGGCATGGATTTAAACTACATAACTTGTAATATAGTCTGATGACTCTATTCGCTAGAACAAGGTAGCTCTGCATATAGTAAGCCTGTCATCCACGTCCTGCTTTTCATTAACTCTTAACGTGCCGGAGGCCCATAAATGGGCCCATAGCCCTGGCGTGCCGGAGGCCCATTTATGGTCCAAAAAAAGTTTCAAAAAGTTGTTTCCTTTTTGCCCCCTAAAATGACGTCGAAAATTTACTTTTGAGCTATAATTTTGACATATTTGTTTAGGTGTATAATGTGACTTTCCAAATCCATACAAAAAACATATATCATAGTGGAGTTTTTTGTCAGAAAAAAAAAAATTTATATTGAAGTATGATAATTTGATTACAACCAGAGAATTCTGAAGCGTCGAGTATGTGTGCCGTGTGTTTAGGTACCGGATGTCTATTCAGTTGCGTGCTGTCTTGCGTGTGTGTCTCATTACACGTGACTTAATGGGGGAAAGAAAAGCAGGAACAATATGTACTTACCTAGCTTTTACACGGCAAATGAATACATTTTCAATGAACAGCAAAGCATATTGTGTTATGTTTTCATTTTTATTAAATATGTAAGGGATGTAAATGCCAAAACTAACTTTTGTGAGACCTAAAATCAGTTTGTTATTACGTTGACTCATTCGTTCATTGTTTGTTTATTGATGGCCATATTTACAGATACCATATCCTAAGCTACTGTCATGGTCTGTTTGTTGGGATCCTTATTTACTCCACTAAGGGGAACAGTGGTGGTACTGAAATCAGGAATCGATGGCGAGTTCATGGAGCATAAGTTAAAATATTAGTAGATATATCTCTCTCTCTCAATACAAAATATATGCAAATTAGGAAAGATATCATTACATTTACATACAATGTATGTTCATGGAAATAATGATCTTTATCTCTATCTCTCTCTCTCTCTCTCTCTTTCTCTCTCAATACAATATATTATGAAAGTATGAAACATATTACATTTATATTTGTTCATGACGATAATAATTGCGCGCGCTCTCTCTCTCTCTCAATACAAAATATATGAAATTAGGAGACATAGCATTACATTTATATTTATTCATGAAAGTAATAATCAAGCTCTCTCTCACTCTCTCTCTCTCTCTCTCTATCAGAATAGTAAAGGAAACTAATGGGAAAACAAAACATTGAAGTACACAAATCACACATCATCTACTGATGGCGAAACAATTATTGATATATTATATTCATTCATGAAATTACTTATTAATTACTCATGAAAATAATAATCTATCTCACTCTCTTTCTCTCTCTCAATACAAAATATATGAAAATAGGAAACATGTCATTACATGTATATTTGTTTATTATTGTGATAGTGGCATGACTAAGCGTATTTACAAGTTTACAAGTTTGTAAACTCTTGTAGTGCAAAATGTTGTGCATCATTATTTCATTGACGGGTAAATGAAAGTGCGTTGCCCTGGCTTGACAATACGCAATTAAATGAAACCGGCGTTTAATTGTAGTGAACAATAGATGTTTACATGCGATATCTACTAGGGATCTTTTCAAAATGTTCAGATCCGGACCTATTCATTATGGGGTGATTACGGGACACGTAGCTTTGAAAGACCAGTCGTTTATGTATATTTCATACGAACATCACCACTCAAAATTGTCCACAACGGCTGTTTTCACCTCACCGGTCGGTCCGGCCCCATCGGGATATGTGAGAAAGGCATTATGGTCTGATTGAAGTTGAGATCATATTTTACAAATTACATGTATCATAATAAAGTAAATGGTTTCAATTCATCTCAAGACCGCTTGAATGTCTTCCCCGCCGACCCGCCCCCCCCTTCCAATTTATATGCCAGTCGAATTTATACGCTTGCAAATGCAGGTATTTAGCGAGAATACATGTGTTTTCTTTTTTCTATTGCAAATAACATATGCATAACTTTGCACAAACATGCAGGTATACTGTTATTGATTCTGGGCAAGTCCACGCTATTTGTTCCCGAGATGGTGATTTTTCGACTTTTTGACCATTTTTGTGTCAAGTGTGTCAGTGGGTTTGTAAAGGTATACATAATGTGTCATATATCACCATAAAGGGTATGAAATGAACTTAATGCAAATGGGGTCAAAAAGTCAATTCAAGGTCATATGACGTCACAAGACTCATTAATATTCATGAAAAAAATATAAAATGCATTAAAAATGCTATTTTCAACCATTTAAAAAACAGGGTTGTCATAGGAGTACAACCAAAAAGTATGTATTTCCGGTTTTATATTTTCTTGGCTAACTCTGGTGAAAATATCACGAACATAGCACATAGCTTTCCATATTTTTAGACTTAAAATATTCAGGTCTCAGAAATAGTCACACAAAAGTTACTGAGCCAATGTAAAATCATACATTTTTATTACCCACCCTCCCACCTTTAGAAATGAAACAAAATAAGTTTTTCTTACGTTTGTGTTTTGTATTATGTTTCATATGTTTTATCAGAGAGCTACGCCTTGGCTACACCAATTGTCTAATAAAAAAATATTACAGGGAATAATTGTCCCGTGTGTTACTGTCCCATTTGTTACCTGACATAGTTTTTAAAACTTGAACTTTGCCAGAAAAGTCGAAGTTGTATTAACGTCAAAATTTGTCCTTACAATGTTTATTACATGTTTAAGAGGATATGACTCTGCAAATTTAGATCTACTTTTTAAATTCAGAGTTATATGTGAACAAAGTCAAAATTTGAAAACACCATTTTTTGCGGTCCCGTTTGTTACCGACGAATAAATGATCATAAATTAATTATGAATTGAGTTATTACAACTATTTTTAAAGTTTTTGTTGAACATTCTTAGTACCTTCAGGAATATACCAAAGGATTGAGACTTCACTTAAGATTTTTCAAACGAGCCCTATTTTTCGCTCTGAATGTCCCGTTTGTTACCGCGCAAAATAGCGTGGACTTGCCCTTCTATATTTTTTTTTTACAGTACAAGTAATACCGCGTGAGTCAAAAGAAACTTTACACCTAGAAAAATGTCAATAAAAAGAAAATCAATTTATAAACCCTAATTTATTTTACATATTATGAAAGAGTAACTCCTCCCGCATCTTCTGGTACCATTTTTGTGTGGCATGTCTTTACGCTTGGATGAACACGACGCATTGTTTGCGAACATGCAAATTTCAAATTGTGCCAGGGTGTGGATGAAATTGAAACAACAAAAGCTGACAAAAAAGCAACTCCATCATTCATAAAATAGCATCACTTTTTAACGAAAATGTCTTCCGCTTAATAACTTGGCAGGGGTGTTGTTACATATATTGACTACATTCTGTATGAAAATGAGATAAATCTGTAGAGTCAGGCATGAGTGAGCACACATCAAAGACAAAATAATCTCTTTTCAAGAGTATTAGGAGGCCTTTTTAGGTCTGTCAGTGGCAATTTACTCTTTGATGTGTATTCATTCATGCATTACTTGACAAGTCAATCTAATTTTCATACAAAATGTAGTCCATATGTGTAACAACACCCCTGCCAAGTTATTAAGCGGAAGACATTTTCGTTAAAAAGTTATGCTATTTTATGAATGATGGAGTTGCTTTTTTGTCAGCTTTTGTTGTTTCAATTTCATCCACACCCTGACACAATTCGAAATTTGCATGTTCGCAAACAATGCGTCGTGTTCATCGAAGCGTAAAGACCTACCACACAAAAATGGTACCAGAAGATGCGGGAGGAATTACTCTTTCATAATATGAAAAATAATTTAGGGTTTATAAATTCGTTTTCTTTTTAATTACATTTTTCTAGGTGTAAAGTTTTTTTTTGACTCACTCGGTAGAGAGGGCGATTTCTATTCTTTGAAATGAAATGAAATGTATTTTGTATTGAGAAATAGAGAGAGAGAAAGAGAAATTATTTTTTTCATCAACAAATATAAATGTAATGATATGTTTTCTAATTTCATATAATTTTTGTATTGAGAAACAGATAGAGAGAGAGAGAAGGGGGGGGGGGGGGGGGTGAGAGAGAGAGTTATTATTATTTTCATGAACAAATATGAATGTAATAGGTTTCCTATTTTCATATCATTTGTATTTAGAGAGAGAGATGGAGAGAGAGAGAGAGAGCGGGATTATTGCTTTTATGAATAAATATAAATGTAATGGTTTCTTTTCTAATTTCATATATTTTGTATTGAGAAACAGAGAGAGAGAGAGAGAGCAATTATTGCTTTCGTGAACAAATATTAATGTAATTATATGTTTCCTATTTTCATATACATGTATTTTGTATTGAGAGAGAGAGAGAGAGTGCGTGATTATTATTTTCATGAACAAAAAATAAATGTAATGGTATGTTTCCTATTTCATTTTTGTATTGAGAGAGAGAGAGAGAGAGAGAGAGAAAGTAATGAGTAATTATAATAGAATGCTAGGTTTCCTCATTTCATATATTTTCTTCGCTCAATAATATTTTATTTTCGCATTAATCCCTTTTACTTATTTTGTAATGAGATAGAGAGAGAGAGAGAGAGAGAGGGAGGGAGGGAGGGAGAGAGAGAGATAGAGAGAAAGTTTATTGTTTTCATGAATATATATTTATAGATAAATAATTGTTTCGCTAACGGTACATGACAATGTGTGATTTGCGTACTTACATATGGAAATAGATTATGTATTCAATGATAGTAATAATCGGGATCAGTACATGACATTTCACGTTCATTTTCAAATGTGCATGGATCGACGATAAGCAGAGAGAGTGACGAGAGGGGGTGGGGGGGTGCGAGGGAGAGAGAAGACGGAGAAAAAAAATTAAAACAAGAGTAAGGAGTAAATGAAACTAATACTCAAACTGCGATATGAAACTTAACAGTTCAATAATGTTCAAGTATTTGGTTATTTGCAGCGCAATACTGCATACAAATTACAACGTAGGGTATGAATATCGCAGTTGACTCATTTCTGAATAGGAACAGTAACAACAGCTACAAAAAAAATTGATAGCGGCAATATGCCACAATTTTAGACTTCTGTCTGCATTCTGTTCGCGTCCGGTTGGTAAGCCTAATCTGTGGATTAGCATTATCGATTTCTTGGGCTTGAACTATGGCGGTTGCAAAACAGCCAACAATGGAGAAAAAAACAGAAAAAAAATAACAACCGGATATTCGTAAGAAATGCTTTTCTGGAGGGGATGGACTAGCTTTTAGACTTTTCCTTATAAAATTGTAACCAGACCATCATTTGCTACAAATTTGGTATTTTTGGAAAGGCAATAAACTAGGCTATAACGTCATTTAGTGAAAATTATTTCATGACTATTTTTTAGCAAACCATGGTCTCCGAAAGTCGATACAGGAGACTATTTACTCTGCGGTAAAAACACATGTTTCCTTTTTCCCAGAAAAAAGGTATTTTGGTAAATTTTACAAAACAAAATTATATTGATAAGAAGCAGGAGGAAATTTCCTACAACTTACTCATTTACTTTTTTTTCATACGATCAGTCAGTGCGGAGATATCGCTGTTGATATATTGGCTAACAGTTACATTTTGATATCGATGGCGTTTGCGCTAAAACCCCCGGCATGCCAGGGGTTCGCCGCCGGCACGTTAAGAGTTAACATGTATTATAAACTCTTTGTTTGATTTTTTAATGCATTTTATATAACGAGGTTGACCTGTTCATTGATTAAGAAAACTGTTTTCAGTCACCATCAAGCACCCTTGCAATGATAATATCATAAGGTGGCTGCGTTTTGGCTTCATGCTAATATTACTAAAATTTTACTAAATTTATATTACTAACCCAAATTTGGCAGAGAAACTAGACCAACCACAATATCTGAAATTTCCCATTGACTTTGCACAGGAGGTGCCTTTTCCGTCACCGCCCCTAACTTAGAAAATTGCAACTCTGCCAGAGTGTTATTTACAATAAAAACAATGAAACTTCACAGGGATTTAGCACATTAGCTTAATCATTTTGTGAAGAATTAACAGATTAGTGCTGAAAAAAAAAGCAAAAAAGCATGGTAGATATAAGTACAAAGACTTTTCATTAATAGTGACACATATAAACACATTTTTACATTTCACTGTAACTGCAAAAGAAGCATATGGTTTAACAAAATCAAATAATGTATAACAATACAATTACTGCAGGCTATATGT
Source organism: Paracentrotus lividus (assembly GCA_940671915.1). Lineage (NCBI taxonomy): Eukaryota > Metazoa > Echinodermata > Echinoidea > Camarodonta > Echinidae > Paracentrotus > Paracentrotus lividus. The sequence goes on along the minus strand of CALNVZ010003435.1, from coordinate 19,938,255 downwards.
GTATAAATTGGTGAGGATACTAATGTAATTTATTTTTGTATATTTTATATTCCATTTGCAAAGGTGCATGTATACATTGAGCAATTGTAATTTGTGAGTTATGAAGTTGACAATCAATTGTACAAAACAATCTAAAATTTGGAGTTTAGACATTTATCAGAGAAACATTAATTGTGACCAGTCACTAAATCTTAAATTATACTACAGATGGAGCACCTGACATGAGAAGCAGATTTTTCTGTGCAATGTAAGATCTCATTGATATCTCCTCTTCTCACATGGTATTACATTTGGTAATACTTATAGTAAACTGGAAGTGTTTGATATCACTGAAAAGCTTGAATCAGGAGGAATATAAAACCAAAACACAGTCATTCAGTTGTCTTTTTGGTGGTTTTGAGATGACAAGTCACATTTTCACAGCTACATACATGTACTGAACTATTACTGTCATTCCAGTTACTTCATATATTCTAGTTTTATATCATGTACTTTAAAGGAACATATTAACAACATTGCATGTTCTCTTCATTTTATTTAGGATACTCTCATCATTGGGATGGAGTGTGGACCTACAGTGTCGGGTGATTTGGCTGAGATGATATGTTCAATACCATCTTTGAAGGAAGCTCATCTTTTTCATCCATCCTTCCATAGTGATTTCTTTACAACACTTGCAGAAAAGGGTAGAGGATCAAAGGTGAGTAAGATTAGAATGGTTCTCACTTATTTTGAATCTTATTGTTGGTGACAAAATCTAAAAGCCACCACACACTAAACAACTTTTGGTCATACATGTACAATGTAGGACTACCCAATATTTAAGCTGCAATACAAGCGCATATATTACATGCACTAGCTGTTTTACTTTGGATCCTAAGCTGGTTCTAGTTCAATAAAGAGGTAGTAGAATTAAAGAATATAATTCAAGTAGGTAGAATTAGACACTAATTCTTTTATCACCCTGTTCATATTCGCATGTATATGAAGTCATCTGGAGTCTTTGATAATGAAATGTCTCTTTGAGGGTCTTTTTTAGTGTTAAATTGAGTAAATAAGTTATGATTGCTTATGACTGTAAGAGAACTACTTTTATAATACACTTACATTACAGGTCTAAATACTGAAGCTTGTGAAAGTCACCTGTCTAACACCAGCCTGATCTGGTTCATTCATATACAGTACATGTACAAAATTAATGTATGTAACATTTACATGTGGATGTATGATATCTACATTGTACATTTATAATCCACTAACAATGCAGGTCAAATCACTGGGTCTCTCTTATATCACCTGTCAAACACCAGCTGCATCACATCACCTAGCTGAAGCACTGAGTGTTATGCCTCACCTGAATGACCTGAGACTGTATTTCATGGATCTCAATGAGGAGTTCTGCTCTTCATTGAGATCAAATGCTTCATCCTTACAGGTATGTGACTAATTCATGACAATGACGATTTCAATATAAAGTATGGTATTGACATGGAGTTTGAATTTACACATCCATTATCCTATCTTTTTGCCCTTAAAAAAAAACGATAATCCCCTTAATATAATTCTTGTATACTGGGTGAATCCGAATATGAATTTACAGACTGAGACATCATGTCAGTATTAAAGGAAAAGTATACTACAAAATGTGTAAAACACAAATCCATTATTTAAATAAATTGTATGATTACTTTTTACACAATGACATAATGAATCCTGCACTTAGGTCTACACCTCTGTTGTATTGCATTTTCTTTGAAACACGTACATGTATGCATGCACATGCAGTGTATAACTCACAAGTAGTATAAGTGGATTAGAGAATTACATGTACACACTATTAACAAAATTATGTACATGTGCATTTAAAGTGCACACATACAAGTTAAGAATTATGTGTGATTAACACTGTGATAAATTTATGTGCATTATTCAAAATTGATTTTCATCACATTGTAAGTAAGTTTTACACATTGTAAATGCAGTTAATGCTATTTTAGTCTATACTTGTGCAACAATAAGAGTTCCAAACACATGAATTCCAAAATTTGAAAAATATGAAAATTCTAACCAATGTTTGATCAAAATTGCTTGAAATTACATGAGGAAGAGAATACATTGTAATAAATGATGAATTCATCTTTGTCATGAATTCAGAAGTACAATACATTAAATCAGTATTTAAATTAGGAATTCTTAGGTCCATTCATATGACCCATTTACCTGTGAATGTTTGATATCTACATTTATAATCCACTCACAATGCAGGTCCAAAAACTGGAATTCTGGAGTGTCACTTGTCCAACATCAGCTGCATCACATCACCTCATAAAAGCATTGTGTGTTATGCCTCACCTGACTGACCTGAAACTGTGTAGCATGGATCTCAATGAGGAGTTCTCTTCATTGAGATCAAATGCTTCATCCTTACAGGTATGTGAGTACTGTGTGGCAATGAAGAGGTCTATATAAAGTATGATATTGACATGGAGTTTGAATTTACACATCCATTATCCTATCTTCTTGCCCTTAAAAACGCTAATCCCCTTAATACAATTGACGTATACTGGGTGAATCCAAATTTGAATTTATAGACAGAGACATCATGTCAGTATTAAAGGAAAAGTATACTACAAAAATGTGTAAAACACAAATCCATTATTTAAATAAAATGTATAATTACTTTTTTACACAAAGACATAATGAATCCTGCACTTAGGTCTACAAATCTGTTGTATTGCATTTTCTTTGAAACACATACATGTATGCATGCACATGCAGTGTATAACTCAAAAGTAGTATGAATGGATTAGAGAATTACATGTACACACTATTAACAAAAATTATGTACATGTACATTTAAAGTGCATGCATACAAGTTAAGAATTATGTGTAATTTATACTATGATAAATTTGTGTGCATTATTCAAACTTGATGGTCATCACATTGTAAGTAAGTTTTACACATTGTAAATGCAGTTAATGCTATTTTAGTCTATATTTGGGCAAGAATAGGAGTTCCAAACACATGCATTCCAAATTTGAAAAATATGAAAATTTTAGCAGTTTGATCAAAATTGCTTGAAATGACATGAGGAAGAGAATATATCGTAATAAATGATAAATTCATCTTTGTCATGAATTCAGAAGTACAATACATTAAGTCAGTATTTAAATTAGGAATTCTTAGGTCCATTCATATAACCCATTTACATGTGAATGTTTGATATCTACATTATAATCCAATTACATTGGAGGTCCAAACACTGATGCTCTCTGATGTCCCCTTTCAAACACCAACCTCATCACATCACCTGGCAGAAGCAATGTGTGTTATGCCTCACCTAACTGACCTGATACTGAATAGAATGGATCTCAATGAGGAGTTCTACTCTTCATTGAGATCAAAGGCTTCATCCCTACAGGTATGTGACTAATTTATGACACTGACAAGGTCAATATAAAGTATATTGACATGGAGTTTGAATTTACACATCCATTATCCTATCTTCTTGCCCTTAAAAAAAGGATACTCCCCTTAATATAATTCTTGTATACTGGGTGAATCCAAATATGAATTTATAGACAGAGACATCATGTCAGTATTAAAGGAAAAGTATACTACAAAAATGTGTAAAACACAATCCATTATTTAAATATATATACCTCATATCTCATATACCATACTATATACCACTTTGTACCAATTTTTTAAAAACAAAATATGATAATAACTTACTTAATCTTTTATCTTTTATTTGATATTTCTTTATATTCATACATCATAAGCGTAAAAAACCCCAAAACCATCTGTTGCAACATCTTCTATATACATTGTTATGGTAACATACATAGGGGGTTATAATAAAAAATAGAAATTAGGCTAATAGTGACTAAAATAAATTTAATTGTAAATAATGTTTATGAGGAGAGGAAGAACAAAATGTAAAGGATGATGAAGAGGGAAAGAACGAAACTAAAACGTAACAGTAAAAATCGGAGGCGGGGGTAATCAATTTCGATTATGGTTGCGACTGAACCTAAGCTGGAAAGGTCCCTCCCCGCCACAAACAAAATGAACAGATAAATACGAAATGAAAACAGAAAGAAGAGAAAAGCACAGAAGTAATAATTATAACTATATTGCTTTACCACTTATATATATAATACATCATATTGTATAAGCCTGTGAATGGGGATTATTAGAAAAGCTTGAGTTGAGATCGTAACCATATGAATCTCTATAGTGATCCTACATTTTAAAAAAAATCATAATAATCAAACTGATAATGAGAGTTATGGCAATAAAATGATGATAATGATGAATCATTATTTTTATTATTATGAATATTATTGAAATCAATATCAGTAAGCACAAGAAGGATTTACAAAGAACATAAAGGTTGTAAAATAGAAATAAATACATAAGTAAATAAGAAGATTTGTAAAAAAAAGAAAAAAAGAGAAAGGTATAGATTTAAAAAAAAGAAAAGAAAAAAAAGAGAAAACAAAATAAAAACAAAAGAGAATGGGGAAAAGGGAGTCTAGAAAGGGGGGAAATCTGAAGGGGGGGGGGGGAAGCATGAAAAGAAGAAGAAAAGGGAATCAGGAAAAATAATATAATATATAAGCTTGAAAAATTCATAGAAACGGAATATATGACACAAATCTGAACTTCATCGTAACAACAAAAGTTCTAGCCCACCCACATTCATAACAATAATTGCGTATTTTGCATACAAAAACAACCTAAATCCGCATGACAAAAATGAATAATTCATGAGCTTTCGTGCCCCCGGATGGGCGGCATGACTATAGGCCTAATACACGCATATCGCCGCCCTAGAAAGGTATGAATATTCAGTACCATCGCGGATACAAACGCACCGCTTATTGGCTGTTAGTGTTTATCGATGAAAATAGGCCACTCCCCGTTCTCAGCAACCACGCTCCATTGATCTTTATCAAAAACCCTTCGTCCACAGCGTGTGGGACGGGGTACGGTCCCTTCGTCTCCAACCGGTTAAGAATTATGTGTGATTTACACTATGATAAATTTGTGTGCATTATTCAAACTTGATTGTCATCACATTGTAAGTAAGTTTTACACATTGTAAATGCAGTTAATGCTATTTTAGTCTATATTTGGGCAAGAATAAGAGTTCCAAACACATGCATTCCAAAATTTGAAAAATCAGAAAATTTAACCAATGTTTGATCAAAATTGCTTGAAATAACATGAGGAAGAGAATACATTGTAATAAATGATAAATCTTTGTCATGAATTCAGAAGTACAATACATTAAATCAGTATTTAAATTAGGAATTCTTAGGTCCATTCATATGACCCATTTACATATGTGAATGCATAATATCTACATTTATAATCCACTAACAATGCAGGTCAAATCACTGGGTCTCTCTGATATCACCTGTGAAACACCAGCTGCATCACATCACCTGGCAGAAGCAGTGTGTGATATGCCTCACCTGACTGACCTGACACTGCCTGAATTGACTCTCAATGAGGAGTTCTGCTCTTCATTGAGATCAAAGGCTTCATCTATAGAGGTATGTTTAGATTTAGGTGTGTACTGAGGAATATCAGTGGGTAATATAACTTCTGTATTCAAAGGGGTATCATATTTCCTGTATATCTTTTCAGTGTTATTTCTTGGATATGATTATTTTAATCTAATTATAAAGTGCTTTTTACGTTTCATTGTGTTTTGTTTTAAATTTGCAGTGACATTCTTGAATTTTAATTAATATAGATATAAAATTTAGATATGTTCTTGTAGAACATATTGGATTATTTGTAGTAAATCTTTCAGAACCATAGGCCTTTTGAAATTGGAACATTTGACAAATTCCTTTTATCATTTGTAGATTCTTGGGTATCTGGTTGAAAGACAGTGGATAAAGAGACATTGTCTTACTCCTACAGATAATACATAAACATATATAATATTTACATACTACTCATAACCATATTAAAATATGTGTTATTAACTATTGTAAATGTAAAATATAAATTATATGTCCATTCACTTGAATCGGTGGTTTATTTCCACTATTAACATTTGTCGCAATAGAAACAATGATAAATGCACCACCCTAATTGCAAACAATGATATTGAGTCTTTCATTTAGCTAGCAAAACAAGATCAAGTTTTGTGTATGTCTCCTCAAGGGGGTTGGGCAGTGCTTTCTGATTTAATAGCCATACCTTTATTATCATATTTTCAGGGCTGTTTTCCTCAAATCAGCAATGGAAATTTCATATTCAATGGTGAACATGTAAAGGACTTGAACTCATTCATTCAATGTTTACCTACCTTTGCAAGTACATCTTCTCCTTGTTCTTCCTCCATTAACAGGTAATATTCATGAAACATTCTAATTATCAAATAGAGGCAGAGTTTACATATATTTCTTCATCAATTTTTTTTTTTTTTATATCAGGCTTTCTTGCTCAAAGATCTTATTTTTTTAAACATAAATATCCAAACTTTTTATATAAGACATACAAGACAATTAACATTCATTTAAGAAAATTTGTTTTTATGACTCCACCTCAAAAGGCATGTTTTAGGCTCATCCGTATCCATGTCTCGTTTTTCTCTTCTCGCATTATCTAAAGATTCGCTGGAGATAGGAACCTCACATTTCATATATTTTATTATTATAGGAAGACAATATGATTAGATTTTGTAGAATGTAGGTCACAGGTCACAGAGGTCAATTTATTAAATTCCAGTTATTGGCCTATCTCAGCGTGAGATTTGAACTTCAAAGCCAATGTTATCATGTATCATCAGAAAAAGACAGTGGGATTAGATTTGAGGAATTGTGGGTTAAGTTCAAGGAACACAGAGGACAGTTTACCAAAAACCAGGTAGGCCTAGAGTATCATTAAAATGAATGAAATTAATGATGCTTTTTATCACCATAGGAAGATGTCAATGGTCGCAGATATCACGTAAGGAATGCCTTCTGATTAGTTCTAGGTTGGAGGCAAAGTGGCATTAGTTTTTTTAATTTAGTTTCATTTTTTCTTTCTTTTGTTTTTATTTTATTTTTCAAATGTATTTTATCATGCCCTTGTTCAGCCATACTCCATCACCCAACCCTCAGAACAAAAGCTGTTGCTTCAAGTGTATGCTGGTGTAGTCAGTCTCACAGCACTCCACTCTACCAACCCTCTGTGGTTCCATCACCTAACCCTCAGAGCAGAGTTGGTTCTACCAGTGTACATTGGTCTAGTCAGTCTCACAGCACTCCACCCTACCAACCCTCATCAATTCTCAGGATATTATGATCATTCCTTTTCAACTACACATCACTCACCTGCACAACAATGGGAAGAGGATTCCTTTTCAACTGGACATCACTCACCTGCACAACAATGGGAAGAGGGTAATGATGGTTCTGCAAGCATTTCAAGAGGGATTCCATTTTGGAATACTCCCTCTATGTCTGGCTATATAGTAGAGTTGGTGCTACCCCGTACCAAAAGTTAATCTTGATTGAGTTTACCGACTCCTCAAGTTCCAAGATACAAATAACTTGTCATTTCTCCTGAAAGCAATTCTACCAATCCCTGACCAATAATGTGCTTCCCTGGATGATTATGAAATTCCAGAGAAGCGACCAAAGGATGAATTCTAATTCTAATATAAATATATATATTAATTGCCACTGATCAAAAGGCAAAAGCTCGATGCTTTCCACCACTGATGCTTAACCCTAAAAAGACTGGCTATTTTGACACACTGGGGGGGGGGGGGGGGGGGGGGGGCTCATTCAGCCCCCCCCCCCCTAAGATCTGGCCGTTGAGCGTGCGATCGCGCCGAAAATTGGCACGCGCGTTACTCATGGCATCCCCTCCAAAACTGAAGAGTCATATTCTCCGAAAAATTTCATTGCTAATTAATTATGCTAATTTATGCAAAAAATCAAAGATTTGCTCTAATTAATTAATTAAAGCCCTAAAAGTGCTAATTTTTGGTTTACAGGCTCTTTGAAGGCTTCTGGTGAAATGTGTATTAAAAAAAAGTCTGTATTGAGATTTTTTTCTTATGTATTCTATTGTTTTTAAAATTTCTTATGTATTTCTTGGTTTTTCGACTTTTTGTTTTTGATTGTTTTTTCAATGGAAATCCTCGGTGACACTATTTTAATCATAAAGAACTTTAAATTAATTGATTTTAATCATTAAAAGAGAAAATAATGATACATTTGTGAATTTGGGCTAAAAACACAATTTGCATTGGATTTGTACACAAAATCACGTATTTGAGCAATTTTGGGTCTGACGCACGGTTACAAAATGTTACGTAATTTCGGAACCGCGTACCCGGGCATCACATATTTGGTCTCAAAAATTGCGCGAGACTTGAAAGAAAATAGTCACGAAGTCTCAGCGAATTTTTTGTCGCGTTGCAAAGTTATCGCGAAAAATGTCGAGGGGGGGGGCTGAACGAGCCCCCCCAGTCTTTTTAGGGTTAAGAAGGATTCTTAATATTTCATGGAGGGACCACATCACAAATGAAGACGTGAGGAATCAAACAAAACGAAAGCTCCTCAGCCAAGTAATTACAAAACGAAGGCTGACATGGTTGGATCATGTCCTTAGGATGCCAGAAAACAACATTGACAGGACGGCCCTCACATGGAAACCCAGGGAGAAGGAAGAGAGGGAGACCACATCTAACATGGTGGATTAATAGGGACCTGTCTGAACGAAACACCAACTGGAATGAAGCTGGCCTCAGGATCGACATCAGTGGCGAACCCTTTGCGGATCAATGTCCACATGTGGATGGAATGAACTAAGGTCTAAGGTAAGGATCATTTTGAAGAAGAAATGTGACTCCAAATTTGCTTATAAAAGTTAGAAATTATTTGTTTATGTTACCTAACAGATAGTTGTTTTCTGTGTTATTCTATCCTTGACCTTCAATTCTTAAGTATCAAAGTTCAAGTTCAGATTCAAGT